>JADRCH010000566.1:49143-125826 GCA_019843965.1 Rhynchomys soricoides | reverse complement strand
CTCTCTCTCTCTCTCTCTCTCTCTCTCTCTCTCTCTCTCTCTCTCTCACACACACACACACACACACATACATACATACATACATACATACATAAATCTGTAAAGAAAAATAAACTTTACTGACAAATGGATGGAGCTGGAAGTGAGACTTCCCAGACTCAGAAAGATAAATAATGTACTTTGTTATATGTGGATGCTAACTTTAAATCTTTAGGGTGTGTGTGTGTGTGTGTGTGTGTGTGTGTGTGTGTGTGTGTTTAATTGGAATACACATAGAAGTCATGGGAGTGATAAGGGTCATGGTGACCGTGAACTTTTAACAAAGGAAATACAGAATTCAAGTGTATGAAGAGAGAATTGAGAACAACAAAAACAAGAAAGGTTAAGATTGGAGGGATATAGGGTGACATGGCAGGAGAGAATGTGGAAAGACATAATTAACACTAAAAGTCTTCTGAAAAATGTCAACCTATATTTATAAGTTTATTAAAATATATACATACACATATATAAAAGATTAAATTCAATCTACCTATAATGGGACAACAATACTCCTACTACACACCACAGGCTAACGAATAAAAATCCCAATGGCAGGTATGGAATACCTCTTATGTCACTGTTGGTCTCATAGACCCCAAATATTACTGACTATTGTCAATGCTTTGGCTACACTCCAGAAGTAACACTCTATTACTGAAGACACGATATACTCGAGTCTAAGAACATGGAGAAATGAAACTGGTGCTCACCTGGAAGCTTCATCACTTTTATCCAGCTGTCATAGTTCTGGAAGGTGCTGTGATCGTTACTTCGAGAGCAAAGTAATCATCACTCTTATCTAGCCGTGAACTTTGAAAACTAACTTGGAAAGACATGAGCTCTAGTGTAATAGTGGCATGAATATTACATGAGTAATCAACAATTTTCTGGTTGATTTAAGGCCACTCCACAAAATAGAACTCATGTCCAGTATTAATGAGTTTAGGTAGGTTATAGGTCCTGTGAGAGAAACTATTACTATTATGCTAAATACATATAATATTAAATAAACTACTAAAGTATTAAACTGAATCCTAAAACCTTATAATTATACCCATAGATAAATTTGTCTCTCAGTCCTCATCTGAGAAGCCTGTTTTTGGTGGATGAGACCCAGATTGTGATGTGCTCAGTCCTAAAAGGGGTATCTACATCATGCCTCCTCATCTCAAAATTTAAGGATAGCCAAGCAGTGATGGCGCACACCTTTAATCCCAGCACTCGGGAGGCAGAGGCAGGGGGATTTGGGAGTTTGAGGCCAACCTGGTCTACAGAATGAGTTCCAGGACAACCAGGATTATACAGAGAAAGCCTGTCTCAAAAAAATAAAAAATTCAAGGATCATCATTGAATAGTAAATAGAAAGATTATAAGAGCCAATGGATGGTGATAACAAACCAATGTTGTTGGACTCTGTTATGTTCCTTGACATATGAGGGCAGCTGTACATATGAACTGACAGTGCTGTGACTACATGCCCAAGACCTGACCAAGATGAAGACAGACAAAAATCACAGTATGGAAGTGGAGGGGGTGTCAGGAAATCTCAGTCCTAGTTGGGAAACTATTGGCAACTGGTGGTTCTAGAAAAGAGTAAGTTAGTTTTATTCAGGAATGTGAATAAAGGCTTAAAAGGATACTCATGCTTCAGTAAATGGCCCTACACCCATTCACATTCTGTTAGCACTAAGTCATATAAACAGGCTCAGTCAGAAATCACAAAATCTTCACAATATATGCAGAAAAGAATCTTGACAAAAATTGCATGCCTCCATGACAAAATCTTTTGATAACTAAGGGTGGACAGAACATATCTCAACAATGTAAAGGCTATATATGATAAGCATTTAGCTAACATGCTAAATGTAGAAAATCTCTAAACACAAAAAAATCAGGCACAAGGAAACATTTTCCACTTGCTCCACTCCTTTCCAATATAGTACTGAAACTCCTAGCTAGACAAATATGAAGAATTGTGGAGCCCGATCCAATGGATGGGTACATCTACAAAACCCTCCCATGCCTAAGAATCAGGGAACATTGCAGAAAAGGATTGGAAAGACTAAGAGCCAAAGAGTCAGGGAGTTTTCTGTAAGATTATGTATCCTAGAAACACCAGAAGCTACATCCATCAAGTCACAACTGGACCTGCCTAAAAATGAAATGAACAAGGATGACACTAATGAATGTGCCAAATAGCACACGGAAAAGTCCATTAGGCTTCAATCCTACACAAAGAATTATAAGCAACTCAGCAATGATGGGAATAGGAGAGGTGGCCCTCCCCAGGGAGAAACACACCAATTGATTGCCCAATGCAACCTGGGCAGCCCTGAAAACACATATGCAAGTAACATTATATGGACTCAACAAGTCATATTTGGGAATATAGATAGATAGATGGATAGAGAGATAGATAGATGGGTGGATAGGTAAATGGATAGATGGGTAGAGATAGATAGATAGATAGATAAATAGATAGATGATAGATAGATGAGAGAGAGGAGAGAGAGAGAGAGAGATGAAATACATATACACATGCAATAACAATTGGTGAAAAAGAGGTCAGGAATTTGAAGAAGAGTGAAGAAGGGTGTATGGGAGGGTTTGAAGGGAGGAAAGGGAAGGAAGAAATGTGTTTAAAGTATAATCTCAAAAATTAAAAGTAAGAATAAATAAAATTAAATTTCTGATGGTTGGGGTGTGTTTTATTTCATTCAGAATGAAGAATAGCACAATCATTTTATTATATAATTTATTGCTATGACTTATTTCTTAAAACTCTATAACGGAAGACCTCTAAAATAGAAAAAAAAATAGCTGTCTAATTTGAGATTTCTCTACGTTGGACAATTCCATTGTTGTGTATGTTGTTTGATATCAAATTGTCTATTATACCACACCTTGGTAAATCAAAATTGGAAAATTATTAGGTCAGTGGGGCAGGGGTGGGGCATGGCCAGATGCCTAGCTACCCACAGGTTCAATCCAGTTCATTAAAAAAAAGATTCTGAGTTTTCACATTGGCATTTAGGCATCTGTATTAGGAATGAGTACAGATTCTATCTCCATTCATTGAGTCTCTTCCTTCCTCATTCTTTATTATATTCAGCTGGTTCTAATTTCTTTCCACGTTCTTAAAGGAATGAAATAGTTCATCTGAACTAAGAGCAATTGTGTGTTTGAGAAGATTGATCCAAATCCAACAGAAAAGTAAGTTGTTTCCAGTGAATCTGTTTTCAGTGACAGAGCAAATGGGCATTGGATGAATAAATAAAACAACTGGTAGTTTCATTGTAAAAAGAAAAAAGATTCTGATAAATATTACTAGGAAATGTATATTCTCTACTCTTGCTATTTCATTCTATGTAGATATACATTCCATTATAGTATAATTTTTTAAAAAATTAAAATGTCATTTGTGCAAATAGAATATGTGGTTGACACAAATAGAACATTTTGCTCAATTAATTTTTCAGTGACACCGGGTGGCAAAGCTGTTTCAAACAGGAATTCAGGGTATATATGCTATATGATTATCCACAAAATTTCCTAACATATGTTAAACTACTTAATGACCTCCACAGTTTTGGTAATTATCTTTTCAATTATAAGCTATATGTAAGATCATACATTCTATATACTAGGCAAAAAGCAACATTAAGCACACACACATTTTTCTGTAAATTTCAATACCTTTGAGATGACCTGTTAAACAGTAGTTTTATAAAGTCATAAAGTTAAATTTATTTTTCATTTCTAAGATTTCAAAAACCTTTCCTCAATTTATTTGAGCAGTTATCCTGGACTCTCCCTCCTATCTGTTCCCTTGGGTTTAAAAAAGTGACATTTAACAACTGAATTTTTATCAAGAATATGGAATAACTAAGGTATCTCCTTTCATCAATTAAATCTACTGTTTGACAATTTTACAACTATATATAATACAATCTGATTACTCCGATCTTCCATGCTCCCATATCCCTTTCTAACCAACTCAATCAAACTCCCTGACCTCTACAGATATTCTGCCAATGTTCACGTCTTTTGGTTCTCTGCAGGGATCAGGAAAAAAGAAAGGAGGAGAGAATGAGCCAATGAGAAGGGCATTTTAATACAGAATCTGAAAAAATTATGTGTGTATGTGTGTGTGTGTGTGTGTGTGTGTGTAAATATCAAAAGGTATTTACATTTAGATACTGTCTTTGAATATATTTATACTTTATTACCTATGAGTTAAGCTAAATACAGAATTTTTTTTTAAATCTGAATTGTCTTTTGTCAGTCAGTTATTGATTTGTCCTTAGAACATGGCTAATAAAACTGTTACATCTTATTGTCCCCAAGGACACAAGTCCCAAGGTTGCTGCTGTTTGATATTTTGCCAAAATTTAGTGATTATTACATTCATTAATCATGTTTCAGTTTGGCCACAAAGGACTCTTCTCTTTAATGGATATATATATATCCATATATATATATCCATATATATATCCATATATATATATATATATATATCCATTGAAGATTAGCATAATAAAACAACCACCTTTCTTCACAATTTAAAATTCTTTTTGGTCCAGAGAAATTGGAAATTATCTACCAAAATACTCTGAAGATCATTTTATATGTCTTTATTTCCATTTTAAGACATAATAAATTGGTTACTGAGTTTAGAGTAGAATAGAACCTTTATGTGAACCTGATAACCAAAAAGAGCATTATCTTCTGCAAAATAATTCTCTACAGCCATGTACATCTTTGTAAGTTTTGTGCAATCATTTGATCACACTTATACTTTCTGCTTCACCTTCGGGAAAACCAAGATTATAGCACAACTAAAGTCATGATTGCCTTCCAGAAGAGTAAGTATTCTTTAGTTGATTACTTCCATTTCTTACTCCATCCATCATTCTATTTTCTTAGCCTCTATAGTAGTCACACTTACTCATTGAAAATCCGAGGTAGAAAAAAATTCAAGATCAGCATTGTTAGACAAGAAAACATATATTTATGATGTCATTTTCTATTCCACAAAAATGAAGAATGAAGGAATATGATTCATTGGAAATAATGTATACATGCAACCTTAGGAAGAATATGGTCATACTTGTTCACTCCATCTGTCCCAATTAATCTATACCAACCACATCATAGATTTCCAAGAGAAGATCCTTTAATAAATTCATGAGTACTCTTGCAGACAGGGTAATTTTAGAGGCAAATAGAAGTGGCCCACGATGGCACTTTCACCATCCTGTATATAAATAGAAATTGTGATATCCATCATGAAATCTCCAAAATATTTGTGATGTTGTCACTATGACTACTGAGTTCATATCAAGTGAACTTGAAATCCTCAGCATTGAAAATATACCTAACCTAAATTGATTGATCAGATCATTCATTGCATATATAGGTTCAAAGGGGAAAAGGAAGATGGTTTTCAAAACTGTACGTCTTCTGTAAGTTAGGATACAACATGAAAAGCTAAGAGCACAGTTTCCATATTTGGTCGAAATTCTCAAATGATATTGTCTAAGAGGATACCATCTCAATCCTATTGAAGCCTATCTGGTTTTTAACTACTTATTTCTTCCCCTGTGCTTGAATTATTTCTCTTCTTCTGTAGAGATGCTTACAAACCAAAGGTATCTGTCTGTCTTTAATAATCTAAAGCCTTCACTTGTAACAAGCCTTAATCCAACAACTTTAAGAGAATAGATTTCTTCCAGAGTGTATTTCATAAGAAATAAAAGCGCCCATTGTGCTGTAGCAGCTATTTTTATAAGAAACATTTTCAAGCTTGAAGTAGAGAGAAAATAGGATGCCTTATTTAAAAAATAAATTTACTAGACTAATTTTTCTCATAACACATTTGGAAAGATTAATCATAACACCTGGACTTAAGAAAAAGTATTCCTGATAATATTGATGAAAGAGTAAAAGAAATTGAAAAATGTCTTGAGAAATAAATATATAATCCTACTGACACAGGACCCAAATTGCAGAAGCCTGGCTCCTCCTTTTGTCAATTCAATAGCATATCATAGGTTATCAGAGACACCAAATTTTCTCATCTTTTATCAAGATTATAGGAACAAAAACATAGTATGCACAATAGCCATTGGTTACTGACATCATACATTCTCATAGATGTTAGAGCAAGTTCCAGAACAAAGGAAGAAAAACAGAAAGAAGCAGAACACAAAGGAAGAAAAGAATTTGAGATATTTGACTAACTTACAATCCACAAAGAATTTCTGAAGAAATACCCCAATCAATGATCATGATAATTCCATAAACTGTATACTGTTGAGGAATCTGGGGTTAAATATCAGCAGGATTATAAAGCTCATAGAAATTTTCTAGAAAATTTCTAGAGCACAGGAAATATACTCTCTTATTAGGCATTAGTCAACAGGAAATAATTATAGAGAGCCAGACCAATTACTATAATATTAAAGTTAGTATCAAAAAATGAATTTTTACTGTTATGTTCATGTAGAAAGAAAATTCTTAAAAATCATTCTAATGACTAGATTTTTGTATATAAATCACGTATTATGTTCATTTCTGTATTAATTGCACAAACATTTATATAACACTTTCTAAATCCCTGAAAATACATACTCAAACAATTGTATTAATATTTATAATCATATTAATATAGACATTTCTGAACTCCCACGTTCATTTTGTAACAGTGGTTTGGTCTAATGCTGCTTGTATTCTAATGCTAATTTGGGGCCCCAAGACTGGTTACCCCAAAGACAAGAGAGTCCACCCATAAGACACTGTGCGACTCTGCTCCCAGGTAATTGTGATTGGTAAATAAAGATCCCAAGCCAATAGCTAGGCGGAAGAGACATAGGTGAGGGTTGAGGTTTCATGGACTTGGCACAAAGAGAAGGGAAGGAGGAAGAAGACACCACTATGGAGTCAAAGGCAAATGTGCAGGAGAGGAAAAAGGAAAAGCCACCATGGGTTAGCTGAGCCATAAAAAATGTGGCCCTGAGGGCTACCCAACTGGGGTTAAAAGCAGCCCAGATAGAACATAGTAAATTGTAAGTAATAACTTGTGGTTATCGATAGGAAAGTAGATTCTAATAGCATAGAGGGTAGGCAGCTGCCCAGCTATTGTGCCATTTAAGGTATATTGTAAAAATAAAGGATGTGAATGTGTCTCTCTTCCTGGAACTCAGTAACAAAAGGCAGGTTAGAAACCCTGTGCCAGGACTTCAAATATTATTTACTATATTTTGCCATCATTAACAATATTCAATATGTAAAACTAAGTGCCCATCAATAGAGACAAATAAATTAAAATGAGGCATGTATGCCAAATAAAATTCTATACAGCTTCAATAGGAAGGAAATTCTGCCACTTATAACATATGTGGAACAAGAGGACATTATCCTAATTGAAATGAACCAACTACAAGAATATACAACGTGGTAATTTTCAATCTCATTACGAAGGAGAAAATTATATATGATCAGATGTGGGACATAGGGACCAGATAGTAATTTTTGTTTAGTTTAGTTTTTATGAAACACCAAAATTTTAATTTTCTTATAAAAATAATTTTAATATTACTATCATTAGGGTTTTTTGTTATTTACTTTACATCCCAATGATAGCTTCACTTCCCTCCTCTCCTACCAGTCTCTCACTCTCTCTACCCTGCTGTCCTCCTGTATTTCCATTCTACTCAGAAAAGGTCAGGAAAAAAAAGGGAAGCCTCCCATGGATATCAACCTGCCTTGGCATATCAAGTTTCTGTAGGACTTGTCTCACCTGCTCCTAGACATGGCAGCCCAGTTAGAAGAAAGGGATCTAAAGGTGGACAACAGTCAGATACAGTTCCTGCTGTTAGGAGTCCCATAAAAAGACCCAACTTCACAACTAATACATATATATGTGCCAAGGGCCTATGTCTGTACCATGCATGCTCTCTGGATTGTGGTTCAATCTCTGTGGGTCTTTATTGGCTTAGGTTAGTTAATTCCATATGAGGTGTTCTTGAAATCTCTGGCTCCTTCAATCCTTCATCCCCCTCTTCCATAAGATTCCCTAAACTCCATCTAATGCTTGCTTGTGGTCTCTGCATCCATTTCCATCAGTTGCCCGGTAAATCCTCTCAGGTGACAGTCATGCTAGGTGCTGTTCTGAAAGTATAGCAGAGTTCTGTTTAGGGAATTTCCCACTGGGCCAATGAGCTCAAGGTTCTTTCCCACTTTCCCTTCTATTAGATTGAGTGTATCTGGTTTTATGTTGAGGTCCTTGATCCACTTAGACTTGAGCTTTGTGCAAGGTGACAAATATGGGTCTATTTTCATTTTTCTACATACAGACAGCTAGTTATACCAGCACCATTTGTTGAAGATGCTTTCTTTTTGCAATTGTATATTTTTGGCTTCTTTGTCAAAGATAAAGTGTCCATAAGTGTGTGGCTTTATTTATGGGTCTTCAATCCTACTCCACTGACCAATGTGTCTGTCTCTGTACCAATACCATGCAGTTTAGCAGAATATCATTAACAGTGTCAGTGGTGAGCTGTCTCATGGCATGGCTCTCAAGGTGGGCCAGTCATTTGTTGGCTGTTCTCTCAATTTTTGCTCCATCTTTACCTCTGCACATCTTGTTGGGAGTGGAAACTGTAGGTCTAAGGCTTTGTGGTTAGTTGCTGTACCCATCCCTCCATTGGAAATATTTTCCAGTTCTAGGAGATGGCCGTTTCAGGCTTCATATCCCCCATTGCTAGGAGTCTTAGCTAGAGTTACCCTCACAGATACCTGATAATTTCCATTGTCCTAGGTTTCTAGCTCATTCTAGAGATGTCCCCCAATACCCATTCAAATTTTCTTTCCCTGTACTCTCTCCTTCCATTATCCCCCAACAAATGAACATTCTTTGTTTTTTGCTTTTGTTTTTATGGTATAGTTTAGGTTTCTTTGTCAAAAATCAACTATCCGTAGATGTGTGGGTTTACATCTGGGTCTTTAATTCAATTCCATTGATCAACTTGTCTGTTTTTATGTAAATACAATGCTGTTTTTATTATTGCTCTGTAGCACAGCTTGAAATGAGGGATGGTTATACCTCTAGAAGTTTGTGCGTGTGCGTGCGTGTGCGTGTGTGTGTGTGTGTGTGTGTAGAATTGTTTCAGCAATCCTGGACTTCTATCTTTCCATATGAAGTTGAGTATTGTTCTTTCAACGTGCATAAAGAATTGTGTTGAAATTTTGATGAGAATTGCAATGAATGGCTAGAGTGCTTTTGGTAAGATGGCCAATTTTACTATGTTAATCTTACACATACATGGGCATGGAGCATCTTTCCATCTTCTGATATCTTCTACAAATAATTTATTCAAGGACTTGAAGTTCTGGTCATATAGGTCTTTTTATGATTGGTTATAGTTACACTAAGTTGTTTTATATTATTTGTAGCTATTATTTCGGGCTTTGTTTCCCTAATTTTATTCTCAGCCTGGATATCATTTGTATAAAGAAGGTTTGCTTGGAGCACCTTTTGCTAGCCCTTTACTGCAAAATAATATCTATCTTTGTTGCTGAAGTACGTTTCTTGTATGCAGCAGGATATAAGATGATGGATCCTGTTTCCACATTCATTCGTTTAGCCTGTGTCTTTTTATTGGAAAATTGAGTCCATTGATATTGAAATATTAATGACCAATGATTGCTAATTCCTGTTATTTTGGTGGTGGTGGTGGTGGTGGTGGTGGTGGTGGTGGTGGTGGTGGTAGTGGTGTGTATGTTTCCCTTCTTTAGGTTTTGACTTATAGAATCATTTTCTGTATTTCCTTGGAAGTAGTTAATGCCTTGGGTTGGAGTTTTCCTTCTCATATCTTCTGTACGGTTGGATTTGTGGATAGATATTGTTTAAATTTGGTTATAACATGGAATATCTTGCTTTCTCCACCTATTGTGATTGAAACTTTTGTTGGGTATAGTAGTCTGGGCTGATATCTGTGGTCTCTTAGAGTCTGCAAGACATCCTCCTAGGCTCTTCTGACTTGTAGAGTCTCTATTGAGATACCATAGAAAATTCTGATAGGTCTGCCTTTATATGTACTTAGCCTTTTCCTCTTGAAGCATTCAGTATTCTTTCTTTGTTCTGTACATTTACTGTTTTGACTATTATGTGGTGGGAGGATCTTTTTCTTGTCAAGCTTATTTGATGTTCTGTAAGCTTCTTGAATGTTTATAGGCAGCTGTTTCTTTAGGTTGTGGAAATTTTGATTTGTAATTTTCTTGAAAATAATTTCTGGACATTTGATCTGGGAATTTTCTCCTTCTTCTTCTTCTTCTTCTTCTTCTTCTTCTTCTTCTTCTTCTTCTTCTTCTTCTTCTTCTTCCTCTTCTCCTCCTCCACCTCCTCCTCCTCCTCCTCCTCCTCCTCCTCCTCCTCCTCCTCCTCCTCCTACTACTACTACTACTACTACTACTGTTATTCTTAGGTTTGGTCTTTTTAGGTGGCACAGGTTTCCTCAATTGTTTTGTGTTAGGAAAAATATAATCAACACTAATTATCACATATAAAAATATACTAATATATATGAAAAATACATCAATCTGTCAAAAACATTTGAATTGCAACACATCTAAGGAAGCCATTTATGAGGGGATGTTGAGAGAGACTTGTTTTATACATAGCCATGATTGTCCTGGAACTCACTATGTAGATTAGGCTGGTGTCTAACTCACAGTGAACTACCTCCCAACTGTCAGGATGGTATGTGCCACCACACCCTGTGACCTAAATGAATCTTTAATAAGCCACAGTAAAAAGTACTTTAAACATAGAAACTAGATTGCACCTGCATAAGTATTAAGAATACTTTTCATTTATTTTAGGAGTTCTCTTTCAAAAATTTTTCTGGAATAAGAAGTTAGGGAAAGGCAGAGTATTAGACCAAAAACAATTAATTTAAAGGGATATTTTTGTGGAATGATGTTTATAAGATTATGTATTATACTAGTATCAATTATATTAATCAAATATAATGGTTAGACTATAGGCACATAAGAATAGCAGTATGAAATATGGGATTCAAATATGTGCTATTATGTGATACAAAGAAATATGTGATTCAAATACACACAAAAAAGTTCAAACATCACCTTGTACTATGTTCTTGCTTCTTCGTTAACCAATGGTAATATGAAGATGACACTCAAGTTAGCTTGTCTCAAGATTTGCACGTGACTCAACTCTGAGGTTTTATCAAATCTTTCTTATTTTTCAACCAGATTGGACAATAGACAATAATCAAGAATGAGAAACCGAACAGTAACAACCTTCATTTTGCTGGGTCTGACAGATGACATTCAGCTGCAAAATCTGCTCTTTATCTTTCTGCTTCTTTCTTACATGTTGAGCTTATCTGGTAACCTAACCATCATCACCCTCACTCTGATTGACCCCCATCTTAAAACACCTATGTATATTTTCCTCAAAAATTTTTCCTTCTTAGAGATTTCACTCACCACTGCTTGTATCCCCAGATTTTTATACAGCATATCATCTGGGGACAAGTCTATTACCTATATTGCTTGTGCCAGTCAACTTTTGTTTATAGACCTCTTTGCAGTAACAGAATTTTTTCTCCTGGCTATCATGTCCTATGATCGCTATGTGGCCATCTGTAAACCTCTGCACTACATGACCATCATGAATAGCAGAGTCTGCAAGGAATTCATCTTCTTCTGTTGGTTAGCAGCACTGATCATCATTCTCCCACCAATTAGTCTAGGATTGGGCCTGGAATTCTGTGACTCAGATGTCATTGATCATTTTTGTTGTGATGCAGCTCCTCTCCTGAAAATCTCTTGTTCAGACACATGGTTGATAGAACAGATGGTGATAGTTGGTGCGGTGTTGACATTCATCATCACCTTTGTGTGTGTTGTCCTTTCCTATGTTTATATCATCAAGACCATTCTGAGATTTCCCTCTGCCAAGCAAAGGAAAAAGGCCTTTTCCACTTGTTCTTCCCACATGATTGTCGTTTCTATTAGTTATGGTAGCTGCATCTTCATTTATGTCAAACCTTCATCCAAGGATGATGTAGCTATCAATAAAGGGATTTCACTTATTATCATATCAATTTCACCAATGTTGAATCCCTTTATTTATGCACTGAGAAACAAGCAAGTGAAGCAAGCTTTCAATTACTCAATTAAAAAAGTTACATTCCTCTCAAAGATGTAAAAAACAAATGAAGAAAACTTAGTAGGGTGAATAATTGCAAAATCTGAAGCTTTAGTATAATATTATTCTATATCCTTGTTTTTTAATCTTCTTATACTCACACTTTCTCCCTAAACTTGCATACTATGAGCATGACTTCATCTATCTCTATTAAAACCAAGAATATTTTTAGTCTTGCAGTCAACCTGAAATTGCTGTCTGACTGTTATCCCTGAGAACACAATAGATTGCGGTTTTCTACCATCTTCCCCACACTTTCATGTGTACCTTTTTATTCTACACTGTAACTAATCAAATAAGTGTGAAAGTTTTATGTACCTAGAAAAGTATTCATTATCCATTCATTATCCATTTGCCATTTAGAAAACATATGGCCGTTCTTAAATGATTTTCTATGCTTCATACAGGCTATGAATGATCTTATTAATATTTTCTCTCATAAACACTCTAGGAAGACCTTCCCAATCACCATCAAGTTCAAACCTCTATAAACCATATAGGTAAACAAAAATCTGATTTGAGCTCAATCTATTGACTGAGTTTTTATGCAATTTTTCTTGGCACAGTTAGTTTTTGTAGTTAAAACCTAACATATGAGACATTCATACATAATGAGAAAATGAATAGAAATCTAAAAACATAAACATTTATTCAAAACATAAAATTTTTGCATAAAATTTATACAAAGTAAACACTGCTATTTACATCCTGTGGACACCTTTAAACACCCCACACCTTTTGGTCTTTCCCATCCCTAAAGTGTCAGCTCCTAATACCTAGAAACACATTCTACCAAGGACACTCAGGGGTCACATCTGGTAGGATCACGAAAGCATTCCCTACTAGGCAACCCACAGGTACTACAATCTTCTAAGAGAGGGTAACAGAAACCCACCCAACAAACACAACCATATATCAGCACCTAAAAATACTATCAACCTAAACTCAGATACCTGAATGCTAGCATTAAAACACAATCAATAACAGCCAAGATAATATGGCACCAATAGAGTATAGCAACTTTATTACAGTAGGCCCTGAAAATTGCAGTATAGCTGAAGAACAAGACAAGAACTTCAAATAAGCTTTAAAAATATATATTAGAGGTCCTTAAATAGTATATTAAAAAAATCCACTAATAAGCTGTCACCCGAGAATCTTGTGCAAAGCCTGACAAATGCAGAGGCAGATGCTCACAGCCAACCATTGCACTGAGCATGGGGTTTAGGTTGGAGGATCTGGAGAAGGAACTGAAGGAGCAGAGGAGGTTTGCAGCCCCATAGATGGAGCAACAGTATCAACTGGCCAGATCCTCCTGGAGTTCCTGGAGACTGGACCACCTTTCTCCACATCCTCACCAACATCTGCTGTCATCTGAGTTTTTGATCTTAGCCATTCTGACTGGTGTGAGGTGGGATCTCAGGGTTGTTTTGATTTGCATTTCCCTGATGACTAAGAATATTGAGCATTTCTTTAGGTGCTTCTCAGCCATTCAAGTTTCCTCAGTTGAGAATTCTCTGTTTAGCTCTGTTCCTCATTTTTTGATAGGGTTATTTGGATCTCTGGAGTCTAGCTTCTTGAGTTCTTTGTATACATTGGATATTAGCTCTCTATCAGATGTAGGATAGGTAAAGATCTTTTCCCAATCTGTAAGTTGCCGTTTTGTCCTATTTATAGTGTCCTTTGCCTTACAGAAGCTTGGTAAATTTATGAGGTCCCATCTGTCGATTCTTGATCTTAGCGCACAAGCCATTGGTGTTCTGTTCAAGAACTTTTTCCCTGTGCCCATGTGTTTGAGACTTTTCCCCACTTTCTCTTCTGTTAGATTCAGTGTATCTGGTTTTATGTGGAGGTCCTTGATCCTCTTGGACTTGAGCTTTGTACAGTAAGATAGGAATGGATCAATTCGCAATCTTCTACATGTTGACCTCCAGTTGAACCAACACCATTTGTTAAAGATGCTGTCTTTTTTCCACTGTATGGTTTTAGATCCTTTGTCAAAGATCAAGTGACCATAAGTGTGTGGGTTCATTTCTGGGTCTTCAATTCTATTCCATTGATCTACCTGCCTGTCACTGTACCAGTACCATGAAGTTTTTCTCACTACTGCTCTGTTGTACAGCTTGAGGTCAGGGATGCTGATTCCCCCAGAAGTTCTTTTATTGTTGAGAATAGTTTCTGCTATCCTGGGTTTTTTGTTATTTCAAATGAATTTGAGAATTGCTCTTTCTAAGTCTATAAAGAACTGAGCTGGAAATTTGATGGGGATTGCATTGAATCCATAGCTCTCAGCAGGATGGCCATTTTTACAATACTAATCCTGCCAATCTATGAGCATGGGAGATCTTTCCCTCTTCTGAGTTCTTCGATTTCGTTCTTCAGATACTTGAAGTTCTTGTCATACAGATCTTTCACTTGTTTGGTTAGAGTCACACCAAGATACTTTATATTGTTTGTCACTATTGTAAAGGATGTCATTTGCCTAATTTCTTTCTCAGCCTGTTTATCCTTCGAGTATAGGAAGGCTATTGATTTGTTTGAGTTAACTTTCTATCCGGCCACTTTCTGAAGTTGTTTATCAGCTGTAACAGATCTCTGGTGGATTTTTTCAGGTCACTTAAGTATACGATCATATTATCTGCAAATAGTGATATTTTTATTTCTTCCTTTCTAATTTGTATCCCTTTGACCTTCTTTTGTTGTCTAATCACTCTAGCTAGAACTTCAAGTGATGTGTTGGATAGGGAGAGAGAGGGCAGCCTTGTCTAGTCCCTGATTTTAGTGGGATTGCTTCAAGTTTCTCTCCTTTTAGTTTGATGTTGGCTACTGGTTTGCTGTATACTGCTTTTACTATGTTTAGGTATGGGCCTTGAATTCCTGAACTTTCTAAGACTTTTATCATGAAGAAATATTGAATTTTGTCAAATGCTTTTTCAGCATGTAATGAAATGACGATGTGTTTTTACCCCCTTTGGGTTTGTTTATGTAGTGGATTATATTGATGAATTTCCGGGTATTGAACCATCCTTGCATCTCTGGGATGAATCCTACTCTATCGTGATGAATGATCGTTTTGATGTGTTATTTGATTTGGTTTGCATAAATTTTATTGAGTATTTATGCATCGATATTCATAAGGAAAATTGGTTTAAAATTTTCTTTCTTTGCTGGGTCTTTATGAGGTTTTGGTATCAGTGTAATTGTGGCTTCATAGAACAAACTGAGTAGTGTTCCTTCTGTTTCTATTTTGTGGAATAGTTTGGAGTGTATTGATATTAGGTCTTTCTTGAAGGTCTGATAGTATCCTGCACTAAACCCATCTGGTTCTGGGCTTTTTTGGTTGGGATACTTTTAATGACTGCTTCTGTTTCTTTAGGGGTTATAGGACTGTTTAGATGGTTTATCTGATCCTGACTTAACTTTGGTATTTGGTATCTGTCTAGAAAATTGTCCATTTCATCCAGATTTTCTAATTTGGTTGAGTATAGGCTTTTGTAGTAGGATCTAATTTTTTTTAATTTCCTCTGTTTCTGTTGTTATATCTCCCTTTTCATTTCTGATTTTGTTAATTTGGATACTGTCTCTGTGCCTTCTGGTTAGTCTCCTAAGGGTTTATCTATTTGTTGATTTTCTCGAAGAACCAGCTCCTGGTTTTGTTGATTCTTTGTATAGATTTTTGTTTTGTTTTGTTTTGTTTTGTTTTGTTTTTTGTTTCTACTTCATTGATTTCAGGCAGAGACTGCCCTACCTGGGGATACATCCCATATACAGCCATCAAACTCAGACATTATTGTGGATGCCGAGACGTGTTTGCTGATGAAAGCATGATGAGCTGAGTCTTCTGAGAGACTCTGCAAGAGCCTGACAAATACAGTGGCGGATGCTCGTAGTCAACCATTGGAGTGAGTGTGAGGTCCAGGATGGAGGAGTTGGAGAAGGGACTGAAGAAACTGAGGGGGTTTGCAGCCCCATGGAAGGAGCAACTGTGTCAACTGGCCAGACCTCCCAGAGCTCCTGGAAACTGAACCACCAACCAAAGAATACACATGGAGAGACCCATGGTGCTGGCCACATATGTGGCAGAGGAGGGCCTTGTTGGACATCAGTGAGAGGAGAGGCCCTTGGACCTGAGGGTGTTAGATGTCCCATTGTAGAGGAATGCTAGGGAGGGAAGATGGGAGTGTGTGGGTGGGTGGGGGAGCACTCTCATAGAGTCAGGGGGTATGGGGTATGGGATAGGAGGTTTTCAAAGGGGAAAACATTTGGAATGTAAATAAAGTAATAAATAAATTTATGTACAATTTATACTTTGGTACTTTTGGTAAATTGTTCATTATAAGTACTGAATTTATTTGTACTGTTATATGGAACATTTCTCTAAAATTCTATAACAATTAAATTTTATTATAAAAAAAATAAATAAATGTTCAACAAGAAAAATTACACTCTCTACTCTTGTCATCCTACTACCTCTTGCTCTTTTAATCTTTCATCTCCCTTTCCACAAAGATAACTAAGCCTTGAGAAGAGGGAGCCATCATCAATCCACTAAAGCCATCAAGGCTAAATCTTCACAGATTGAAAGGCATACCAAAATATCAGCTTGGGGTAACCAAGAACTTCAACTGTTAGAGTTCAATAATAGTGCAAAGCATTTCTCATTTTTATTATTAAAACAAGCAAAGCATGAGGTGACCTTTACAGTTAGCTTAAACAAGTACAAGTACAGTAAGGAAATATACTTGGTATTGTCTTATCATCATTGGTTATGTGGAAAAAGCCAAGAATACTATTAGGATGAGGTAGACATGCCAAGACATTCCATTCATGCCCTTGCTTTCAAGTGCATTCACTTATCACAGTTTATACAATTCTCTCTAGAAGGCCATCTTGTAGGAAGAACATTCTGCACTCTGTTCCATCCATAGTTGACAGTGAGTTTACAGCTATTTTACATAGGTTCACACAGGTTGTGATACAAATGCCCAGTTTATAGCTTAACATTCTAAAGTCTCTTATCCCCTGCTACTTCACCAATTCTATGTCTGTTTATTGCCACCATCTGATGAGGGGATTTTTTTTTTATATTATTTTATGCTTATTTAAAATACATTATATATAATATATTTAATAGTGTGTACATTATATATTATGTCATACATTATACATTATCTATCATGTATCATATATCACACATCATGTATTATGTTATATGTTGATATATATATATATATGTATGTATATAGGTTTTTCATAATTATTTACATTTCAAATGTTTCCCCCTTTCCCGATCTCCCATTTGGAACCTCCCCATTCCTTCCCCCCTCTCCTGCCACTATGGGGGTATTCCTCCAACCACCCACCCACCCACTCTCATCTTCCCTCCTTGGCATTCTCCTATACTGGGGAATCTAACACCCTCAGGCCCAAGGGCCTCTGCTCCCCCTGATGTCTAACAAGACCCTCCTCTGCCGCATATGTGGCCAGCACCATGGGTCCCTCCATGTGTATTCTTTGGTTGGTGATTCAGTCTCCGGGAGTATCAAAGGGTCAGGCCAGTTGCCACTGTTGCTCCCTCCCTGGGGCTGCAAACTCCCTCAGCTGAGGGGATTTTTTTGATGACAGTTGATTGTTACACTAAACTTTGAGTATGATAGCTCACTGAAAATCAACTTCATACTATGCCAAATTAAAACAGTAGGATCTCCATAAAGGCCTATACCTGTCTAGGTCAAAGATTTTGGCCCCTATAACAGCAGTCAACTATCTGGATTAGGGGTTCACTGTTCAAGATGGAACCCATGCCTGATATGAGTCAAGTAGCCAAAAACCTAGGACTAGATGGGCCATGGACATGGGGAAAAGCCAAATACTACTGTTCCGCTTAATGACTGTACCAATGTAATGACTCATAACAACATTTTTCTAGGCGCATAGATCAGTGTCCTGCTTAGCCATCATCAAGGATGCTTCCTCCTGCAGTATATAAGAACAAATACAGAGACCCACAACTGAGCAATGTGTAGAGAGTGAGAGACATGGTAATACTCCTTCCTAAGTGGGAGGTCTTCATCAAACCACTTCCCTAAGGGCTTAGGGAGCCCCAAAGAAGAGGAGGCAAAAAGGCTACAAAAACCAGAGAGGATGGAAGACATAAAGAAACAATGCCTTCCAGACACTGCAGGCTGACACACATATGAACTCACAGACACTGTGGAAGCATGCACAGGGACTGCACACAGCTAAGCCAAATGGGTTCCCAGCACTGAGAAGGGAAAGTGGACAGGATCTCCATTCCTAACAAAAAAGCTATCTCCAATTGACAACTACTCACAAAGGAAAAATTGTTTTTCTACAATAGAGTCTCATTGAGTATACACATCACACTTAAGTACTTGCCCCATGCCCTGCAGTGTATAAACAACATGAAATGAACTCAGGAGTATTTGAGGGTATATTTTGTTCCATCATTCTTCTCTTGGCACATTTTTTTTACCTCACTGCTATTTTGTTTAAACATTATAATTTCCAATTTTGTGTGTGTGTGTGTGTGTGTGTGTGTGTGTGTGTGTGTCTTTCTTCTGTTATATCTTTGTTTTTTCTTGTTTGTTTGCTGGTTCATTTTCTAAACAGAGAGAAAAAGAAGAACTAGGATAGGATAGATTGTGAGATAGGGGGATCTAGGAGGAAGGAAGAGAAACTGTGATCAGAATATATTGTATGAAAAAAATCTATTGTCATTAAAAAATAAAATAAGTGTGCAGGCTTAGCATTAGGAAGACTAAGAATAAAACCACAAATAGGTTTTTGATGGGATTTCTGGTGTTGGATGAGTTCCCTAAATTCTTAATCTTCAGTTTTTTGTTTAAAATGGAATTACAATTTCTAGAGTTTTTGAAAAATCCAATGAAATTTTATTAAAAATTATTCTTTATAGGTATGGCATATTCAGACTCTAAAATGAGCTTTAGTAATCATGTCATTTTCTTTCAAATTCTTCTCTTGTAAAAGGATATTCAAAACAGTTATATTTTTTAAAGGTATCATTTATTCAAATCTTTGTGAGTTTTTATTTTAAACTTCAGTTGAACTTACAAAACTTTTATTATTATTTGAAAATGAAGCATTGTGGTCCAGAAATATTGTGTAATATTCACTAATTCATGTAGCTAGCAAATGTCAAACATAATCTTAGATCATTTATGAAGAAATGTATTCCCTTAAACACAGTCCTACATAGCCTGTATTTGAAATTAAACACAGACACTAAAAGAGTAATTTCTCCATTTTAATCAGTACAAAATAGGTTTTATAGACTAAAACAGAATATACATTATAATGTAATTTCAATATATCATTTCACAATATAGTTTGATGTAATTAACTTAGTCTGACTATTAACTTAATTAATTAATTAATTAATGTGATTAACTTAGTTGAGCTATTAATTTTAAAATATAACTTTTAAAATAAGAATTCAAATGGAGTCATGGGTGGACCATGTCACTCTCAGAAGACATTTGTTATTAAATGAAAATTGCCCTACAAGATATTAAATGCCTCCCATAATTTATTGGCAAGGTTGAGGCCCAAAGCCTGCAAAACTACACAGGCTATTACCATTTCCCTTGGTTATTCAATATAATACACAGTAAGAACTCCAGTTCTGAAAACACTGCACGCCTTGAATGCAGGAAATAGAGAAAGCATCGCAAAACACCCAGAGAACTTTCTCTTTGCTACAAGTTTCATAGTGTTGAAAAGTTCCATACAGACTGCTGGAGAGCAAAGCCATCAATGACCTTATCCAACACTAGACACTGCATGCTGTGATACTGTTCTGCTAGATGAGATGTGCCCATTTATGCAATAGCAGCAAGACTGTCTGGGGTAACTAAACACTTTGCAGTAGGAACTGAGGTCTTCTCTCTAGGCTAGAATTCTGTATTTTGTGCTGTTATCACGGTCAAAAGTCCATGGATAAAGAAGTCATAGGTCCAAATAATTTGAAATGGTAATGTTATCAAATTCCTTCCACATGTTTTTGTTCATATCCACAGATCTGCTTCTCTCAGTCTTTATCAGAAGAGCTTTTTTTGTAAGTGACTAGCAGTTAGTGGAGGAATATATAACCGGTCAAAGTACAGAGTTACTGGGTATTGAGCCAGAAATGGGACACCTATTTTAGTCACTCTCCACCAAGGCTGAGGGAACCCCAAGAAAGAGAAAGTGGAAAGAATGTAAGGATGAGAAGATGGAAGGCATGCTATGAATACCATCTGCTGATATGACATGTCTACCACACTCATGGGGTCACAGGAGCTGTGGTGACCTGAACAAGACCTATACAAGATCAAGTCAGTCAAAATCCCAGCACAGAGAAGGCAGATGATATCCAGACCCCACCCCTCACTGAGGAGCTATTGGCAGTGTATACCTGGTAGAAGAGAGATTCATTGTTTTATGAGGATGTGGCCACTGTTAAGTTTCCCATGCTCCAGAAGGTGGCCTCAAGTCCATGAACATATGGGCTGTGCTAAATGGCTTATGAACAAACAAACAGGAAAAAGGCATGAGGTTGTGAGGAAATGAGTTGGAAAGGAGAAAATGAGGGATAGATAATTTTCATTATATACATGTATGAAATTCTCAGATATGAAATTTTAAGTTATGCTATTAGTTAATGAATCAACACTGATATAATCTTCCACTGTCTTATATATGCTTAATACATAGAAATATATTAACTACAATTTTTATTGGTTAAGAGTCGTTAAGAGGCACTTGCTGCACACTTGACCATGAGAAGCAGATTTTGGATATCAGTAGCCACTTAAAGTCTGAGCATATCCCCATTCTTGCCTGTAACCCAAGAACTGAAGGAAACAGGAAAACGTAGAAACTAAAACAAGGGAACGGAACAAAACTAGTTAAGTTTTGTTGATGTTGAGCCTAGCTGAACTCCAGGCTCAGTGAGAGTTCTGACCCAAATGAACAAGGCAAGAGAGATAGACAGAAACACCCAATAATCTCCTCTGTTCTCCACACAGACATGCACATTCACACATATGTACACAAACTCCTACACTTGCACACCATCCCAAATAGAAACACAAAAAAGAATAAGCATGATAGAATATACACACAATCTAAAGGAATGTAAAACATGATGCAAATTTGTTTTAAAAAAAGGAAGATTGAGAAATGGTGCCCAGTGAAATGGAGAAGAAAATAATAACAAATGTATAACACCAAGAGTAAATGAATTTTATCATTAGCATCATGATTTTGGAGATAAACATAGTAACCAAGATAAGTTCATATTCCACAAATGATTCCCTAACAAATATTTTGTGACATTTACATGGATCCCCAAATCTCCAGGATAGAATGGTCCAATGCAGAGGAAATATAAAACAATAATTACAGAGGTTTAAAGAAAAACATAATGTAGTTACTTTCAATTTTTAAAAAGAAAATCAAGGGACTAGAGAGATGGATCAGGGGGTAAAAACATGAGCTTTTCGCTCACAGTATAGTGGTGCAATTCCCAAAACACACACACACACACACACACACACACACACACACACATGCACAAACACACAAAATGGTTTGCAATAACTTGCAAATCCAGGAGATTCAATGTCCTCCTCCGATATCTATGACTACCAGGCTTGCAATAGGTACATAGAAAGGTATACAGGCATACTGGTAGGCAAAACACCCCATACACACAAAATACTTCTTGAAAAGCTGAAAACCAATGAGCTCATAATATAAAGATTGATTCCTACATTTTTGAAGATGTAACCAGTATGTTCATTTGTTTCTATTAAACATTACTTTATTAATCAAATCCTTGAAGGCTTGTTGTACTTGTTGATTTCTCAAGGTGTAAATAAAAGGGTTCAGCATGGGTGCAATTGAAGTATTGAGAACAGCCACCCCTTTGGTCAGTGATGCTCTTTCATTTGCAGAAGGTTTGACATACATGAAAATGCAGCTGCCATAAGAGATGGAGATGACAATCATGTGAGAGGAACAGGTGGAGAATGCCTTTTTCCTCTGACTGGCAGATGGGAACCTCAGAATGGTGCTGATGATGCAGATGTACGACAAGATCACTAGAGCCAGTGTGAATAGCAGAGTAATGGAGGCACAATAAAGGCCAGATGCCTCTAAAAGCCTTGTATCTGAGCAAGACAGTTGTAAAATGGGAAAGTAGTCACAGGAGAAGTGATCAATGATATTTGAAGCACAAAAATCTAACTGGAAGACAAGCATGATTAAAGGAAAGATGCTCAGAAATCCTGCCAGCCAAGAGGTGAGGACAAGAAGGGTGCAGACTTTCTGATTCATGATGATAACGTAGTGTAGTGGCTTACAGATGGCTACATAGCGGTCATAAGACATGGCGGTTAGAAGAAAGAACTCAGACACTCCCAGGGAAAGGAAGAAATATAACTGAGCCAAACAGTTGTTATAGGAAATGGTCTTGACTTTAGTAATTATTGACCCCAAAAATCTTGGGATGGAAACACTGGTGAATATAATTTCTAAGAAGGAGAAATTCTGGAGGAAGAAATACATAGGAGTCTTTAACTGAGAGTCTAGCAAGGTGAGAGCAATGATGGTTAGGTTTCCAGTGACACTTAATAAGTAAGCAGTGAATAAAAGGATAAAAATCACAACCTGAACCTCTGGTGTGTCTGATATGCCCAAGAGCACAAACTCAGTAACCATAGAGTGGTTTCTCATACTGATTTACTGTTCATAGAATCTATTGATAAAAAAGAAATCAAAGTGTAAACACAACATAAAAGGAACAAAAGTTTAAATACTGATATTACTACATTCCATGAAGTTAAGCAATGGAATATTTCCACTAGGATTTTCCAATCTCTGCTCATTCCTCTTAAACAGAAAATACCCTGCTGAAAGGAAATATTTTTGTATATGGGTGTTTAAAGCCCTCTTGAGCAATTAAACACAAACAATCTATACATGGTAGTAATTTATATTTGTGTAATGTTCTTTTAAACTATAGATTTATCTAGCAATATTTTACCAGCATCTTCATTTTAATATAGAACATTGTTTCCTGGTTTCATATGCTGTATGCTTTCAGAACGGAATATATAACATTAAATTTCAATTCCAATACTATTTTCAAACTTCCATAGTTTAGTAAGTAGAAACTGAGCACCCAATCATATTTATTAAGTGCTGTCTTGGTTATTTTCAATGCTAATATGTGTTATTTTAAAAAGGATAAAGAAGTAAATGTGTTTGTGAATACAGAAATCAGAATAGAGCTTCTTTTATTGTAAAAACAAGTTCTTGGTTTGTAAGAATTAAAGCATGGGCCAGGGAAAATAATTAAACAGAGCCAGGAATCAATAGCTATTTTCTATGAATTCTAAGACACTAATATCAATTTAACATTTTCCTTTTACTAAGTTTATTTGCTATGTTATCTTTAAACTTTCTTGAGGACAAAGGAACTCATACAAAGGGTTTTTTTTTTTTCATCTCAAAGTGAAATAGTAGCTTCCTTCTCAAAGAATTGTCAGAATGAGTAAAATAGTGTGTTGGAATTATTTTCTCAAACCACAGAGCTCTACACTGTAACCAATATGACTTCTATCAGTCCTGTTCTCCCCTGGTATTTAACAGACAACACAAAGTCTGTGATATAAGTTATCAAATTTGTTGTACTAGTTTCTGTGCTGTGCAGTTCAGCAAATCATAAGTACTAAGGCTGATAATGGATATTATTCACCTTTCATATTTTAGTCTTCCAGTTCTCCATGTTTTTACTCTTTAGGCATATACATTTTTCATCAATATGCCACCAAAACTGACAAATAACTGTTATGTGGTTTATATGATAGTTAAAATATACTAAATTTAACAGTAATAAATATATTTAAATGATAATTTGGACATCCTCACATTTTTCCAGTAAATTGACCTTTCAAGGAGAGATAAAAAACATTTATTCACATATATGAAATATACTGTTCAGTATATATGGTAATACCATTCAGATATAATACCATACAATAGCAGCCATGGCTTAAATTCTGCCACTTAAAGACATAAAAATAAACATATTCATATTATTCTTCAGAAGACAGTTTGGTCACTCAAGTCACGCTTGCCTCTTTTAATTATACAAAAACTTGAAAAAGCATGCATGGTGAATTGCTTATAAGGATGCTAACAGCCTCACTTAGAAATGAAAATAAATGTACCTTTAATCTCCTTTATCATTTCACAGACACAGAATGTGCTATAAACATACTATTGTCATCCTCAGAATTCTTTAAGGAAATGAAGCAACTGATACTGTTTTAAGACACTGGAAAGTAAAGCATTCTGAAAGTCTCTGGACAAGATAAATTGGACAACTGCACAAGCATAAATACAATTTTACCTTCTCTGCAAGTCTATGAATTCCTGACACACTTGACTAAAGACAAGAAGGATGCAAGCAGAAGTTCTAGACATGGATGTGGTGATGTCATGACTCATCGTTTTTGAAAACCACACAATATAGAGAGACAGAGAAAACAGGGTACCAATCAACCAGTAACAACCAACCTGGTTTCCCTTTGGTCAAGCAATTCTCTTTAGTGCATGGACTCAGTCTGTGCTCAGGAGATAATTTATTCTCAATTCATTTGGGATTAGTTAAACCCAGGAATAAACCATCTTACAACGGTCTCTTCTTGACAGTTTTACTGATATTTTACTAATTAGTAAATTCTGCCAGTTCAGAGCAGAATAAGAAACTAAAGGAGCATTTGTGTTAATAGCTTCAAAAGTTAGAATTGTACTCTGCATTTGTTTTCTATTTTCTAACTTTAAAATTGATATATGCTTTACAATATGAGATTCAGAGACACAAAATGCCCTTATCCTATCCTACCAACCACACATTTATTTTAAATCTATTGATTATTTAAAATAAAATGTACTATATTATACCAAAAAAACTTTATTTTTATAACATTTGCATGGGATATCCAAGAAGAAGACTTGTACATAATTTACTAATTTTATCATTGGTCAAGATTAGGGTTAGCATCCTCCCTCCAAAAAAGTAACAGCCTAGACAGAAAGCCATCAAAGACAATCTTAAAAATTGGGATAAGTATGCTGAAGTGTAGCTCTCTGGAACTGATAGCTTCTGGTGACAGTGTAAGTGGTTAATGACTCAATGTTCTTTAAGGGTCTGTCCACCAGGAGTTTGATCATGCTTCAGTGAATATATCAGTACTACAAATTGGACTTCTTTTTGTTTTTGTTTTGTTTTGTTTTTGTGTTTCTTCTTCTTCTTCTTTCTTGTCTTCTTCCCATCCTCCTCATCCTCTTCCTCTTCCTCTCTTCTTCCTCTTTCTCCTCCTTCTCCTTCTCCTTCTTTGAGTGAAGTCCCAGTGACGAGGGGTGGTTCTGGAAAGACTAGGAAGTGAGGGTATTCAGGGTTCATGATGTGAAATTCCTAAATAATCAATACGAATATTATGAAAAAAGATTAGGGTTAGATCCACATTTCATTCACTTTTAGATCTCTACAAGCACACAGCAGCATGAGTATCTTTAAATCACTTAAATACCTTTAAATTTTAGTATTATACTTTAGCTTTGCAAAAAATGGACTCATGAAATCACAGCAGCTGTGGTTGACTATGCAAGACATACAAAATATCATGGTTTGGAAGGCCTAGCTGTTCATAGGGAACCACAAGCTGATAATTTTCTGGTTTTAGTATTATCACTACTCCATTTTACAAAAGAGTTCTTCACATCTTGTTTAGTTACAATTTTAAATTTTGGTTGCATTCAACAGTGAAACTATCTGAACCTAGGGTTGTATTTTTATGAGATCTTATCTGCACACTCAAATTCTTTAGTAAACATAGCGATTTGCAGATAACTATTTCATCAGTGAATTTTAATGAATGCATCATATGAAATTTGTTCATTTCACCAATTTATAAAAAATCTTAGCTGTGATCTATATCCTATATCTGACATACAATAGCAAAAAATAACATTTTCATTCAAACAGGAGAATTCAAACATTTCACATATATTTAAATACATACACATTGTATACAAATAAATAAATAAAATGGAAGAGAGGAGATAGAAAACAAGACTACAACCCAAAATAACAAATATTAAATCTTGTAGTTAATATCCCAGTATCAAGAACATATGGTGTTGTGATGTAAGTCCTAATGACATTAGCAATACCTTCATTGCAGCATCACCACCTGTATCCCAAATAAGTGCTCTCTTGGGCTAACTCCACTCACTGCTCACATCATTTCTTAGAAGACATTCTGTATTCCTATCCTGTCTAACTATGTTTCTGGATTCTAACACTACCACCCACTACCAGGTTATTAATGATCACCCTTAAGCAGCATTAAAGTGAAAAATATTAAATAAGACAGAAATAAATACAAAATATACAGTTTAAAAAGAAAAAAGAGAACCTGGAAACCTGATATTGTAGACAAGGCTTAAGATGAGAGAGAGAAAGAGTTTAAGGACAGGTATGATCTGCATTGGAATATAGATGCTTCCTATCTAAGCTTCCACTTATAAAAAGAAAATGACTGAGAATTTGCAGATTCTAGAAAGAAAGACAAATGAATATGCTATAAAAGTGATTCAAGAAGCCCAGGTTTCTTACCAGACTAACTGCCAAACAGTCATAGTGCAAAGCAAAAGTGTAGCAAGAAAGTCCCTAAGTAAAGGACCTGAGAGAAGGGTAAAACTGTGGAAGTGAAACCCAGATTGCATTGGAGACCCTAAGATGTTGGAGAAGATAGAATCATGAGATATCTGCCAAAGAAAGCTACACAGTGGAGGTGGAAGCAGCCTAACAGAAAATGTATGTTACAATCAACAAAGCTGAAAGGGTAGAGCTATTGCAGCCCTTTGGCATTGGACATGGAGCCACAGAATTTGACACCTGCCTGCTGGGTTTTTAATCTTGCTTTTGTCCAGCATCTCCTTACTATGCTCCCATAGCTCCATTTTCAAATGGTAATGTATATTCTGTATCATCATAGATCAAAAGAACACAACTTGCTTTTATTTTACATGGGGTTACAGTTACAAGATACCCTTGAGTTTTAGAACAGTCTTTGGGCATGGAACATTGAAACATTGGTGAGACTTTGAAAGACCACAGAGACTTTTGAAATTGTGCTAAATATATTTTACATTGCAATATGGCCAAAAGCCTATGGGGATCAGACAGTAGAATATTGTAGTTAGCATATTGTTATGGTAGATGTCCCCATATTATTAGGCATTTGAATATTTGATTCTCATTTGGTGTGCTGTTTAAGATAATATAGGAAGTGTAGACTTGCTGGAGAAAGTATGTTACTAGAGGGGTTTCAAAATCTAGGAGGTATCCTTATTCACTTTCTGAAGCTTGCTTATGGCTTCAAATGTATGTTATCAGCTTTCTGCTTCAACTGCCAGGTTTCTTCACTGTGGTATTAGTGGACTCTTATCCCCCTGGGACCATAGGCCCAAATAAAGCTTTCCTTCTTCTGTTACCTTTTGATGGCATTAATATCTTTTTAAAAACCTAGATGGCAGAAACTAGACTGAGTCAGGAAAGCCAATAATACAGGTGACAACAGTTGACTTTATTGTCTATTAGCATCCCCATCAGACTTTGAGGCTTATGTGTTTACAAGAAATAGAAGGTTGTACTGTGTGTCATATAGACATATAATACATATCTACATGTATCACAGTAAATAGCCTATAGTTTGCTTCTATAACACTTCTCAAGTATCAAGATACAACAAAAACAGTCTCCTGTAATTTCTCACTTAACTTAGAACTACATTGAAGTAAAGATCTGCTCTATATTGTGATTATAAATGAATCATCAACCTGAATTACAAGATTCTCACCTGGGTGTTAAAATGTTCTTTCATGGGATGTCTGTGATGATGTTTCTTTGAAGATTATCATTTGAACTAGTACAAGCTAAAGATGACCTTTTGTTTGTGGGTATACATTTAGCCTAGTGTAGATCACAGATGAATGAAAGAACAAATGGAGGGTGAAGTTTATTATACAGTGTGCCTGTCTGTGCATGTGTATGTCACAACATGCATGTAAAAGTCATAGAAAAGTCAGCTTTGTACTTCCTCTACATATAATTGAAACAGAGTCATTACATATGACCATAAGTGTTTTTCCTGTGAGTCTTCATGCCAGGCTCATTTTTCTTGCATCATGAACTGTGATATTCATCTACTAGTGACCTTGTACAGTACTCATGTATTAAGACTCAGACTGAACTTGGAGCAAATAGACCCTCATTTTGAGATTACCAGGTATGGAGGTTTGAGTGAGAATGGCCACCATAGGATCATATGTTTGCATGCTTAGTCTCCAGTTGGTGAACTGTTTAGAAAGGGTTAGGAGATATGGTCTCCTTAGAAGAGTTGGGTCATCTGGGGGTTGGAGGACTTAAAGTTTCAAAAGACCATGCCAGGCTTCCAGGCTTCTCTCTTCTCTTCCTCTCTCTCTGTCAGATGTGAGTCTTCATCAACTTCTACAACACCATGCATGTCTACTTGCCACCATGTTCTTGCCATAATGATCATGGCCGAAACCTCTGAAACTGTTAGACCCCTATTTAATGTATTTGACTGTAAGTTGCCTTGGTCATGACATCTCCTCACAGCTATATAGAAAAGTAACTAAGACACTGGACATGGATAGGAGCTACACAATATCCTGTACAGAATAAATATTTCTGCTGCTGTTTTAAGGGATTTTTAACATATATAATAAAGAACTCTGAAACTTTTTAAAATATAGCAACATTCAAGTATTTCAGGGTCTGTGTCCTCATGCAAGGGTTTCTTTTGGAATTTCTATTGACCTGGTTATAACAAAAAATTTTCAGAAGTAACTTAATAATTAAAAGACATATTTTATTAGATTTTCGTTTCACTACTTTCTCAATTTTGCATAACTTTGCCTAGGAAAATATGAGTGTGGTGTTAATTATTGATAGTAATGGGCAAGTTCAATCTTAAGGATCAATACAATTGTATCTAGAAACAAATCTGTGGAAAAGAGAAACACTATATTCAAGTTAATAAAAAGTTAATAAATAGTAATATTCAATATGTATATGGACTTTGTTCTCCACAAACTGATAGAAAGACCCTATTGCTAGAGACACCAGCATATCCCATTGAACACAGAGAACCCAAGCTGATGCCTAAGTAGACCCTTTACCCCTATGGACTAGTGTTCATGGAAATGGAAGGCTTTTTGTGTGCAACCATAGAAAAAAGGTAAACACTACCTGAACTATAAACCCTTTGCTCTAAAATGGTGACCTGCCTATATGATACACTGATGCAGTAGTGACACACTGCTGTGGGCTTAACCACCCACTATCTGATTAGATTTAAGCCCAATTTCACAAGATGGAATCCATGATTGACACTGCCCATAAGGCCAAAAGAGCTAGGACTATATAGGCCATAGCCCTAGAGGAAAGCCAAATATTATGCTTCTGCTAGACAATAGCAGTGTGATGACTCCTAACAACATTCTGCTATGCCCAAAGACCAGCCTTGCTCTGCCATAACAGGAAGCTTCTTCCTATAGTAGATGAGAACAAATACAAAAACCCATAACTGGACAATAGGCAGAGGGTAATAGATCTTGGAATACTCAATATTTAATGGCATGTCTTCAACAAACTTCCTTCCTTCCTGGGGGATCGGGGAACCCCACAGAAGAGGAAACAAATATTACAAGAGCCAGCGAGGATGGAAGACACTAAGGAGATGATTCTTCAAGACACAGCAGGCTAACACACACATAAACTCAGAAAGACTGTGGCAGCATGAACAGAGTTTGCACACAGCCTAGCCAGATAGGGTCCTAGCACTGAGAAGAGAAGTGGACGTGGTCTCCTATCCCTAACCAAGAAGCTGTCTCCCCTTGACAACCACTCACAAAGGAAAAACAAATCTGATCCAATGGAGTGTCATTGGGTATACAAACCACACCTAAGGGCAGGAAGCATTCCCTGCAGTAAATGGCCAAAAAAAAAAAAAAGGAACTCAATGAGATTTTTGGACATATTTTATCTCAAAGCTTTGTGTGTAATTTTCTATATCATTGATATTTTATTTAAATATGGTTTAAAACTTTATGTGTGTAGTGATGTGTATGTATGTCTGCTTGTGTCTGTGTCTGTCTGTCTTTGTACTTTGAGCTGTTTCTTTATTTCCTTATTATTAGTTTTGAGAAACAATGCCCAATGAAGTGGAGAAGAAAATAATAACAAGCATATAATACTAAGAGTAAGTGAATTTTACCATTGGCATCATATTTTTGGAGACAGAGATACAATAAAAACAGGTTCTTACTGCAAAATATGGATGCCTATCAAATGTCACATAGCATTGTACAGGAAGCCTACTTCCTCCATGATAAAGTTTCAGCAGAATAAGTAAGCAATGTTTTTTAAAGGAAAACATAACGTAGTTACATTCAAATTAAAAGAAAATTGAGGAATTAGAGAGGTAGCTCCAAGGTTAAAAGTTCTTCCAGTTCTTTCTAAGGACACTGGTGCAATTCAGAGCACTGACATAATGGTTCACAGCCATCAGGAATTCCACTTCCAGGAGATCCAATACACTTTCTGGCATCTGTGGGTAAGAGGCTTGCAATAGGTGCACAGAAATGTACACAGATATAAAAGCAGGCAAAAATACCCATACACACAAAATACTTTTCTAAGAAGCTAAAAACAAGGTGCTCATAATATAATTAAAGTTTGATTCCTTCAGTTTTGAAGGTGTGCAATGACATTCAAGTTAACCAAGTTAACCTGTTCATTTGTTTCTATTAAGCATTACTTTATTAATCAAATCCTTGAAGGCTTGTTTTACTTGTTGATTTCTCAAGGTGTAAATAAAAGGGTTCAGCATGGGCGCAACTGAAGTATTGAGAACAGCCACCCCTTTGGTCAGTGATGCTCTTTCATTTGCAGAAGGTTTGACATACATGAAAATGCAACTGCCATAAGAGATGGAGATGACAATCATGTGAGAGGAACAGGTGGAGAAAGCCTTTTTCCTCTGACTGGCAGATGGGAACCTCAGAATGGTGCTGATGATGCAGATGTACGACAAGATCACTAGAGCGAGTGTGAACAGCAGAGTAATGGAGGCACAATAAAGGCCAGATGCCTCTAAAAGCCTTGTATCTGAGCAAGACAATTGTAAAATGGGGAAGTAGTCACAGCAGAAGTGATCAATGGTATTCGAAGCACAAAAATCTAACTTGAGGATAAGCATGATTAAAGGGAAGATGCTCAGAAATCCTACCAGCCATGAACTGAGGACAAGAAGGGTGCAGACTTTCTGATTCATGATGATAACATAGTGTAGTGGCTTGCAGATGGCTACATAGCGATCATAAGACATGGCGGTTAGAAGAAAGAACTCAGACACTCCCAGGGAAAGGGAGAAATATAACTGAGCCAAACAGTTGTTATAGGAAATTGTTTTGACTTTAGTAATTATTGACCCCAAAAATCTAGGGACAGAAACACTGGTGAATATAATTTCTAAGAAGGAGAAATTCCGGAGGAAAAAGTACATAGGAGTCTTTAGCTGAGAGTCTAGCAAGGTGAGAGTGATGATACTTAGGTTTCCACACACACTTAGTATGTAAGCAATGAATAAAAAGGTAAAAATTACAGCCTGAACTTCTGGTGTGTCTGATATGCCTGAGAGCAAAAACTCAGTAACCATAGAGTGGTTTCTCATACTGATTTATTGTTCATTGAATCTATTGATAAAAAAGAAATCAATGTGTAAACACAATGTAAAAGGAACAAATGTTAAATACTAATATTGCTATATTCCATAAAGTTAAGCAATGGAATACTTCCAATTTTCTAATTTCCTCTCATCCTCTAAAACAAAAAACATCTTGCTGAAGGGAAATATTTTTGAACATGAGTGTTTAAAGCCCTCTTGAGCAATTATACACCAACAGTCTACATACAGTCCTAATTTCTATGTGTGTGAGATACTTTGAATTATAGATTTATGTAACCATTTTTTATAGCATCTTCATTTTTAATTCAAAGCAGTTTTTCTTGTTTTACATTCTGTATGCTTTCAGAATGGAATATATAACATTAAATTTCAACTTTAATACTATTTCCAAACTTCTATAGTATAGTAGTAGAAACTCAGCACCCAATCATATTTGCTAATTGTTGTCATGGTTTTTTTTCAACATTAATATGTGTTGTTTTACATATGTTTGTGAACAAAGAAATCAGAATAGATATTTCTTTTATTATAAAAACAACTTCTTGATTTCTGAGAATTAAAATTTGGGCCATGGAAAATAATTAAATGGAGCCAGGAATCAATAGTTATTTTCTATGAACTCCAAGACACTTGTATCATTTTAAAAATTTCTTTTTTGCTAAGTTTATTTGCTATTTTTTCTTTAAACTTTCTTGAGGACAAAAGGAAGTCATACGAAGAACTTTTTATTTTTCGTCTCAAAGTGAAATAGTAGCTTCCTTCTCAGAGAATTGTCAGAATGAATAAAATTATGTACTGGAATTATTCTCTCAAACCATAGAGCTCTACACTATGACTTATATCACTTCTATCAGTCCTGTTCTCTCCTGATATCTAATGGACAACATAGAATCTGTGGCCTAAGTTCTCAACACTGTGGTACTAGATTCTGTGCGGTGCAGTTCAGAAAGTGATAACTAAAGCTAATAATGGTATTATTCACCTTTCTACTTTAGCCTTCCAAGTCTCCATGTTTTAACTCTTTAGGAATATATTTTTTTCAATCAATATGCCATCAAATCTGACAAATAACTGTTATGTAGTTTCATGACAGTTAAAATTTACTAAAATGTAAAATTAAAAGTAATAAATATATTTAAATGATCATTTCAGGATTGTTGCATTTTTCAGGTTAAAATAACCTATAAATGATGGGAAAAAAAGCATTTTTTCACAAATACGAAACATGCTGCTTGGTATAAATGGTAATATCATCAGATATAAAACCTTACAGAAGTCAGCCATGACTTAAATTCTGCCACTTAAAAGCATAGAAATAAACATATTCATAATATTCTTCAGAAGATGATTTTGTAAATCAGGTCATGCTAGCCTCTTTTAGTTATACAAAATCTTGACATAAAAACATGCATGCTGAATTGCTTGTAAGGATGCTAACAACCTCACTTAGAAATGAAAATAAATGTACCCTTAATCTCTTTTATCATTTCACAGACACAGAATGGGCTATAAACACATGATTGTCATCCTTGGAATTCTTTAAGAAAATAAAGCAGTGGTAATGTTTTAAGACATTGGAGGGTAGAACATTTTGAAAGTCTCTGGATAAGATAAAATGGACAACTGTACAAGCATAAATACAATTTTACCTTTTCTGAAAGTCTGTGAATCCCTGACACACTCAACTAAAGACAAGAAGGATAAAACCAGAAGTTCAAGACATGTACATAGTGATGTCGTGAGTCATCCTTTTTCAAAACCAAACAGTATAGAGAAAGAGAAAAGTGTGTATCAATCAACTTATAAAATATCCAACCTGGCTTCCCTTTGGTCAAGCAATTTTTTTTTAATGAGTACATGGATTCAGTCTATGCTCTGGAGATAATTTATTCTCAATTCATTTGGGATTAGTTAAACCCAGAACTAAAATGTCCTACAATGATCTCCTCTTTGACAGTCTGACTAATATTTTACTAATTACTGAATTTTGCCAGTGCACAGTAGAATAGGGAACAAAAAAGTATTATGTTGATATATTCAAGCCTTGCAAGGCTATAACACAAAATAACAAACATTAAATCTTGCAATTAATATCCCAGCATGAAGAGCATATAGTGGTATGATGTATGTCCTAATTTTAGCAATATCAACACTACATCATCACCATCTGGAATGCACATAGGCATTATCTTAGGCTGACATCTCTCATTGACTACATCATTCCTGGGCAGACATTCTATGTTCCTGTCCTGTCTAACTATGTTTAGGGACTCTAACACTACCACCCCCTACATGGTTATTAATCACTCTTAAATAGCACTAAAATGATAACTATCAAATAAGACAGAAATAAATACAAAATATACAGTTTAAAAGAAGAAAGAGATCTAGGTAGCTTGATATTGTAGACAAGGCTTGAGATGATAAAGACAGGTTTGGTCTGTATTGGAATAAAGATCTCACCCATTTAAGCTTCCAACTTGTATGAGGAAAATGACTGAGAATTTACTGGTCCTAGAAAGAAAGACAAATGAAAATGCTGTAAATATGATTCAAGAAGCCCAGGTTCCTTACCAGACTAGCTGCCAAATAGAGAGCCATAGGACCAGCACTGTGTATCTAGAAAGTCCCTAAGTAAAGGACCTGAGAGACCACAATGTGGAACTGTAGAAGTGAAGCCAAGATGCACTGGAGACTCTAGGATGTTGAAGAAGCCAGAATCGTGAGAGATATCTGCCAAAGAAAGCTACACACTGGAAGTGGAACCAGCCTAACAAAAAATGTATTTTGCAATCAACAAAGCTGAAAGGGTAGAGTTATTGCAGCCCTTTGATATTGGACATGGAACTACAGAATTTGACACTTGCCTGCTGGGATTTGATCTTGCTCTTGTCCAGTTTCTCCTGTGTAATCATAGGTTAAAAAAAAAACACAACTTGCTTTTATTTTACATGGGATTATAGCTACACGATTCCATTGAGTTTTAGAACAGACTTTGGATGTGGAACATTTAAACACTGGTGAGACTTTGAAAAACCCCAGAGACTTATGAAATTGTGCTAAATACATTTTGCATTGCAATATGGCCAAAAGCCTATGGGGATCAGGCAGTAAAGTATGGTAGTTCATATGAGATGCCACCATAATATTAGGCATTTGAATATTTGGTTCTCATTTGGTGGCTGTTTAAGGTAATTCAGGAAGTGTGGACTTATGGAGGAAGTATGTTACTAGAGGATGGACTCAAGGTTTCAAAATCTATGCGGTACCCATATTCACTTTCTGAAACTTGCTTATAGCTTCAAATGTGTCATCAACCACCTGCTTCAACAGCCGTGTTTCTCTACTGTGGTATTGATAGACTCCTATCTCTCTGGGACCTTACAACCAAATAAATCTTTCCTTCTCATCATCCCTATAGCTGACCTAAAAGCCACCTATCAGATTCAAAGTCTACTAAAGCTGTAAGAATCCAGTAAAGTAGCCCTAAGGTCCACTTCCCTGGTTGGGCCTGTGGTAACAGAGACCCTATTGCTGGAGACACCTAATATCTCATTGAACACGGAGAAGCCAAGCTGATGCCTAAGTAGAGCCTTCACCCCTTAGGACTACTGTACATAGAACTGAAAGTTACTTTGTGTGCAAGAAGGGTAAACACTAACTGAGCTATAAACCTTTTGCTTTACAATGGTGACCTGCCTACATGGTACATTAATTCAGTAGGCTTAACCACCTGCTATCCGATTAGATTTAAACCCAATTACACAAAATGGAATCCGTGACTGACACTGCCCATGTGGACAAAAGAACTGGGACTAGATAGGCTATAGCCCTAGAGGAAAGCCAAATATTATTTTTCTGCTAGACAATAGCAATGTGATGACTCCTAACAACATTCTGCTATATCCTGTTGCATGTAATTTTAAAGATATGCTTTCTCTGCCTAGGCTCTGGGACTAGCAGCCACCCACCTGTCATATATAATACCCAAAGACCAGTCTTGCTCATCAGGAAGCTTCCTCCTACAGTAGATGAGAACAAATACAGAAACCCACAATGAGACAATGAGCAGAGAGTAAGAGACCTTGTAACAAACTCCTTTCCTCAGGGCTCAGGGAACCCTGCAGAAGAGCAACCAGAAAGATTACAAGAGCCAGTAAAGATGGAAGACACTAAGGAGACAATGTCTTCAAGATACAGCAGGCTGACACACATATAAACTCACAGAGACTGTGGCAGCATGAACAGAGCCTACACACAGCCTAGCCAGACAGGGTTCCAGCACTGAAAAGAGAAGTGGACATGATCTCCATCTCTAAGCATGAGGCTCTCTCCCCTTGACAACCACTCACAAAGGAAAAAAGAATCTACTACTCCAATGGAGTGTCATTAGGTGTATCTACCACACCTAAGGGCAAGAGCCACACCCTGTAGTAAATGGCCAACAAAAAAGGAACTCACTGTGGTTTTTGGGCATATTTTATCTCAAAACAGTCTGTGGAACTTTTTTCATAAGTGATATTTAAATATGGTTTCTGATTTTATGTGTTTAGTGAGTGGTGTGTGTGTGCCTCTGTCTGTTTTCCTGTATCTGTGTCTGTCTGTCTTTGTATCTTGAACTGTTTATTTTCTTATTATTAGTTTTGTTCTATTCTACTTGGTTGGTTGGCTGGCTGGTTAGTTGGTTTGATGACCTGTTTGTTTTCTAAACAGAGAGAGAAAAAGTGTCTAACGTTATATAGGCAGGAAAGTAGGGAGAATCTTAGAGGAGATAGGTACCATAATAAGAATATGTTGTAAGAAAAAGATGTATTTCATTAAAATATTAATAAATAACCATATGAGCTTTGAATTAAGAAAACAAAGAATAAAAGCACTTATAGGTATTTAAAGGGGATATCTGGTATTGAATTTTCTTAGTCTTAATTTCCTTAATCTTCAGGTTTTTAATGGAATAATAATTTCAATAGATTTTCTGAGAATCAGTGGCATCATTCATATAATTATTTATGTAATTATTCATTATATAAGTGTTGTATACAGGCTCCAAAAAAATCACTATAGTAATTTTGTAAATTTTCCTTCAAATGAAATTAACTCTTAACTTGGGGAAGGATATTCACAGTAGCTATAATTTATAAAAGGTACTGTTTATTCTAATTACTGTAAATTTTATCTTTAACATAATTTGGCTTTCCAAAATTTTATTATTATTCATAAAGTAGGCATTATGTATAAAGATCCTATGTACTATGCACTAATTCACATAGCTATCAAATATCTTAGATCTCTATGAAAAAGTATATTATCTATAAAAACTGTCTTTTATACCCTATATTTGAATTAAACACAGGCATAGAGTAATTTCTACCTTTTAATCAGTATGAAGCTAGTTTTTACATACTAAAACAAAATATACAATTCAATGTGATTTTAATATATTATTTCACAGTAGTTTGAGATAATTTACTTAGCTTGATGAGAGTTGAGCTATTAATTTTAAAATATAACTTTAAAATAAGAATTCAAATGGAGTCACAGGTGGACCATGTAACTCCCAGAAGACATTGGTTGTTAAATGAAAATTGCCCTACAAGGCATCAGATCTCTCTCTGTGATTTATTGTCAAGAGTGAGGTCCAAGGTCTACAAAACTACACAGGCTATTACCATTTCCCTTGGTCATCCAACATAATACATGGTAAGAACTCCAGTTCTGAAGATACCTCACACCTTGACTGCAGGCACTGCAGAAAATAGAGAAAACAATCTCAAGACACCCAGGGAATTTTCTTCTGGCTACGAGTTTTCATCATGTTGAAAAGTTCCATACAGACTGCTGGGGAGCGAACACATCAATGACCTTACCTAGTGCTACACACTGCATGCCATGATACTGTATGCTAGACAAAAAAAAAAAATGTGTCCATTTGTGCAATAGCAGCAAGACTGTTTGGGATAAGTAACCAGTTTATGAATGGGTTTGAGCCCTGATTCACAGGACAGAATTATATATTTTTGCTGTAAACCTGAATAAAAATCCATAGATAGGAAGGCTATAGGTCCAAGTTGTTTTAAATGGCCATGCTGTCAAATACATTCAAAATCAGTGGTTTCTCAACCTACCTAATACTGTGACCCTTTAATACAGTGGCTAGCATTGCCATGAACCCACCCATAAGAATATTTTTGTACTACATTATAACTGTAATTTTGCTACTGTTATGAATCATAATATACATTTCTGTATTTTCCAATGGTCTTAGGTGACTCCTGTGAAAGGATAATTTGATCCCCAAATGACCCACACTTTGAGAACCTCTATTCTAAATGTGTATGTTTATACCCATAGAACTAAGTTCTTCTCAGTCTTTATCAGAAGAGCTTCTTTTGTAAGTGAGCGACAGTCAGTGGAGACATGCATAACTGGCCAAAGTGCACAGAGTGACTGGGTGCTCAGCCAGAAAATGGATGTCTATTTTATTTACCCTCCACCAAGGCTCACAGAACACCAAGAAAGAGGAGGTAGAAAGAATGTAAGAATGAGAAGATGTGAGGCATGCTATGAATACCATCTGCTGGACATGATATGGCTAGCACACTCATGGGGTCACAAGAACTATGGTGACATGTACAAGACCTATACAAGATCAAGTCAATCAAAAATCCAGGACACAGAAGGCAGATGATCTCCAGACCCCACTGCTATTGGCAGTGTATAGTTAGTAGAAGAGAGAGATTCATTGTTTTCTGAGGATGTGGCGACTGGTAAGTTCCCAATGCTCCAGAAGGATGTTATAGCATCCAAAATGGCTACAGTAGAGATAGTATCAGCTTATGACTATGACTTAAATGAGTTTGTATCTTAGTTTTCCCATTTTATAGAAAGTATTTGTATTGATTTGGCTGAGGAGATGAAAACCCAAAACTTTTTAAAGGAAGAGAATAAGACAGAAGGCATTTAAAATAATTTGGCATGTTATTACATACATTCCTTGTAGCATACTTAATGTATGATCTTTTGTCTGCCACCAGCCCAAGGGATTGATTTATTTTAATAAACTTGCCGTCTACTTGGCATGGGAGATGTTCAGTGGTTAAGAGTGCTTGCTGTACAATCATGAGGAGCAGAGTCTGGATAACAGTAGCCACATAAAGTCTGAGCATAGTCTCATGCTTGCTTATAATTGAAAGGAACAAAAGCAAGTGGAAACTGAAACAAGGAGACAGAAACAAAATCAGTTGAGCTTGTTGATGGTGATCCTAGTTGAACTGCAAGTTCAGTGAGAAAGTCTGCTTCAAAGAAACAAGGCAAGAGGGATAGACGGAGACCCCAATACTGTCCTTTGGCCTCCATACACACAGGCACATACATTCACACATATGTTCATGTGTGAATACAACAAAAGCATATAACACCAAATGTAAGCAAATTTTACCATTAGCATCATATGTTTGGACACAGAGATACAATGAAAATAAAGGTTCTTATTCCAGAATATGGATACCTATCAAATGTCCCAGAATATTTTACAGTGACCTTACTTCTTTGATGATGGAATGTTTCAACACAGAGTAAATAGTAAACAATACTCACACAGTTTTAAAGGAAAAAAACAGAACACAGTTACTTTCAAATCACAAAGGAAGTACAGGGATTAGAGAGGTGGCTCCAAGGTTAAAAGTTCTTCCAGAATGCAGGAACAAAGAGTGGAGCAGAGACTGAAAGAAATGCCATCCAGAGTCTGCCCCACCTAGGGGTTCATCCCATTTGCAGATACTAAACCCAGAAACTATTGCTGATGCCAAGAGGCATTTGCTGACAGGTGCCTGATATAGCTCTCCCATGAGAGGCTCTGCCAGAGCCTGAACAATACAGATGCAGATGCTCACACCCAGTCATTGGAATGAACAGGGGACCCCAATGGAGGAGTTAAGGGAGGGACTGAAGGAGATGAAGGGGTTTTCAACCTCATAGTAAGAACAACAATATCAACCAACCAGAACCCCTCCCCAGACTAAACCACCAACCAAAGAGTACACATGGAGGGACCCATGGCTCCTGCTGCATATGTAGCAGAAGATTGCCTTATCTGGTATCAATCAGAGAAGAGGCCCTTGGTCCTGTGGACCCCTGATGCATAGGGAAATGCTAGGACAGTGAGGCAGGAGATGGTGGGTAGGTGGGGGGACACCCTATAGAAGCAGGAGGGAGGGGAGGGGACAGGGGGTTCGAAGAGGGGAAACAGAGAAAGGTGATAACATTTGACATGTAAATAAGTAAAATAACCAATAAAAAAAAAGTTCTTCCAGTTCTTTCTGAAGACACTGGTGCAATTCACAGCACCAACATAATGGCTCACAGCCTTCAGTAAGTTCACTTCCAGGAGACCCAATGCCCTTTTCTGGCATCTGTGAATATGAGGCTTACAATAGGTACACAGAAATGTGCACAGGTATACAAGCAGGCAAAAATACCCATACACACAAAATACTTTTTTAAGAAGCTAAAAACAAGGTGCTCATAATAAAATTAAAGTTTGATTCCTCCATTTTTGAAGATGTGTAATGACATTCATGTTAACCAGTATGTTCATTTGTTTCTACTAAACATTACTTTATTAATCAAATCTTTGAAGGCTTGTTTTACTTGTTGATTTCTCAAGGTGTAAATAAAAGGGTTCAGCATGGGTGCGATTGAAGTATTGAGAAGAGCCACCCCTTTGGTCAATGATGCTCTTTCACTTGCAGAAGGTTTGACATACATGAAAATGCAGCTGCCATAAGAGATGGAGATGACAATCATGTGAGAGGAACAGGTGGAGAAAGCCTTTTTCCTCTGACTGGCAGATGGGAACCTCAGAATGGTGCTGATGATGCAGATGTATGACAAGATCACTAGAGCCAGTGTGAACAGCAGAGTGACAAATGCAAAGTAAAAGCCGATTGTCTCTAAAAACCATGTATCTGAGCAGGAGAGCTGTAAAATGGGGAAGTAGTCACAGCAGAAATGATCAATGACATTTGAAGCACAAAAATCTAACTTGAGAAAGAGCATGAGCAATGGAAAGATGGTCAGAAACCCTCCCAGCCATGAGGTAAGGACAAGGAGGGTGCAGACTTTCTGATTCATGATGAGGGTGTAGTGCAGTGGCTTGCAGATGGCAACATAGCGATCATAAGACATAGCAGTTAGAAGAAAGAACTCAGACACTCCCATGGAGATGAAGAAAAATAACTGAGCCAAACAGTTGTTATAGGAAATTGACTTAACTTTAGTAATTAATGACTCCAAAAATCTAGGGATGGAAACACTGGTGAATATAATTTCTAAGAAGGAGAAATTCCGGAGGAAAAAATACATAGGAGTCTTCAACTGAGAGTCTAGCAAGGTAAGAGTGATGATGGTTAGATTTCCAGTAACACTTAATAAGTAAGCAATGAATAAAAAGATAAAAATCACAAACTGAAGTTCTGGTGTGTCTGATATGCCCAAGAGCACAAACTCAGTGATCACAGAGTGGTTTTTCATGCTGGTTTATTGTCCAAAAATCTATTGATTAAAAAATTCAAATGAAAATTTAATTGAAGACAATTAAAGTTTTGATATTACAGTATCAAATGAAGTGAAATAAAATCTGCTCATTCCTATTAAACAGAAATCATCTTGTTAAATGAAAAAATATTTGTAAGGGGATGTATAAAGCCCCTTCAACAATTACACAGAAAATCTACGTATAGTCATAATTTCTATATGTGTCGGGACTTTTGAACTATAGATTTGTGTAACAATATTTTAATAGTATTTTCATTTTCAATATGAAACAAGTTTTCTCATTTCACATATGCTTCCTAGATTGAATATATAACATTTGATTTCAATTCTAAAACTGTTTCAAAACCTCTATAGTTTATTGATAGAAACCCAAACATGTTTACAAAACCTAAATGCTGTCATAGTTATTTTCAACCTTAATATGTGTTGTTTTTATATTTTTGGTTATAAGCCTTACCTTTAATGGCTGAGCCATCTCTCCAGTCTAGTATGTGTTGTTTTGAAATGGCCAAGAAAGTAAATGTGTTTGCAAATACTGAAATGAAACTAGATTTTCTTCTATTATAAAAACAAATAAAGCTGGGTGATGGTGCCACAAGCTTTTAATCCCAGCACTCAGGAGACAGAAGGAGGCCAATCTCTATGAGTTCAAGGCTAGCCTGGTCTACAGAACTGGTTCTAGGAGAGCCATGGAGTGTTACACAAAGAAACTCTATCTTGAAACAATAAAACGAGCAAAAAATAAATAAATAAATAAATTTTGATTTGTGACAATTAAAACATGGACCAGGAAAAATAATTAAACAGAGCCAGGAATTAATAACTATTTTCTATGAATTCTGAGACATGTATTATTTTAACATTTTTACTAAGTTTATTTGTGACTTCATATCAAAAGTTTCTTGAGGAGATAAGGAACTCATACAAATTTTTTTTTAATCTCAAAGTATAGTAGTGCCCTTCCTTCTCAAAGAATTATCAGAATAAATAAACTTATCTATAAGATTTACTTTGTCAAACCACAGAGCTTTACACTGTAACCTACATGACTTCTATCCATCCTGTTCTCTCCTGATATTTAACAGACAACACAGAGTCTGTGTTATAAGTTATCAGATTTGTTGTACTAGTTACTGTGCTGTGCAGTTCAGCAACTCATAAGTACTAAAGCTGATAATGAACATTACCTTTCTACTTTAGTCTTCCAAGTCTCCATGTTTTTTCTCTTTAAGCATATCCATCTTTTCCATCAATATGTCATCAAAACTGATAGATAACTGTTACTTGGTATACACGATAGTTAAAATATACTAAATGTAAAATTAACATTAATAAGAATACTTAAATAATAATTTGGGATCCTTGCTTTTTCCAGTAAATTAAACCTTTCAATGAGGGATAAAAATGCATTTGTTCACAAATATAAAACATGCTGTTTGGTAGATATGGTAATATCACTCAGATACAAAACTCTACAACCATGACTTAAATTCTGCCATTTAAAAACATAAAAATAAACATATTCCTAATATTCTTCAGAAGATTATTTTTGTCATCTGCTCTTGCCTCTGTTTATTGCACTGAAGCTTGACATGCTAAAAGGTCCATGAAGAATGGTTAACAGCTTCACTTAGAAATGAAAATAAATGTATCTTTAATCTTTTTATCATTTCACAGAAATTGAATGTGCTATAAACATACTATTGTCATCCTTGGAATTCCTTAAGAAAAATGAACCAACTATTACATTCTTAAGACAATAGAAAGTGAAACATTTTGAAGGTCTCTGGATAAGATAAAATTGAAATCTACACAAGCATAAATACAGCTTTACCTTCTCTGGACAGTCTACAAATCCCTGAAACACTTAACTAAAGACAAGAAGGATGCAACCAGAAGTTCAAGACAGAGATGCAGTGATGTCATGACTCATCTTTCTTGAAAACCAAACAATATAGAGAGACAGAGAAAAAAGTGCACCAATCAACTGATAACATCCAAGCTGGCTTCCCTTTGGTCAAGCAATTTTCTTAATGAGTGCATGGACTCAATCTATGCCCAAGAGATAATTTATTCTCAATTCATTTGGGATTAGTTGAACCCAGGACTAAACTGCCCTACAATGATCTCCTCTTTGACAGTCTTACTGATATTTTATAATTAATAAGTTCTGCAAGTGCAGAGAAGAATTGAGAACTAAAAGGAGCATTACATTGATATCTTCAAAAGTTAGGATTGCATCTTGTTTTTTATTTTATAATTTCAATATAATGTTCTATCATGTGAGATCCAGAGCCACAACAATGTACAGAGACCTATCCTTGCCCTACCCTAGCAGCCACACAATTTCTTCAAATCTTTCGATTAATGTAAAAATGATATCCTATATTACACCAAACTCTTTTATGTATTACATAATGACACATTCAAATATTTTATTGTTTCTTATGCACTTTATTGTATTTTATTCAGCTAACCAATACAGACATTATGAGATTTTATTACACAAAATGTTTTGCTGATTTTCTAGCCCAGAAAATTGGAAATCGATCTACTTCAAGACAAAGCTATACCACTTTTGGGTATATATCCAAAAGATGCTCCATCATAACACAAGGAGACTTGTTCAACCATGTTCATAGCAGCTTTATTCATAATAGTCAGAAACTGGAAACAACCTAGATATTTCTCAACCAAAGAATGGATAAAGAAAATTGGGTACATTTCCACAACTTATTATTACTCACCTGCTTTTATTACTCTTAAAAAAAAAAGGCATCATGAAATTTGCAGGCAAATAGTTGGAACTAGACAAAAATCATCCTGAGTGAAGTAAACCAGACACAGAAAGACAAACATGGTATATATACTCGTTTATAAGTGGATATTAGCTGTTAAATAAATGATAATCAAGTAGCAATCCATAGACCCAAAAAAGTTAGGTAAAAAGGAGGGCTCGAGTAGCAGGACACATGTATCTCCTTGGAAAGAGGAAATAGAATAGATTTTGTAGATAGACTGGTGGTAGGTGAGGACAGGAGCAGGAAGGATCAGGTTAGGGGAGGAATGAAGGGAGAGAGTTCAAGGAGAGACAACTGAAACTGGACTCATATGGGGGTGGGGGGTCGGAAACCAAGCATAGTGAAAACTTCTTGTAATCTATTAAGATGACCCTAGTGAGAACTCTTATGATATGGAGTAATGGAGGATGTAGAGTCTGAATTGGTTGTCTTTTGTTTCCAGGCAAGGCTTCAACGATGGCAGTGGGTTGCATTCAGTTGAGTTGTTGGCCAAGGGAGACACATGGAGATTCATAAACAACCCAGGATAGTACTAGGACAGAGAGCTGCTCTCTGCAAAACTGAGGCCACATTACTAAGAACAACATCCACACAACTCATTGGAGAGGTCAAACTGGTGCCTGCATGGAACCTTCACCCTTACATTCTAGTCTCTTTGGCAGGAGAAGGTACTCTGAAGGCTATGGAAAGAGAAACCTGGACACCAACCCAGCCTCAAATCTTTCGACCTACAATCTGTCCTGCCTGCAAAAATTACTGGAGCAATGGTGTAACAGAACTTGTGTGAGTGGCCAACCAATGTTGAGTTTAACTTGAGACCCTCACTACCAGGGAGAGTCCATGTTGCACACTGTCTGGATGGTCAGAAACCAAAGACTAGATAGCCCAGAGACCTAGTCAGGCAAAAGAAATCAATGAAATTATTCCTAATGATATTCTGCTATACTCATAGATTGGTGCCTTTTCCAGTTGTCATCAGAGAGGTTTCCTCCAGCAACAGATGGAACCTGATGCAGAGACCCACCGCCAGACATTATGTGGAGAGAGAGTCTAAATTGGATGTCTCCTTTGGGTTTCTCTCCTCGGACATCAGGGAATCCTATAGAAGTAGGAGTCAAAGGGGATGGACACCATGAAAATGTGTCTGACTGAATCAACTGAGCAGGGCTCATATGGGCTCACAGAAACTGAAAAGGTACGCACAAGGCCTGCAAGGGTCTGTACCAAGTCTTCTGCATATATGTTACAGCAGTTAGCTTGGTGGTTTTGTGAAACTCCTAATAGTGGGAGTGTGTGTCTCTCTGACTCTTTTACCTACTCTTGGGACTCTTTTCCTCCTACTGGGTTGCCTTGTCCAGCCTCAATCTGAGGTCTTTTGCCTTGTCTAATTGTATCTTGTTTTGTCCTGTTTGGTTGCTAGCTCTTGGAGGCCTGCTCTTTTCTGAAGGAAAGCTGAGGGGGAGTAGATCTGGAAAGCAGGGAGGTGGGGAGGAACTAGGAGGAGGGGAGGGAAGGGAAACTGCACTCAAGATGTATTGGATGAAAGAAAAAGTATGTATGGATAATGTAGTGGGGTGGAAAAATCTAAATGAAGATGAGAAGAGGTATACCAGAAACTCAGGATAGATGAAAAACCTGCATACTACTGTATATGCTAACAAAAAATCCTAATTTTTATTTCAAATGGGGGTATCTTGCTGATCCCAGAGGCTATAGATTGGGAGGTAGGGTATTCCAGTGCCAGCTGCATACTTCTCTGCGAGTTGTCTATAGAGTCCAATAGCTGCTTGTATTACTGCTTGCACGTGAGGGTCTGCATGCAGCTTCTGGGAACCTACCCCCAGTTGGTTCTGGTTGGAAAATAAAGATGCCAGCAGCCAACAGCTGGGGAGGACAGACAGAGGTGAGATTTTAGGATTTCCTGGGCTTGGGACCAGAGGAGAGGAAGAAGGAGTTCCTACAGGCTAGGAGAGTGTGGAGAGAGGGAAAACACGGGGTAGAGAAGCAAGGAGAGCACCCTGGGTTCTCGGGCAAGAAAGCCTAACCTAGATTAATTGGATTAAGAGCAGCCAAGATGGAACATAAAAATTAGTAACTAGTAACTCAGAGTTATCAGCAGCAGGTAGATTTCAGCAGCATGGAGGCTAGGCGGTCACCCAGCTATTGTACTGCTTAAGGCACATTAAAATATAAAGGCTCTGAGTGTGGGTCATTCACTGGGGAACCTAGACATTGAGGCGAGTAGCAAACCCCGAGACGGGCTTAATAATGTAATAATTTAATAAAATAATTTAATAATTATTTAACTAATTCAACAGAGTCCTCCAGAGACTTCCAAAGCAATAAAGTATGCTATTGCTCTTGATACCATACGCTTTACAAATAGCACATAGAGAAAGCAAGCTGGAACCAAACTAATTCTCCCTTTTGGCTAGTGTTCATAGTCCTATTCAGACTTCTAGGGAGAAAAACTCATCAACAGCCTCCCTAAACTATAAACTCAGAATGCAGCAATACTGTGAGATGGGCAAGATGTTCCCACAGCTGCAAAACTGGTATGACTGTTTTTGAGGTAATCAATTATTTTCTAATTGTATCTGAGATGCCACAGGAGGGGATACATACTTAATCATCAAAAGCTTACGGGTAATGTGTCACAGCTCCTAACAGGGATTTACTACTGACTTATGGCCAAGCTGCCTTCTAAGTGTGTAAGTTTATACCGATACAGTGTTGCTCTTAGCCTTAATTATAGAAGCTTCTTTTTGTAGCAAGTGATGGTTAATGCAAAGATTTACAATTAAAGTGCTAAAAATAAATGATTGTTGAATCCTTAAGGGTAGATAGTACACATGCATTACTGCCTACACAGGGAACAACACAGAAGAAGGGACAGAAAAACTGTAGCAGCTAGAATATGAAAGGAATTCTATGGAGCGCTGTCTTCTGGTTATGGCATGACTGTTGTGCATGAACACAGAGCAGCGCAGCTACCTATACAAGACTCACACCAAAAATTCAAAAGATATGAAACTAGAAAGGATACATTTAGGAGGAAGTAGGCAGTCAGTGGGAGTGTGATGGGATGAGGTTTTAAGGGGTGAATATGATCACAATGCACTATTTATATATAAAACTCACAAAGATTAAAAAGTAAAAGAAAGAAAACAATGTTATGAAAAACCTTGTACTGGCTGGTTTTGTGTGTCAACTTGACACAAGCTGGAGTTATTACAGAGAAAGGAGCTTCAGTTGAGGAAATGCCTCCATGAGATCCATGTGTAAGGCATTTTCTCAATTAGTGATCAAGGAGGGAGGGCCCATTGTGGGTGGTGGCATCCCTGGGATGGTAGTCCTGGGTTCTATAAGAAAGCAATCTGAGCAAGCCATGGAGAGCAAGCCAGTAAGCAGCATCCCTCCATGGCCTCTGCATCAGCTCGTGCCTCCAAGTTCCTGCCCTGTGTGAGTTTCTGTCCTGACTTCCTTTAGTGATAAACAAGAGTGTGGAGTTGTAAGCTGAATAAACCCTTTTCTCCCCAACTTGCCTCTTGGTCATGACGTTTTGTGCAGAAATACAAACCTTAAGAAAACTTTATAAAAGTTATACTTTTCTCAAGGTTATAAGGCTACCATTGAATTCTTAAAGGCATTAATTTTTGTAAATTTCATGTCTACTTCTTAATAATTCTCAAATTTGGTAAAATACAAGTTTTTAAAGTATGTCCTATTGATTTTTTCCAAATTTATTGCTGTTTGTTGTAATTCCTCCCTTTTTGCTCTTAATTTCATCAGTCTTGTCTTCCCTTTCTTCATTAGTTTGGTTAATATTTCCTCAAAAACATCTCAGCTGGTATTAATAAATTCTTTTACAACTATCACTTCTTAAAGGTATAAAAATGGCTGTGTTTTAACCATCCTGCCTGTTCTCTTTCACCAAGTCAAATGGATGACTTGGTGAAAGTAAAACTGCTAAATGCTGTTTTACTCAGAAGTCTTTCAATGTTTTTTAAGCAGTACTTACAAGCATTTTGATATGACTGTAGAACAAACCACTAAAATAAAAGCAGCAATTTTGTTGGAGAGATGTCTCAGTGGTTAAGAGAACAGATTGCTCTTCCAGAGGACCCAGTTTCAATTCCCAGTACACACGTGACAGCTCGCAAGTGTCTGTAACTTCAATTGCAGGTCATCTAACACCGTTACACAGACATACATTCAGGCAAAACACCAGTGCACATGAAATAGATAAACAAATGAATAATTTAAAAAAGAAGACAATTAGTTCTAAAAAAATAATAAATAAAACAGCAGCAATTCAATTATGGTATTTTATGCATTTTCTCCATTTTCCTTAACTAATTAAAATTTTTCAAATATAATAAATGATTCATATAACAAGGTTTAGATAAAAAATATGTGGGGTTTTCTTAGATCTCCCCTTAGGTTTTGTTTCCATTTATGTATTATGTCTATGTCTGTAGATTAGAGTGTAATCAGATTCTTCTGCAGTCTTGATGAACTCTATCTAATGCTGTATCCATTTGTCTCCAAAGACACTGTCTCTGAAGAAGCAGAATGCAGCATACTTTTTAAACCTGAAATTAGGTTACTCAGAAGGTTCATTAGTGAGTGTATATCACCAGGGATTATGTTTGTTAGTTAGCTGTATTTTTACCAAATAAGCAAATGTTGAACTAGAAGAAGCAGATGCTCATCTCTATGATAAGTCGGAGTAACAAGTATCATAAGTGCAGACAATTCCTCACATCCTGCAGCCATCATATTAGTGATTGGTTGGTTTGGTTTTACAGTAAGAAGGCTCAAACAGTATAAAAGGGAAGGCCATGGATAAAGATGGAGCCTACTGAGGTGTCTATGCATCCTCAAGTAGTCTCCAGCTTGACAGTAGCAAAGGTGACTAGGAGTTGATATGAGACTATTCATCTCAATGATCATTTTAATTGAGGAATATTAAGACTTCAAACTTCAACAACCAATAAAATCTATCCTTCACAGTCACAATGGTAAGCACAATCAATTTTCTTGTCTCTATTATATATTTACTTTGCTTGATCTCAGTTTTTTTATACACTGGAAAAATTAAGACAAAATGAGAAATAAATAAGTAATAATTTCTATATTTTATAAAGCATTCTCTTTATTTATACAATATTGTTTCATTTCATACATAAATATAATCTGGGGATACTTTTGTATATAACATATGTTGGCATTTCAGTGTTAAACTCAGCTGGTGACACATGCCTATAATCTCAGCACTTGAAGGGTTCACAGAATAAATAAATAAATGTTAAATTGTGATGGCTGTTGAGAAATCTATCACCTTTATTTAGAACTTGAAATCAAAAAATATTACTATTAATAATAATAATATCTCTGTGCATTTAATGAGGTAAAACCCGCCCCGCCAAAGAAGTCAAATTGGTGAACAGTGAATTGACTCATTAGAAATATCTCTCCTCATTTCATTTTGAAAATAGAATAAACAAAATTCAGCTAACTACATCAAGAGCACTGACTATTAAGGACTAACAGTGACAATGCTAATCTTTTACTCAGTGGCATGATCTCTGTCACCTCTGAGACTAGAGGTAGAGAAGGAAGAGGAATTTTTGAAAGCATCTAAGAAAAAGAAAGGCAATTCCTCTGTTGTGACCTGTAAAGATAAACAGAGCAAAATGTTGGTCTCTTTAAGAACCAAAGTAGTCATTTGTGGTGAAGCATGTGCGTAATCCCAACAGGAGGCTGAGACTGGAGGATTGGGGGTTACAAGTCATCCTGGATTATACATATCAAGGTCCTGTATGAAGACAGTTTTAACTAAAAATTATAATCCAAATACACTTATCCATCAGTTCAACTTCATAGAAAATGTAAATTGACAAAGGCAGTATGAAAATGCTTTGTGTAAGAAGCCCAAATAGAAAGGAAAATATCTTTGTAGATATCCAATTGTAAAACATGCAATAAATTAATACATTTAGCAGCATTTGTTAGACAACCAGCTCTATGCAGGCTTGTCTTAGTGTTTCCAAGTCGTATAATAAAAAAGGGGGGTCCACATCCCAATATTTGATTCTTAAATGAGTGTTCTTCTTTGTATATTAATAACAGGCAATGTTTCTTAGGATTGCAGAGAGGGGAGTTTCCAGTACTACAGTTGGCAGGCTTGCAGGAAACTCTCTGGAAGATTTTAAACTAGAGTTGGAAAAATGAAAATCAACCAGGTAAGTTGGGAACAGAACACTCTTGTTCTGTTGGAATCAGTGGCTGGAACATCTGTCACTGGGGATGTGGTCCATATTGTAGCATATTGCCTTGATTGAAAGAGCATGCTACTGGGATGTCTTGTATCTGAGATATGTTCAAATTAATATGTCAGGTTACAACTGAGAATCAAAAGATCCATAGAAAAATAAAGATATGGGTATAATGGAGATCACCTGAATAATGATAATTTAACACATAGGAACTGATGAAAATGACATAATTTTTTTAAGTAACGAAGGATAAAAAAGCACCAATTATGATAATTTGTCAACAATCTAAAAAATCAGGGTTACTCTCAAAACTTCATAATTTGTAGAAAAGCCATTGTTTCTAACTGAATATGCAAATGTCCATTCCAAATTAATACTATTTACTTAAGCAAATGTCCTCAACTGTGTCACAATGTTTTCTCTTAAATTGGATTAGTCATTATCCTCATTCTTTTATTCCATGTTTTGTATCTTAAGGTTAAGACTGGTCTATGTAGGAAAAGTAGATTAAAACATGATATGATGGGATAGAGAGTCATCACAGACAGCATCTTTCAAATTGATTTTTCAAAGTATTTCTTGAGAGAATGTGTGTTCTCTGCATAATTATATCATGCTTTAAAGCCTTCTCTGCAATGTACCACCCTGAATTGTTAAGTGATCACTAAGGGACAGAGAAACTCAGTAAGGAGGCAGTATCATGGGAACAACTACAGAAGTATGTGTGTGGGGTGTGTGTGTGTGTGTGTGTGTGTGAGAGAGAGAGAGAGAGAGAGAGAGAGAACATATGGGACTGCTTGTGTGTGGGGTGTGTGTGTGTGTGTGTGTGACAAACAGAAAGAGAGAACATATGCGACTGCTTATGTGTGTGTGTGTGTGTGTGTGTGTGAGAGAGAGAGAGAGAGAGAGAGAACATATGAAACTGCTTGTCTGTGTGTGTGAATATGTGTGTGTGTATGTGTAGTGTTTGTAGGCATGTGGTACACATAACCGAGTCAATATGTGTGCATGCACTGTATATTCATGAATGCTAACACTAGAAGTCTTCAGGGAGAAAACAAATTGCATTAAACAAAATGAAACATTTTGAGTACAGCATTCAAATAGAGACCGGAAGAGACTGTATTGTGCATTGTTCTCTCACGTTCTCCAGCTTCTTTTCAGCACTTCAGAGAGGAGCAACACATTTGCAAAATGTATCATAAAATTCCAGCCAATTTTGATAATTCTTGAGTCACAAGGTAGTTTTGTTTCACATAAAATAACAGAACCACAGGAGTTAGAAGACCTTGCACAGTAGGCATTTAAAGGGTAATGTTTTCTTTTTTTAAGATACAATGAATATGAAAAATCTGGCAAATTTAAAACTGAACCTATATTTAAAAGTCTCTGGATGCTTCATGCAGATCTAACAGAAACCAGAAATCAGTGATGAGGAACCACACCATTACAACTTTCATCTTACTGGGACTGACAGATGACCAGCAACTTCAGGTTCTTGTCTTCGTCATTCTCTTCTTCACCTACTCACTGAGCATAACTGGAAATCTGGCCATCATCTCCCTCACCTTAGTGGATCCTCACCTTAAAACAGCCATGTACTACTTCCTTAAGAACTTTGCTTTCTTAGAGATCTCGTTCACATCTGCAAGCATCCCCAGATACCTGTATAACATTGCAACAGGGGACAAAATGATTACCTATAATGCCTGTGCCGCCCAAGTATTTTTTACTGACCTCTTTGGCGTAACTGAATTTTTCCTTCTAGCTGCCATGTCCTACGACCGCTATGTGGCTATCTGCAGGCCACTTCATTATTTGACTACCATGAGTACCGCAGTCTGCAGAAGACTTGTGCTTTGTTGTTGGGTAGCTGGTTTATTTATTTTAATTCCCCCACTTAGCCTTGGCCTAAACCTGGAGTTCTGTGATTCTAATATCATTGATCATTTTATCTGTGATGCTTCTCCTCTCCTTAAAATCTCTTGTTCAGACACTTGGTTCATGGAGCAGACAGTTCTCATCTGTGCTGTACTGACGCTCATTATAACACTGGTGTGTGTTATTCTCTCCTATGTTAAGATCATCAAGACAGTTCTTAGATTCCCTTCTGCCCAACAAAAGAAAAAAGCCTTCTCTACCTGTTCTTCCCACATGATTGTGGTCTGCATCTCCTACGGCAGCTGCATCTTTATCTACATCAAACCTTCAGCAAAGGAGGAGGTAGCCATCAACAAGGGTGTGACAGTTCTCACTACTTCCATTGCCCCTATGCTAAACCCCTTCATCTACACACTTAGGAATAGACAAGTCAAGCAAGCCTTCTGTGACTCAATAAAAGGAATTATAGCCTTTTCCAAGAAATAAGACAGAGTAAAACCCAATAAACATAAACAGTAAACTCCTCAAACTTCTGGGTCAGGTTGAAATTTCCTGAACACTCTTTCTCATTGCGGTTGACTGTCATTCCTGCTCCCATAAACCTCGTTTAGGATCACATCCTCCATGTGTGCTAATACTGTTAAGAAATCACAACCCCTCTTTCACATGAAAATTAATAATACCAAAAAAATAAAGAAAATAATGTAAAATAAAATAACAGAGAAGCGATTGTCAGAAGATTTTTACATCTTCAGCAAAAAAAGTAAGTCATCATTGTTTCTTCTAATCCAAAACTTTCAATTGATTTATTCAGAGAAAGGAGTTTCAGTTGAGAAAATGCTCCATGAGATCCAGCAGTAAGGCATTTTTCAATCAGTAATCAAGGGGGAAGGGCCCCTTGTGAGTGGTACCATCCCCAGGCTAGTAGTCTTGGGCTCTATAAGAAAGCCAGCTGAGCAAGCCAGGAGAAGCAAGCAAGCCAGTAAGCAGCATTCCTCCTTGGCCTCTGCATCAGCTCCTGCTCCTTAACCTGCTTGAGTTCCAGTCCTGACTTCTTTTCATGATGAACAGCAATTGGAAATATAAGCAGAATAAACCCTTTCCTCTGAAACTTGCTGCTTGGTCATGTTTGTGCAGGAATAGAAACCCTGACTAAGATAGGTAGGCACTATTTTGGTCCTAAAAACAGAAGAGGACACAAATCAAAAAAAAACTCATACCCCGTCCCCAACATGTACTTTCAGAGATACAAAGGAGAAATGGGAACAAACCAGTGAGCAGACAACCAAAATGTTGCCCATGAATAGCAGGGAATACTTTCGACCATAAAATAGGATGAAATTCTATTATTTTTAATACTGGCAGGATAGAGACAATTATGCTGAAATAAGTCAAGCACCAAGGAAAATATGTGAGTTATAGAAGGGCTGATCTCAGAAAAGTTGAGAATAGATTGGTGTTGTCAGAAGCTAGGAGGGTAATGAGGCAGAGAAAACTGAGGGAAGTTTCATTAAATCACAGATAGGTAGAAGTCAGAAGTTCCAGTGAGATATTGCAAATATGGTGAGTATATAGGTAACAATAGCATGCTATATGATTCAGAAAGCCTGGACATACATTTTGAATGTTTTTATTGTACAGAAATTACTAGTTTTTGAGGAAACAAAATTTCTATTCTGATTTGGATATTACACAGTGTTCTCTTGTATCAAGACACCATGTGATACTTCATGAATACGCACACCTTTATGTTTTAATTCATCCTTAAATAACTAATATGTAATAAAATAAATTTAAAAATAAAAAAGGTTTACACTTAAATAGATGTTTGTCATGAAAGAAAACAATAAGCCTTTTGATATCATAAAAAGCATCAAAAATAATCATTTTATGCACTTTAAAAAATCTATTAAATTTATTTTTCATGTAATATTTTTTGTTGGTTTACTCATTGTTTTCAAGAAATTTCGACCATAGCATCCCCTCCCTTGACTCCTCCCAGTCCTCCACACTTGCCCTCTCACCTAGATCTTGCCCAGGATGTGAGGTTCGTCTGACTGAGACATCTGTTATACCATTGATCACAGCCAAGGTTGATCAGCTGATCTGGATCATTGGGTGGATATACACTTCCTTCCTCACCTCTCCATGTGAGGTCATCCCTCCTGAAGTTTCTCCATCAAAGAGGACAACCTCCCCTGGACAGGGGAGGATCTGTCTTCAGTCATGGATATATGAGTAGATGTGCTCCCTACTAGAACCTCCAAACAAGCTCTCAAAAATATTCATATTTTAAAGGGTATCAAATTAACAACAATCAAAATCCTAAATGTTATTTTTTTTCAAAAAATTAAAATACTTACAGTTTAAAAGAATAAATTGGAGATTGTTTTTCTGAAAATTTCTTGAGAGTGAGTCTCTATATTTAGCCATGTCTGTCCTAAAGCTGACTTCAAACTTAAGAGTCTGCCTATCTCTGCCTCCAGAGTGCCAAAATTAAAGGCATGGCCACTGTGCCCAACTATTCTGAGACATCTTTTCACTGCAATGTGCCACCTGTATATACATATATTGAATTACACAAAATGCTAGTAATGTAAACAAACACGTGCCAAGATAGTAAAGCAAAATGAATATATGAATGCTGAAAACTTAGGAAAATGTCTTAAAGGAATATGCAAAACTACAAATAATAATGCCATTTTAATACATGGTAAAGACACAGAGTGTTCAGCACAGTTCATTCAAAGTGCCTTGGTTTTCAATCTCACAGGTCTTAAACTGTAAGTCACTACTATAATGGATTGTCAACCCTGAAGGAAGAAACTGCCAATCTCAGTCCATTAAGTATATATATTTCAAGTATATCTGAGTCACTATTATAATAGAAAACTAAAGGGATAAACACTTTCTGCAAACAAAGATGACTCATACACAAGCATTTGAAACCAGTGATGGATGTATTCTGTTCCTTCTAATGTAAATGATTTCTGCACTTTACATAGTCTGAGGATATAAGTGAAAATTGAGCTCAATTTATTATCTGTTTACAAGCATCAACTTTTGTGTTATTTTTATTTGTTTTAAAATGTATACTTAAAGTAACAACATGATGCTTTATATACATGGGGGAATGGGTACAACAGTTAAGCAATTTAAGATGACTGTAATCTCAAATTTTCCATTTGTTTTCTATCAAGTAAAATCATCGAGGATCTCATAAACATTTCAATATAAAATACAATAATATAAACCAGGCATGGTGGTACATCCCTGAAGTCCCAGAAGTCCCAGGACTCACAGAAGACTAAAATAGCAAGATCAGGAATTTCAGGCTAAATTATAAAAGTCAGTCTCGAACCTCAGAATAAAACATTTTAAAGATCAATATTATTAACTACAGTCTTTTGGAACATAGCACAGACCATTTATTCATTTTCTTCCTGTGACCTGACTGTTTCCCTTCATTTTTATATTTTTCCCTTTTATTAAAAATAGATTTTGTTTTCTCATACTCTGTATCTTGATTACAGTGTTCCTTCCCCCTACCCTGCCCAGTTTCTTCCCCCTTCCATCCCCTCTGGATCCACTCCCTTTTGGTCTTTCATTAGAAAAAATATATATATTAATAAGAGATAACAACAAAACAAAATATAATATAGTAAGATATTATAGAATATAAAATAAAATATAGTAAGTGTACAGGATATTCCTGATTGTCAACTTGACTATATCTGGAGGAAACTACAATCCAAAATTAGAAGGCTCACCTGTGATCCAGATCTTCAGGCTGGAAGACACAAGTCTCTGACCTGGATTTTGGCATGGAGATCTTGAAGCATAGTGGCCATGAAAAGCTTAGGCCAAGGCAAAATAGTGTATGCCCTTAATTCCAGGAGACAGAGGCAAGGAGATCTCTGAGTGCAAGGTCAGCCTGGGACAAAGCAAGTTCCAGATCCAAGTGTGGTGGAACATACCTTTAATCTGGGCCACACCTTCTGCAGGATACCTACATAAGGACATTGGAAGAAGGATGATTTTCCTTTCTTCACCTGCGTGCCTTGTGGGACTGAGCAACTGCTAGATCCTTGGACTTTCATTCACAGCTCCTGCTGACCATTGTAGGGGAGTTGGACTACAGACTGTAAGTCATCAACAAACTCCCTTACTATACAGAGACTACCATAAGTTCTGTGACTCTAAAGAACCCTGACGAAAACAGTAAGACAAAGCAAAAACCATCATCACAAAAACCACAAGAATCAGAGACTCACTCATTCTCACACTCAGGAGTCCCATAAAAAGTACTAAAGTCATTTAGAAAAAGCCATAGGGAAACCACTACTGTTGAAGCTTCACAAAACATAAACACACACACATATAAAAAGGTCTTCTGTGTAATTATCCTACAATGGAGCAAAAATTCCCCTACCAGACACCACAGGATAACCAATAAAAGGTCCAGAGCCAATAATGGGTTACCCCTTTAGGGGTTGTTAACAAGTGAGGTCTCACGGACCCCCTAATGCCAGTGGCCAGCCCCAGCCTAGCAGAGGAAATAAGGAACAGGCAGATGGGAGTGTTGGATGAATCAGTGGATGTTTATTTATACAGATTCCATAATAGAGGCAAACTTACGATTTCAAAAGAAATACAGACCATACCATTTTGTCCCTGGACATGTGTTACAAGTACAGAAAGAATAGGTATTATCAATCTCAAATCATTTTAGACTACATAAGCATTTATGACATTTAACATTTCATTCTGCAGGAAAGTGAAACATTAAACACATGGAAATATATCTGAGGTCCCAGGCCTTGAACAACATATAGTGATTGAAGGAAAACTTGTAAGTTAACCTAACCTAAAAGTTTAAAAGCTCTCACAGGCTACGGGCTGATGTATTCTATTTTCTCCTGGTTTTTAGTTAAACGACCTCTCTTATTCACTTTACATCCAGATCAGAGCCCCCTCCCCCCTCTTACAAATTGGTGCCCCCCCATTGTCCCCTCCTCTTCTCCTTAGAGAAAGGGAGCACTCCTTGGGTACCACCCCACCCTGGGGCATCTAGTCTCAGCAGGACTAGGCACATTCTCTCCCAGTGAGGCCCAACCAGGCAGTCCAGTTAGAGGAAGGGGATCCAATGGCAGGGAACACAGTCAGAGACATCTCTTCGCCCCAGGCCCCTCTCCACTTGTTAGGGGACCCACATGAGCATCAAGCCACATATTTGCTACAAATGTGTAGGAGGTCTAGATCCAGTTCCTGTATGCCCTCTGGTGGGTATCCCAGGCTCTGTGAGGCTCCATGGTCCCAAGTTAGTTGACTCTGTGGGTCTTCTTACAGTGTCCTTGACCCATCCCACTTTCTCACTTCTATCACCCACTCTTTCACAAGACTCTCTGGGTTCTACCTGATGTTTGGCTGTGGGTCTCTGCATCTGCCTCCGGTGCTGGATGAAACTTCTCAGGACACAGTTATGCTAGGTTCCTGTCTGCAAACACAGCAGAGTATCATTAATATTGTCAGGAGTTGGTTCTCTCACATGGTATGGGTCTCAAGTTAGGGCAGTCATTGGATGGCTTTTCCCATGGTCTCTTCTCCATCTTTATCTCTGCACATCTTGTGGGCAAGACAAATTTAGAATTGAAGGTTTTGTGTGTAGATTGATGTCCCTCTCTCTCCTCAGGAAGTCCTGCCTGGCTACAGGAGGTGGCCAATTCAGTCTCTATGTCCTCCTCTAGTAGGAATCTTAGCTAGGGCCACCTCTGTATCCTCTCCCATTCCAGGCCTCCAGCTAGTCAACAACTCATCAGAGATGCACAAACCCCCTCCCTTGCCACCAATTTCCATTCTCACTCCCAGCCCTTTCTCACCTCCTCTCTCCCCACACCTGATTGCCATCCCCATTCCCCTCCTCAACTCTACTCCTAGCCAGTTCCCTCTCTCCATCCACCTCCAATGACTATTTAGTTTCCCCTTCTGCCTGAGATTTGAGAATACTAGCTTGGGACCTCATTATTACCCAGTTTCTTTGGATCTCTGGATTGTAACATTGTTGTCCTGCACTTTATGACTAATGGCCATGTAGAAGTAAGTACATACCATATATGTCTTTCTGACTCTGGGATACTTCCCTCAGGGTGATATTTTCTAATTCCATTCATTTGCCTGCAAAATTCACAATCTCTTTGTTTTAAATAGCTGTATAGCATTCCATTGTGTAGATGTACCCCATTTTTTTATTCATCCTTCAATTGAGGGACATCTAGGTTGTTTCAAGTTTTGGGCTATTAAAAGGCTTGATTGTTAGAGCAGCAATTAAAAAAATGTTCATCAACCCTAGTCAGGAAGTAAATGCAAAGCAAAAAGACCCTGAGATTCCATCTTACACCAACCAGAATGGCTAAAATCAAAAACTCAAATGATAGCACATGCTAGTGAGGATGTGTAGCAAGGGGAACACTCCTCCATTGCTGCTGGGAGTACAAACGTGTACAACCACTTTGGAAATCAATTTGGTAGTTTCTCAGAAAACTGGGAATAGTTCTACCTCAGGAACCAGCTATAACCAAAAGATGCTCCACCATACTTCAAGGACACTTGTGCCCTATCAACTATGTTCATAGCAGCTTTATTCATAATTGACTTCTCTAAAACTTAATGTGAGCCAGGCTCTGCTGGAGACCAGCTCCAGTTGCAAGGTTCAGGTCCTGAGAAGGGGAAGGGGCATTGGTGCAAATAAGACAATGACCACCTGTTGATATTCAAGCAAGTAGTCCCAAATTGCTTGAGCTGTCTTTATATAATCACAATCCTGCTCACCCGAGTGAAGTGGAAACTTCCAGTTCTTTGGAAAGTTAGTTATACCAAACGATAGTTTGCAGGGGCACACAGGTGAAAGGATGCTTGATGAAGGAGTATAAATATGACCCCACAGACAGTGGAAAGGAGCACTGAGCTTTGGTTTGGTTTGCTCCACCTCACTATTCTTCACTAAAGACACGCATGTATTAGTTTGCCTTGCATACCGTTATTGAGCTCACCTTATGAGAAAACCACCATTGAGAGAAACTCAACCAAGAACTGCTCTTGAGCTTCCTTTGGCAGCTAGCTGCTTCTGTGGCCTCAACTCAGGCCAGGTGGCAAGCCTGGAGTTTATTCAGGATTGAACTACAGATGCCTGGTATCTGCTTGCTAAAAGGATTGGAGTATAGCTGCTAAGTCATATTTGGTGTTTACTATGGAACTGAGAGGCTACCCAAGCAGACCAAACTTGCCCCCAAAAAAACTATTGATGAACAGGTTCACTTCCCCCTTATTTTAATAACTTTTCTCTTCCACTACCTCTGCTGGGTGGTGGGCTAGAGGAAAGGTTGAACCCTTATTAAAAGTAGTTTGCAAAAAATTTATACCTACACCCTAGCAGTGATACTATTGGTTATTTGTTTAAAGAAATCATAACATTAGCATTATAAAATCTCCATCATTACAAAAGTTGCCAATAGTTACCCTTTCTCATTCCCTATTCCCTCTGGGTCAATCACCCTCAACCTTACTTTGCACTACAAAGCACAATTTCAGCAAGACAAAAATAAATGTCTAGCCAGGCATGTCCTGTAGATATGAGCACATACCCAGATGGTAGCAACTGTAGTTACATGGTTATGCAAAAGGAGAGACAGATTAAACATTTGTGGGTATAAGTCTAGTCATCAAATAGCATCTCCTTGTCATAATAATTTTTTTTTTTATTTCAGAGACGTTTTCATTATACCAAGCAACCATTCCTGATATGCACCTATCAGTTTCTGATACCATCTTTCCAAGAACCGTTTTTTAAGTCTCAATTGATCAGACATAGCTTCCCCATCTTTTAAGTCTCTGTTGATTAGACATAGTTTCCCTATTTTACAGCTCTGTTAATCAGACATAGCCTCTGTTGATCAGACAAAGCTTCTTCAGAACAGTCATGCAAGCAGGACCCTCTGCTCTTTACAACTGCCACAGACTTACTCGGTGTGACTGTAGCTGTTTCTCTAGGGACATGATTACATGTTCCAAAACACTCAGGATTAATGGACAAATCTAGAGGACCGATACACAGGGGGAGATGAAAGGAGGGTTTTGCCCCTTAAAAGAATATTGAGAGACCCACCCAGAATCTGCAGGACACTGGGACAAAGGAACAGCCTGGGACAGGAACTTTCCTGTTTACACCTGTGGTCTGGGCCACTGGGCTCCATACCTAAATAGTGCAGGGAAAGATCTACCCTCCCAGGAGTGCAGACAAGCCTGTGATCAGGGGGTAAGGCCACTACCTCCGCTCAGAGGGAACTACCTGGAACCTCCAGGACACAGGGACCTACAAACAGCCTGGGACAGTAGACTTCCTGTCTCCTTCTGTGGCCTGGGACCCCAGTCTGTGCCACAGAGCTCCATAACCAAATAAAGCAGGGAGAAAGCTAGCATCCAGGGAGTGCAGACAAGCCAGTGAGTGGAGGTAAGACAGGTGCCAATGACCAGAGGGACTAACCCAGAATCTGCAGGACACTGGGACAAAGGAACAGCCTGGGACAGGAGCCTTCCAGTTTACACTTGTGGTCTGTGCCACTCAGCTCCATACCCAAATAGCACAGGGAAAGAGCTATACTCCCAGGAGTGTAGACAAGCCTGTGATCAGGGGTAAGGCCAGCAGCTCTCCTCAGAGGGACCCACCTAGAATACTCAGGACACAGGGACTGAGAAGTAGTCTTCTGGTTTCCTTCTGAGGCCAGGGAGATAATACCATGTCACAGGGCTCCATACACAGTGCAAGGAAAGAGCTGGTCTCCCAGGAGTGCCGACACACTTTTGAGCTCTGGAAGACCACCACTTCTCTTCAAATTCCTCAATCAACAGGGACCCTCACAGAGCCATCAGGACACCGGAACCAAGAAACAGCTGGGGACAGGATCCTACTGGTTTCTTTCTGCACCCCAGAGCTGACCCTCTACCACAGCTCTCCAAACCCAAATTCCTCTCAGAGAGAGCTGGTCTCCAAGGAGTACTGACAAAAAGACTTGCAGCAAGGACAAGCCACAGTCAGAGAGAGCAAGACCAGCTAACACCAGAGATAACCAGATGGCAAAAGGCAAGGGCAAGAACACAAGGAACAGAAAACAAGGCTACTTGGCATCATCAGAACCCAGCTCACCCACCATGGAAAGCCCTAGATAGCCCAACACACTAGAAAAGGAAGACTTAGATTTAAAAACACTTCTCATGATGATGATGATAGAAGACTTTAAGAAGGAAATACATAACTTCCTTAAAGAACTACAAGTGAATATCGATAAACAGCTAGAATTCCTTAAAAAAGGAAATACAGGAAAATGCAATCAAACATGGAAACGGAAATGAAAAAAAAAAAATCCAAGATCTAAAAATTGAAACAGAAACAGTAAAGAAATCACAAAGGGAGACAACCCTGAAATAGAAACCCTAGGAAAGAGATCAGGAGTCATAGATGCAAGCATCATCAACAGAATACAAGAGATAGAAGAGAGAATCTCAGGTGCAGAAGATACCATAGAAAACATTGACACAATAGTCAAAGAAAATACAAAATGCAAAAAGCTCCTAACCCAAAACATCCAGGATATCCAGGATACAATGAGAACACAGAACTTGAGGATAATAGGTATAGAAGAGAGTGAAGATTCCCAACTTACAGGACCAGTAAATATCTTCAACAAAATTATAGAAGAAAACTTCCCTAACCTGAAGAAAGAGATGAACATAAACATCCAAGAAGCCTACAAAACTCCAAATAGATTGGACCAGAAAAGAAATTCCTCCTGTCACATTATAGTCAAAACACCAAATGCACAAAACAAGGAAAGAATATTAAAAAGCAGTAAGGGAAAAAGGTTAAGTAACATATAAAGGCAGACCTATCGGAATTACACCAGACTTCCCACCAGAGACTCTGAAAGCTAGAAGATCCTGGACAGATCTCATACAGACCCTAAGAGAATACAAAGCCAACTCTGTTGCTATACCCAGCAAAACTCTCAATTACCATAGATGGTAAAACCAAGATATCACATTACAAAACCAAATTTACACAATATGATTCCACAAACCCAGCCCTACAAAGGATAATAGATGGAAAATGCCAACACAATGAGTGAAACTACATCCTAGAAAAAGCAAGAAAGTAATCTTTCAACAAACTCAAAAGAAGATAGCCACACAAACATAAAAATAACATCAAAAATAACAGGAAGCAACAATCACTATTCCTTAATATCTCTTAACAGCAAAGAACTCAATTCCCCAATAAAAAGACATAGACTAACAGACTGGATCCATAAACAGGACCCAGCATTTTGCTGCATCCAGGAAACTCACCTCCGGGTTAAACACAAACACTTCCTCAGACTAAAGGGCTGGAAAACAATTGTCCAGGCAAATGGTCGCAAGAAATAGGCAGGAGTAGCCATTCTATTATCAGATAAAATCAACTTTCAACCAAAAGTCAACAAAAAGATGAGGAAAGGTCTACCAAATCATCAAAACCATCAAAGGAAAAGTCTACCAAGAAGAACTCTCAATTCTGAACATCTATGCTCCAAACGCACTGGCACCCACATTCATAAAAGAAACTTTACTAAATCACAAAGCACACATTGGACCTCATACAATAATAGTGGGAGACTTGAACACACCAATCTCAGCAATGGACAGATATTGGAAGCACAAACTAAACAAACACAGTGAAACTAACAGATGTTATGGGCCAAACGGATTTAATAGATATCTATAGAACATTTCAACCTAAATCAAAAGAATATACCTTCTTCTCAGCAACTCACGGTACCTTCTCCAAAATTGACCATATACTTGGTCACAAAACAAATATCAACAGATATAAGAAGATTGAAATAATCCCATGCCCCCTACCAGATCACTATGGAATAAGGCTGGTCTTCAATGGCAACAGAAAGAACAGAAAGCCCGCATACACATGGAAGCTGAACAATGCTCTACTCAATGATAACTTGGTCAAGGAAGAAAGAAAGAAAGAAATTAAAGACTTCCTAGAATTTAATGAAAATGAAAGTACAACATACCCAAACTTATGGGACACAATGAAAGTATTGTTAAGCAGAAAACACAGCTCTGAGTGCCTCCAAAAAGAAACTGGAGAGAGCATACGCTAGCAGCTTAACAGCACACCTGAAAGCTTTAGAACAAAAAGAAGCTAATACACCAAAGAGGAGTAGAAGGCAAGAAATAATCAAACACAGGGCTGATATCAACCATGTAGAAACAAAAAGAACTGTACAAAGAATCAACAAAACAAGGAGCTGGTTATTTGAAAAAATCAACAAGAAGATAAACCCTTAGACTAACCAGAGGGCACAGAGACAGTATACAAATTAACAAAATTAGAAATGAAAAGGGAGATATAGGAACACATTCTGAGGAAATTCAAAAAATCATCGGATCCTACAACAAAAGCCTATACACAACAAAATTGGGAAATCTGGGAGAAATGGACAAGTTTCTAGACAGAAATCAAATACCAAAGTTAAGTCAATATCAGACAAACCATCTAAACAGTCCCATAACACCTAAAGAAATAGAAGTATCATTAAAAGTCTCCCAATGAAAAAAAGCCTAGGACAAGATGGGTTTAGTGCAGAGTTCTATTGGACGTTCATAAAAGACCTAATACCAATACTCTACAAACTATTCCACAAAATACCAAATTCATTCTATGAGGCCACAATTACACTGATACCAAAACCTCACAAAGACCCAACAAAGAAAGAAAACTTCAGACCAATTTCCCTTATGGATATAGATGCAAAAATTCTCAATAAAATTCTCACAAACCACATCCAAGAACACATCAAAACGATCATTCATCATGATCAAGTAGGCTTCATCCCAGGGATACTGGGATGGTTTAATACCAGGAAATCCATCAATGTAATCCACTACATAAACAAACTCAAGGAAAAAAACCACATGATTATTTCATTAGATGCTGAAAAAGCATTTCACAAAACTCAACTTCCATTCATGATAAAAGTCTTGGAAAGTTCAGGAATTCAACACCTATACCTAAACGTAGTAAAAGCAATATACAGCAAACCAGTGGCCAACATCAAACTAAATGGGGAGAAACTTGAAGCTTTCCCACTAAAATCAGGGACTAGACAACGCTGTCCACTCTCTCCCTATCTATTCAATATAGTACTTGAAGATCTAGCTAAAGCAATTAGAAAACAAAAGGAGGTCAAAGGGATACAAATTGGAAAGGAAAAAAATCAAAGTATCACTATATGCAGATGATATGATCGTATACTTAAGTGACCCAAAAAACTCCACCAGAGATCTGTTACAGCTGAAAAACAACTTCAGCAAAGTGGCCGGATATAAAATTACCTCAAACAAATCAGTAGCCTTCCTATACTAGAAGGATAAACAGGCTGAGAAAGAAATTAGGGAAATGAAACCCTTCACAACAGTCACAAACAATATTAAGTATCTTGGTGTGACTCTAACCAAACAAGAGAAAGATCAGTATGACAAGAACTTCAAGTATCTGAAGAAAGAAATCGAAGAAGAACTCAGAAGATGGAAAGACCACCCATGCTCAGGGATTGGCAGGATTAATACAGTAAAAATGTCCATCTTGACAAAAGCAATCTACAGATTCAATGCAATACCCATTATAATTCCAATTCAATTCTTCATAGACTTAGAAAGAGTAATTCTCAAATTCATTTGGAATAACAAAAATCCCAGGATAGCAAAAACTATTCTCAACAATAAAAGAACTTCCGGAAGAATCAGCATCCCTGACCTCAAGCTGTACTACAGAGCAGTTGTGATAAATTCTGCATGGTGTTGGTACAGTGACATGCAGGTAGATCAATGGAATAGAACTGAAGACCCAAAAATGAACCCACACACCTACGGTCACTTGATCTTTCACAAAAGAGCTAAAACCATCCAGTGGAAACAAGACAGCATTTTCAACAAATGGCGCAGGCTCAACTGGAGGTCAACATGTAGAAGAATGCAAATTGATCCACTCCTATCTACCTGTACAAAGCTCAAGTCCAAGTGGATCAAGGACCTCCACATAAATCCAGATACACTGAATCTAATAGAAGAGAAAGTAGGGAAAAATCTCGAACAGATGGGCACAGGGGTAAAGTTCCTGAACAGAACCCCAATGGCTTATGCTCTAAGATCAAGAATCAACAAAAGGGGCCTCATAAAATTGCAAAGCTTCTGTAAAGCAAAGGACAGTCAATAGGACAAAACGGCAACCAACACATTGGAAAAGAGCTTTACCAATCCTATGTCCGATAAAGGGCTAATATCCAATATATACAAAGAACTCAAGAAGTGAGACTCCAGAGAAGTCCTATCAAAAAATGGGGAACAGAGATAAACAGAGAATTCTCAACTGAGGAACTCAGTTGGCTGAGAAGCACCTAAAGAAATGTTCAACATCCTTAGTTATCAGGGAAATGCAAATCAAAACAACCCTGAGATTCCACCTCACACCAGTCAGAATGGCTAAGATCAAAAACTCAGGAGACAAGAGATGCTGGCAAGGATGTGGAGAAAGAGGAACACTCCTCCATTGCTGGTGGGATTGCAAGCTGGTACAAACACTCTGGAAATCAGTTTGGCAGACACGCAGAAAATTGGACCCAGCTATTCCACTCCTGGGCATATACCCAGAAGATGCTCTAACATCTAATAAGGACACATGCTCCACTATGTTCACAGCAGTCATATTTATAATAGCCAGAAGCTGAAAACAATCCAGAAGTCCCTCAACAGAGGAATGGATACAGAAATGTGGTACATTTACACAATAGAATACTACTCAGCTATTAAAAACAATGACTTCATGAAATTCACAGGCAAATGCATGTAACTTGAAAATATCATCCTGAGTGAGGTAACTCAGTCACAAAAGAACAAACATGGTATATACTCACTGATATGCAGATATTAGCCCAAAAGTTTGGAACATCCATGATTCAATACCCAGCAACTGTTGGACTGAGTATGGGGTCCCAGATGGAGGAGTTGGAGAAGGGACTGAAGGAACTGAGGGAGTTTGCAGCCCCATGGGGAGGGAGCAACAATGGGAACTGGTCAAGCCCCCCGGTGCTCCCAGAGACTGGACCACCAACCAAAGAATGCATATGAAGAGACCCATGGTGCTGCCATATAAGTGCCTAAGGAGGGCCTTCTTGACCATCAGTGGGAGGAGAGGCCCTTGGGTCTGAGAGTGTTAGATGCCACAGTGTAGGGGAATGCCAGGGAGGGAAGATGGGGGTGGGTAGGTGGGTGGGGGAATGCCCTCATAGAGGCAGGGAAGAGGGATAGGATAGGGGGTTTCCAAAGGGGAATCCTGGAAAAAGGAAAAATTTGAAATTTAAATAATGTATTAAATTTTTAAAAAATATTGAAAGAAGCACAGAATCACACATAGGGATTTCAGCCTACATGATCTGAGCCTTACCTGTGACCAACAAAGAGAAACACAAAGTGAAATATTGCTATGAGTATAGACAGCATAATGAAAGCAAGGAGAGCTTGTAGCACACATTGCCTAGGTAATAAGCATAGAGTCCTCCTAATTCACCACAGGTCCTTGCCAAGTGGGGAGGGGTTTCCAAGGGCATTGCCAAAGTAGAATCCCATCAGAGAAGCACCCATATGCTGTTCCCTGCAGATGCTGCATGGCTACCACCAAGTCTCCTTATGATTAACATAATCTTATATTTCTTTTATATTAATTTATATCATCTATATTTATTATAAAATGTTGTTTTAGACAAACTAATTTTGTTATCAAGTTTTTATTTTCTGGAGGTAATGTCCTGTAGACTGCACATAAGAGGAAGCCTGTACTCTGATCTGCTGCCAAATCTATTGTTTTCTGAGTTTGATGAAGGGCAGATGGGCTAACAGAACTCTGGGGATAGTCAACTTGTATGTGCTTTTCACAATCTCCATGGCAAAGAAGACTTCTAAGTATGGCCAGATAAGGTTACTTCTTTGAGAGCAGAAATAATTTTCTGAGGAAAAGACATAAATGGGTCATAATGTTGAAATTCCCCCACAAATGCAACATGGAGAGATCAGAACCCCAAAGTGAAAAACAGCACAGTGGAGAAAACAGCATTTGGCTCAGCATTGCTGGATTATGTCAAACAGCTGTGCTGGCTTCATGGTTTTTGCCTTTTTTCAGTAATCATGGCTGTGCCACCCAAACATTACAGCTATTACCCATGTTCTTAGATACCCTCAAAAATGTGATGGCAAGACCTATTGCTGAAGACAGCACAAATTTGGGTTATAACAGAGAAATCAACATGGTATATAACTGGAAACTTCATCTCTACTGGTTAGATGTCATACTGTTAGAAGGAGCTATGCACTCTACTAGAGAAGAAATGGAATCACCAATGTTACCAAGCTATGAACTCAGCAAACTACAGCAATGACCATGTTGTCAACACATGCCCATTAGTACAATGGTGGCACAAATGTCAAGGTAGTAACCAACCATTTTCCCATTGGATTTAATGCCCATAAATCAAACCTATACCTGGCACTATTATCAGAACCAAAACTCTGTAGATCGACAGGTCATAGGCCATAAGGGTCAATTTAATAATCTACTAAATTGTTTTTCTAGTTGTAATTCTGTCATGGCTTGTTATTTTTCAGTTGTGGATGAGTACATAAAAATATATTTGGTGATGAAGTACAAAGTCCAATATGAAGCTTTACAGATTCAGAATGGCTACTCTGAATGTATAGATATTTACTGGGATGTATAGACTTTAGGTCTGGTTAATTTAATGTGTGACTTTCTTATTTGAAAGTTCTATTTAATAAAGTTTTAATAAATAAGGAATATAGTATTATACTGACTCTTAATGACTTCATGCTATAACTATAGATTAGAGCATCCATCAATCCTCATTGTAAATGAATGGAAGTTAAAATAGAAACCTACAACTGACCAAAGTGTCCATGAGAATAGGCTATGGAATGCTCAGCCCCAAGCAAGAGATCTGTATCATGCTCCCATTTTCCCAAGGCTCAGGGATCATTTGGAAGTAGTAGTGGATGACTACAAGAAAATGGTGTTTCCTGTATTCATCATGACAGTTGCATAAATGAATTCAAAGCAGTTGATGCAGCATGTACAATATTGATGCAGGCTTAAGTGGATAGAATTCCAACATGGAAATTTATTTTCCTTTAAGGCTTCACCTCTTAGCGGGTTTACTACCCTCCAATGAAGGTGACACGTCCAAAAATATGTGGGTAGATTGTGCTTGATGAGTTATTTAAAAAAAAAAGACATTAAGTTGGTGGTTATGGAAGGAGAAGGAAGGGGGAAATGTAATTGAAATACATTGTACAATATTCTCAAAGAGTGACTTAAATAAACTAAGTGGAAAAAAAGCACGTTATAACTGTAAATAATAAAATAATATTTCTATTTTTAAATATTCATGCTGTCAATTACTTCCAAATATTAAAAGGAATCTTGCTTCATTGTTTTCCAGAGTTTTTGTTTTATCAACCTAATGCCTGGGAAAAATAGTAGTTGCAACAGCCTCATAGTATTTTGCCTTTCATTTATGATAAGGAGAAAAACACAATAGATGCCAGCCGCTTCTTGACCATGTAAATTTTTCCCCTGTGTCTTTGGTCTACACCTGTTGCTATGGCTGCATCTTTGTATCTCTAAGGACACTGTCCCCACTTTAGCACCTTTCAGGATTTTTTGCCCAAGTTCATTATAGACACTAATTAGTGATGTCTGAACATAGGTCACTGAGGACTCAGATATTTATTTATTGATTTGCAGGTTTAGGAAATAAATCAAATGCAAATTGTAATAGTGATAAATACCTATCCAAAGAAATTATGATGTCAATGCTTTGGGGAAAAAAGAAGATATTTGCAGTTATGTTTTATTTTCAACCAAAAGAAATCTAGAATATATGCCTAGGATAAAAAAAGAATCCAAGTCCTGATTTAAAAAATCTGTCCAGTGTGTTGAAGATTAAAAGCTCTGGAGGGTTTGTAGGGCTAGGCCTTCGCACAGCATGAACGAGGGGATTGGTACACTGAAACTAGCAAGTTCTACATGAGACTTTGCTGGTAGGTTCTCTGCATTAAAATAGACTCCAGACTCTTGTTAAAGAATCAGCTGGACCTACTGTTAGCTGTCAGAAGAGTAATCACAGTGGCTCTTCATTCAACTTCATATGTGGCGATGATTTTTCTGGTAAGCATATTGGACATGACATACCAAAATCAACTGCTGTAATTATTTGTATAAATTGTTACATAAAGATACACAGATAGTCCTGGGTTGTATTTTAATGGTGCTGTTTTTTCTTCAAAGTGTAAATACCATGTGAATTTATGGCCATTTGCTGTAATTCCATAACCTCACTCTCCTGTTTAAAGAGAAAATATGTAGAATCAAGAATTATCCAGTATTATAATTTATCCTGATGTAGACAAAATTGGCTCTCTGAAAACTTTTTTTTTTTTGTAGGACACTTTTTTTTTTTAAAGATTTATTTATTTTATGTATATGTGTATACTGTCACTCCCTTCAGACCCACCAGAAGAGGGCGTTGTATCTCATTACAGATGGTTGTGAACCACCATGTGGTTGCTGGGATTTGAACTCAGGACCTCTGGAAAAGCAGTCAGTGCTCTTAACTGCTGAGCCATCTCTTCAGCCCCAAACTATACTACTGAGATGTTTTTTGTTGTTTTGTTTTGTTTTGTTTTGTTTTGTTTTGTTTGTTTTCGAGACAGGGTTTCTCTGTGTAGCCCTGACTGTCCTGGAACTCACTCTGTAGACTAGGCTGGCCTCGAACTCAGAAATCTGCCTGCCTCTGCCTCCCACGTGCTGGGATTAAAGGCATGCGCCACCACTGCCTGGCCTAAAAACTTTTTAATAAAAAAATAAATAAATAAAATTTTTAAAATTTTTTTAAAGTTTTCTTTGAAAGATGTAATTATTTTCTAAAGCTTTGCCTCTTAAAAACTAGGATATATTTGCCTTTAGTGAAGTAAATGAAGGTTATTTTGTAGCCAGGGCTATCACAATGTAGTACAGGAATAAGGAAGTTACCACAAACTAACTCCAGGAGTAGACACTCAGAAGACATGTGTTGATCACAGGAAGGAGGCTAAAAACAGTGCTCCCAATTGATTAAAATCATTCTAGTTTCTGGGAATGTCATGGGTCTTCCAAAACCATTGTTGGCTCTCCTTCCCATTGATGGTGACAGTATGCCTGTCATATAATTTACAGGACTGCAGCCTTCATCTCTTGAGGCAGTGACTATGTTAAAGGCAACATAACATGCTAGTTTTATCAGGAAAATGGATACAGTATTGTTTTCTCTTCATCCTCAAACACTGGAGATGATCATTCAAAAACTAAAATATACTTCATTCAATGTGCTAATGAAACAAAGTGTCACCCGAGAAAAACAATGGAGATATTATTACTCTGAATCAAAAATAAGGAAGTCCTATTTTCATATATTACTAAAATATCCATTGAAGAAACAGAAATGAAAATACAAGGGAACACCTGTAGATAATGGTAGTTAAATCCTTAAATAGAAACGAAAAGCTGACTATTCCATGGTATCATTTTATGGATAAAAACCTCAAAGATCAGAACCTATATCATGGGGTAACTTTATGAATGAAAACCTCATAGACAAGAATTTATATCAAAGAATAGAAAACTACCAAAAATCTTGAAAAGAAAACAAACACACACACACACACACACACACACACACACACACACACACAAAAACAGTCATGGTGGTACACACCATTAATCCCAGCACTTGAGAGACAGAAGCAGGCAGGCAAATCTCTGTGAGTTCAAGGCCAGCCCAGTCTATATAGTGAGTTCCAGGTCAACCAGGTCTAGATAAGGAGACATGGCATTAAAATTTTTGAAAAAAGGTATATTAACATATCATAATGTGGTGATTTGACTATTATTACTACAACACAGCTGCTCTGTAAATTCAGGGGAAAGTAAAGTTTATAAACAACATTCAGGTACATAAAGGTTCTAAATAAATGTAGCTTTTGCTATTGAAAGTACATTTTAAGAATTATGAAACTATAAAAAAACACCTTGCAGATATGTTAACAGTCTTAAATAAAGTAATGCATAATAGCATATAGGAAATTCTTTTAAGGTATAGCATATGTTCATATTATTTTTAATATAGGCTAAGCTTTAAAATCAACAGTTTACAAAACTAGAGAGAGTTTTTAACTTTTAAAGCAAATGTAGTGTGGTGAATTAAATGGTCTTAAGTGCATTTATGGAGATGCAAAAGTATTTGCTACATACTATCATGTAAATAAAGAGAAAATCATTTAATAATGTATATGAATTCTTTGACTCCTAACTGAATATATCACTGACAGATGTCTCAAGAAAGCTAAAATTTCAAGTTATAATGCCAGCTAATGCAAGGAGATGACACTTAGCATTTTGAACTGCATGTAAAAAAGTAATGACTTTATTTACTAATAACTCTCTTGTTTCAAATACAAAAAGAAAATATCAATATCAAATTTAAAACATACAAAAATTTTAAAGTTAAAATCAATGACAGAAGCTGAGTTAATAGCTCAGTGAATAAAATACTTACCAGTATAAGGACCTGAGTTCAGATCCCCAGCAACTACATAAAAAGCCAGGTGCTTTAAAGATTTTGTCGCAGAAAATAAGGTGGAGACCAATAGAGGAGGATATCTGATGTGTACCTCTGGGCTCCAAATGCATGCCCATACACATGCGTAAACACCTTTAATACACACATACACACATACACATGCGTATATCATACGCAGATACAAAACAATTTGTCAATTACAAAATAGTTTACAAATGAAGCCCCCCCAAAAAAGTGTAATGCCCCTTTCAGTGTACAAGCCAACAGTGTGGGTATGTATATACTGCTAAGGTGATGCTTACACATGCATTACCAATCTAGGACTGTGTTGGTTTGGGTTGCTATCTGGGTTAAGAGAATAGAACAGTCCATTATTTCAACAAGCTTACTTTCTCAGAGAAAGTGCCAAAGTAGAATAACCTGACACCAGAGCACAAATGAGAAATGCAGACAATAGAGTTGTGGCAACTTTTAGTAAAGTGAAATTCAAACTAAACATCAAAATAAGGAGTTATTCAGAGTCAGTACATAGAAAGCATGTGTAGCATTTTTAACTTGATTTTGAACTCGATGGTACTAAGTTGTTAAAAATATTTCCCATACTCTGAAATACACTATATAAATATTTCAATACACTGAAACAATAAAGAACATATGTTTTCTGTTCTCAGCTTGTATAAACATTTTCACATATAGTCAAATTGTGTCTCCCAGCAAACAATGTGTATGAATTACACGCTAACAGAGAAATATGAAAATAGAAATGCCATAAAGAAATGTAGAAGTTTCAACTTAAAACAGAAAACGTACTTCATAAATGCATGCTTAATCATCGTGGCAAAATGTAAAGTACAAGTTACATATAAAGCAACAGAGCTTGTTCATGAAATCCAGATGAGTTGTTACATGTTTACATTTTATCAAGAACCAAATGGTCTAAGAAAGGCATTTGGATGTGCACCTTTCAAATACAAAAGAAATCTTAGACATACAAAGACAATAATTTTATTGGATCAGAACACATTGTGATTCAAATCTAACACCACAAGAAAACCCAATTAGGTATATGTTACAAGTATAAAAATGTCTTCAAATGAATGTCATAACATTTAAGTTGATCTTTAAAATATATCAAAAACTGTGAAGCCAATCAACTAAATTATTGAATAGCTAAACTCTCAAGAATATCAACAGTATCAACTTCCACTTACAGAAGAAACCATACAGGAATAAGTTCACTGTAACAGTCACTGTTTACCACTCTCTGGCTCTGCTACTTTTCAAATAAGAGGCCTCTACATTTTACATGAGGATTGAATAATTCAGTAGTTAGTGATGAAAAACAACACGATAACCACCTTCATTCTGTTGGGACTAACAGATGATCCTCAACTTCAGATTCCAATTTTTGTGTTTTTATTTTTTGCCTACATGCTCAGCATAACTGGGAATCTGACTATCATATGCCTCACTATATTAGACTCCCACCTTAAAACACCCATGTACTTTTTTCTACAAAATTTCTCCATATTGGAAATTTCATTTACATCTGCTTGTATCCCTCGATATTTGTACAATATAGCAACTGGAGATAGGTCAATCACTTATAATGTTTGTGTCATTCAAGTGTTTTTTACTGATGTCTTTGGAGTGATTGAATTTTTTCTGCTGGCCATTATGTCCTATGATCGCTATGTGGCCATCTGCAAACCCCTGCATTATGTTACCATCATGAGCAGCAAAGTGTGTCAGACGCTTGTTCTCTGCTGCTGGACAGCTGGCTTGCTCATCATACTCCCACCACTTACCCTATTCTTAAATTTGAGATTCTGTGACTCAAATGTTATTGATTATTTCTTCTGCGATGCATCTCCTATCTTGAAGATTTCATGCTCAGACACTTGGCTCATAGAGCAGCTGGTGATTGTCTGTGCAGTTCTGACCTTCATTCTGACCCTTGTGTGCGTTATTCTGTCCTATGTACATATCATCAAGACCATTCTAAGATTCCCCTCTGCCCAGCAAAGAAAAAAGGCCTTTTCCACCTGTTCTTCTCACATGATTGTAGTTTCAATCACCTATGGAAGCTGTATTTTCATTTACATCAACCCTTCGGCAAAGGAATCAGTGGCTATCAATAAAGGTGTAGCAGTTTTGATGACATCAATTGCTCCCATGTTGAACCCATTCATTTATACTCTGAGAAATAAGCAAGTTAGACAAGCTTTCAGTGATTCCTTCAAAAAAATTGCCATGCTCTCAAGGAAGAAAGAGAATGTTCAAATATAGAAATAAAATATTAATTAAGCATAATCCATTAAAGTCCCTATATGTTTGTCTCTTCTTGAATAAATCTGTATTTGGATGGACTTTCACAAAACTTTGAGAAAAAAGGACATAGAACACATGTGATATAAAAGCAGAGGTGGGTGGGGGTAAGACGAGCAACACTGCTGAGCGGGACTTGCCGGGAATCCTTGGGACACAGGGACTGAGGAACAGTGGGGGAAGGAGTCTTCCAGTTTCCATCTGTGGCAGAAGACCTCTGTCTGTGCCACCAGTGCTCCATAGCGAAATAACACCAGGAGAAAGCTAGCCTCCCAGGAGTGTGGAAAAGCTTGGGAGTGGGGATAAGACAAACAATACTGCTCAGGGGGACTCGCCCGGAAACCTTGGGATACAAGGACTGAGGAACAGCTGAGGGAAGGAACCTTCCAGTTTCCATCTGTGGCAGGAGACCTCTGCCTGGGCCACCAGGGCTCCATAGTCAAATAGTGTCAGGAGAAAGCTAGACTCCCAGGAGTGTGGGCAAGCCTGTCTGCTCAGAGGGACCCACCTGGAATACTCAAGACACAGGGACTGAGGAGTGGTCCTCTGGTTTCTTTTGGTGGCCAGGAGCAGATCCTGTGACACAGGGCTCCATACTCAAATAGTGCCAGGAGAGAGTTGGTATCCCAGGAGTGCCAACACACCTTCAAGCACAGGCAAGACCACCACTTGTGTTCAAATTCACTATATCAAGAGGGACCCTTGCAGAGCCATCAAGACACAGGAACCAAAAGACAGCTGTGGACAAGATACTTCTGGTTTCTGTCTGCACCCCAGAGCTGACCCTGTACCACAGCACTCCAAACCCAAATTCCTCTCAGAGAGAGCTGGCCTTCAAGGAGTATTGACACTGAAGTTCGCAGGAAGGACAAGACACAGTCAGAGAGAGTAAGACCAGCTAACACCAGAGATAACCAGATGACGAAAGGCAAGGGCAAGAACATAAGGAACAGAAACCGAGGCTACTTGGCATCATCAGAACCCAGCTCTTCCACCACAGCAAGCCCTGTATACCCCAACACACCGGAAAAGGAAGAGACAGATTTAAAATCACATCTCATGAGGATGATAGAAGATTTTAAGAAGGAACTAAATAACTCCCTTAAGGAAATACAAGAGAACACAGGTAAACAACTAGAAGCCCTTAAAGAGGAAACACAAAAATCCCTTAAAGAATTACAGGAAAACACAATCAAACGGGCAGAATTACAGGTAAACACATTATTTGTTTTCTTAATGGTTGCCATTCTATCTGAGGTAAGATTAAATCTGAATATAAATCTAATTTGCATTTCTGTAGAGGCTTTTTTTACATGTGTCCATTTGCATTTCATCATTGAGAACTATCTGCTCATTTCATTAGCCCATTTATCTGCTGGGGTGTATTTTTGTTATTTAATTTTTTAACCTTTGTATACTCCAAATATAGATCATCTGTAAGCTATATAGCTGGCAAAGACTTTCTCCCACTTGATAGGTTCTCTCCTTTCGCATTTGTTTTCTTTGAAAAGCCCTTTTACCTTTATGAAATACCATTTGTAAATTGTTGGCATGATTTCCTGGATGACTGGAGTCGTATTCTGTCCCTAAATCTTGAAGTGTTTTGCCAAGGACCACAAAGCTGAGTCTGATAACCTGACTAGGAGATGCGGGAAATTAGAAAGAGACAAATCAAATAAGTGAAATTGGAACAGGTGAGCAGTGTATGCAGATGAAGGCACAGCAGCCCCTCAAGTACTCAGTGCATATATTACATACAGGAAAACTGAGGGGATGGCAGCTAATCTTAGACACGAGTCTCAGAATGCATGTGACCCTGCATTCTGGTAAGGAAGCTGCTGGAAGTCTTCTGTAAGGGCTGCTCTCTTGTTAAAGTCAGCTGTTACA
>JADRCH010000566.1:44143-46643 GCA_019843965.1 Rhynchomys soricoides | reverse complement strand
ATATCAATAGACATGCTAATGCAGAAGAGAAAAAAAATTCAGAGTCTCACTAGATAAAGAACTGCAGGCAACTATGTCTGCTGAGAGGATTAACTTCTCCCAGGGATGAACCCTTAACTGGCTATCCATTGCAAATTTGTCAGCCCTGAAAGCATATACACACAAACAACAAAAATGTACTCAATGGGTTGTATTTATATATTTGTGCATACACACGTATGTGTGTATAACAATAATAATCACAGAAAAAGAGGCTATCAATTTTAGAGTGATAGGGGACATGAGAAGGTTGGAGAGATAGTACATGGGAAGAGCTAGAAGAAAATAGAAAAGGAAAAGTGATGTGGTTATATTTTAATTAAAAATATATTCTAAAAAAATAAATAAAATAAAGTCATCAGAGGAAAAGAATCCGTTCCTGAAGCCCTAGTTGACATCACGCTAAAGGCATCAAAAGAGAAGGAAGCAGATAAGTACTAGGAAAGGGTTACTGCTGTAGCTGGAGTCAAGGATTGACAGCAAAGCTGCAGAGTTCAGCCATGAGTGGGGCGGTTCAACTGGGGTCCAAGAAGAGGAAACAGCAAGTTCAAAGTACAGGTCCCAACAAAGCAAACAGGTATCTATGCCAGTAGTCATGTAGGGAACATCAACACTAGGGTGTAGAGCCCAGCCCAAATTCCACAAACAGTCATCTATTATTTCTTGACCTAGACATCAGGTATCAGGTGATAGGATGGTATAAGGCCATGACATTGCAGTGTTTGCTGTCTGTCATTTTATTGCATCCAAATAAGGGGCTTATACCATTTCTTCAGTCTGGAGTGTCTGGTAAGTTCTTGGGCCTGTTTCCTCTAGTATGATTTTAATATACCAACATGTTCCTAAAGTCTCAATCCACCTCCAATAAATTTTTAGGATGGCTCCCTTTCTATTTCCAAGAATAAATCATTCATAAGTTTGTTCTGGATGGTTGGTACCTGACAGATGGTACAATGTATTGATCCATAAATGAAGTTAAAAGCTGTTTTTAACGTGAGTCTCCTAGGGCAATGCATGGCATGAAAAACCACTGTCTCGTACCTATGGAGTGCAAAGGAGTGTATAGGCTGAGCTCATCACAGAGAGTATCCAGTTTTACCAGTACTATTTGTTGAAGAGACTATATGTTCTCTAATGGATATCTGTGGTGGGGTCCCATGAGCCTTTCCAAACTGTGAACAGGAACAGACTCGTGCAGGCCCAAGGCAAGTAACTATAGCTACTGTGGGTTCATTATAGCAATGACTGTGTGGTGCCTAGAGAATGACACTCTTCAGTCTTTCTCCATGTCTAGTACATTCTTCTCACCCTTTACCAGAACTGTGTAAGGAGTATTTAGGTAGTGTCAAATGTGTTTACAAATGTAGATGTTTGTGCATGATCTAAGTGATAGCATTAACTATAAAACTAGTAGATATAATTAGCCCCTAAACAATGGCAATTATTCACACATTTTCTTGCCATGATATCTGAATTTTTGTTTCTTTCAGTTGGAGGAGCCACTGACCAAAATGCTAATGAGACTGCATGACACAGTTCCAGCTCTAATGAGACTGCTTAATAAAGTTCCAGCTTTCAGCAGAGAGATGGTTGGCTCAAGCTGTTTTTGAATAAAATTATCTGTACAACTGTTTCTGGTGTTCCTGTTTGCCTTTTGCCTTTGAAAGTATTGGTGTTCTGGGATGGTCTTGGGGAGAGGAACAGAACAGGAGGAGATTATCTAGATTAAAAATAAACTTAATAAAACATCAAGCAGGATGTCTTCGCCTTGCCCCTGGAGGCTGGGACAGAGGCTAAGACTGTGGTCATGCAGAAAACCCACAAATAAAATTGGGAACCTTTCTTGCTAGTTCTGTAGTGATATTATCAGTTTGAGTGAGTTTATAAAAATAAACTATCCAAAAGAGTTTAGGAAGCCAAGAATCAAAGAACCTAGGTTAATCATTAGAAGTCCTGCTACATTTTACTGGAGAATCTGAAAACAATAGGGATAGAACTTTATAGAGACTAGAATGTGATACTCTTCTCTGTACTGCCCTGCCAGCAAGAAGTCGAATAGTCCCCTGAGGTGAGAGTGAGGATGACTACAGGAAAGGCAGAAAGAAGATGCAAGAGACAGACATGTGAGGGCTGCAGGTCCATACCACACCAGCAGCGAGTATATTTTTCATAGCCTTTTATATTAGATAGTAAACCGTGTGAAACAAAGCCACAAGCTAACAGAAACAATTGCTGGAATATACACTTAACATATCTGTTTCCATCCGAAAACTTCCCTATTCCCTCCATCAAGTTCAATAGAATCTTCAGCCCCTTGCCTTGAGCCTCAAGTGCACCTTCTCTTATGCCTCAGCAGGCAGGGAAATCTGCCAACAGACCTTGACTTGCCTTGACTCTGCCTGGTAGACAGACTTTCTCTCTCTCTCTCTCTCTCTCTCTCTCTCTCTCTCTCTCTCTCTCT
>JADRCH010000566.1:0-44133 GCA_019843965.1 Rhynchomys soricoides | reverse complement strand
AGAAACAAGAAAACTTTTACACTGCTTTAAAAACAGGCAAATGGCTACCGAAACTTCTTGCACACAATGGTGGAATAAGTATAAAGAGCATATTGGAAGCTGGGCAGTGGTGGTGCACGCCTTTAATCCCAGCACTTGGGAGGCAGAGGCAGGTGGATTTCTGAGTTCGAGGCCAGCCTGGTCTACAGAGTGAGTTCCAGGACAGCCAGGGCTACACAGAGAAACCCTGTCTCGGAAAAAAAAAAAAAAAGAGCATATTGGAGAGACATATATAAGAATTAGAAAAAGAAATAAGAAATAGAAAGGCTTGAATTGGATTGTTAACTTTTTGCTTTGCAGGAGCTGAAGGGGATTGCAACCCCATAGGAAAAACAATATCAACCAACCAGACCCCCCAAAGTTCCCAGAGACTAAACCACCAACCAAAGAGTACACATGGAGGGATCCATGACTCCAGCAGTGGATGGCTTTGTCTGGCATCAATGGGAGGGGAGGCCCTTGGTCCTGTGGAGGCTTATACCCCCGTATAGGGGGATGCTAGAGTGGTGAGGTGGGAGTAGGTGAGTGGGTAGAGGCACAACCTCATAAAGGCAAGGGGAGGGGGATGGGATGAGGGGTTATAGAGGGGAAACTAGGAAGGGGGATATCATTTGAAATGTAAATGAATAAAATGATTAATACAAAAAGAAAAAGAAAGAGCTTTTGCTTTGCTTGTTATAATCGCCTTCAAAAGATTAACTTTTTCAGACTTCAAATTGTCAAGCACCTGACAAAGCAAAGCTTTCGTAGGGAGACCAAGTGCTCTCCTCCCCAGCTTATCAAAACTTAGGCACAAGAAATGTGATTATTGACATTCAGACTATAGACATTAATTTAAGAGTTTTATTTTATTCTCCTTATATAACTATGTATTAGAAATTCTTTGAAGTGCAAATATGAAATTATATAAGTACTACTGTAAGAAATAGAAGTAAACCCTGTGACCCTGAGAAAGCAGTGCTTCCTCCTCTGCGATTTGCCTTCCCAGTGCAGACACAGACAAAATATCTTCAGAGGCTCAGAGAAAATTCTAGCTGCTGTCCAGGGTAATTCAACTCTACATTGGCTGCTACTTCCATCCTTCTCAGGCCATGTCCTCTGCTGAAGCTGTTCTCCGGCATTCATTTACAATTTTAAAATGAAATTAAAGTAAGTCTCAGGATCTTGTGTCCACTCCAGGAGTTGGAAACAAACGTGTCTTTTGGTCTTCAATGCTATGTCAACCTGCACTCTTTGCAACTGCTCCATCTCCCTTTCTCTGAGGACACTGTCCTCACTGTTGCTTTTTTTTTTTTTTTCCTTTTTGGGATTTCTGCCAAGTTCATTACACAGGAAATTCATTAGTGACTCTTAAAATTGGTCACCAAGGTCCCTTGTGGCCATTTCACTTCAGCTTTGGCAAATAAAACAAATAATTATTCCATTAACATCCAAACATTCTCACCAAGAGATGAGGATCAAAATATTTTCTTTTTCAAAACCAGAGAAAGCTCTTAATGTCCAAAAGGAAAAAGAAAAAAGAGAGAAAGACCCCAATAGTATGTTCAAACTCGGAGCCTTCTAAAGTAGGTTAAATCCCTAAAACTTGCCTGGTGCTCCAAGTTAGGGATAAGAATCTCAGCAACATAATCACTGAAGTGTCCTAAGGTGAGTAGAGGTGCATGCAAACAAGCCAGAAATTCAAACCCAAGCCTTCACTGGGAAGATCTGCCCCACATCCCATGCATGGAATCTGTTGCTAGTATCCAGTGGAAGCTGTGATTGGTTCTCCAAATAGTGAGTACAACTTCCTAGTTGTACTTAACTATTCTTTATGGAAGATTAGAAAAAGAATGTTTCAGAGATGCATGCTTGATACACACTTATCAATATCATTCATGCATGTATGAAGTATTGCAAAAGAAGCCTAAATGGGAGTTGCCACTTTTGTAGAAATCATAAATTCAATAAACGCTTTGTCGGCATAGTGCACAATGAGCATTGTCTAGAGTGTTTCCTCAGTAATCTGGCATGAGTTCACTCTCACTGTGAAACATGGTCACCTGAAAATCATCTCTAAATATTGACTAGTTACCTAAAAGGTGATATACTGAATGACCACTACAATTAACACTTTTTTTTTGAATCTTCCAAATACATAGAGAGAAAATAGCATGCCTCAGTTCCAATAATATTTTTTTCACATTTTGTCTCTTATTATTTCATAGAAGAGGGTCGTCTCCAGGATTGGAAGCAAAGATAGGTGTTTCAGAACAAACAGTTGCATTCCAAGTGGCCAGAGCTATGAGTCTGCAGACTGATATAAATGCTGAAGAACAAGAGTGAGGACTTGGCAGGAGGTGGGTGGGCTACAGAGACAATCTTCCCGAACTCCAGACTTTGTCTACTTTTCCCTGAAATCCTTGGAAATGTCATGGAACACCAGAGTCCCTAGTGATGATCACTACAGATTTATGTTTTTATTGGATACTAGATACCTGGGGTAGCTGATCTTGCTCCCAATTCTAAAGGAAGGAAACTTGAACATTCTTTTTTTTTTTTTTTTCGTTTTTTTTTTGGGGGGGGGGGGTGGTTGTTGGTTGGTTAGAGTTTGAGTGTTTTGCATTTTGTTTTGTTTTGTGACAGGATCTTTCTATGTAGCCTTGATGTTCTGGAACTCACTATAAACCAAGTTGGCCTTAAACGTAGAGAGATTTACCAGTCTCTGCCTCCTGGGTGTTGGGATTAAAAGCGTGCATCACTATGCCCAGGTGGTAAAAAGGAAAATTAAACAAAGAAAACTGTTCACATCACAGTCTACTTGAAGTCTTTAGTGAATGTTTTTTCTACTCATTTATATAAGCAAATCTCAGAAGTTAAACATGCTGGTTTAGGATTAAAAAGTATTTCTAATTATACTGTAATTAATTGATTGCTGAGAGAATGAGCATACAGTCCTTAAACATGAATTTGTCACTAGAAGACTAATTGAAGATGTATAAATGGCAACAGAGAGCAAAGGGGTATTATTAGATCATTTGGCTGGGGAATTACAATCATCTGGGCAGATGTCAAACAGATATCAAATGTATTCATGAGATAATTTAAAGTAAGTAGCATATGACAAGTTACATGTTCAATTGTAAAAGTTCTGTGTATAATACTTATATTTCTATATTATTCATAATATCTAGCTATATTTTTCAGAAAGAAAATGTAGACCAGATATAAAGCACTTTGTTATTTTATTTTACTTTATTTTCCTATGACAACCCAGATTTTTCAACTTCAAAAATAATTAATATGACAAATAAATAGCAAGTGTTATTCTTTCCAGTGGTTTTAAAATACATTAAAAAAAATTAGTTGACTGTACTTTAAATTTTTGTTCTAGCAACCTGTAAGAGAAAACATTGAAGCATGCTCCTCCTCTGAGGAGACTATTTAACTGATTAATGTCAGGTTTTAACATCTCTTAATATACAGAAAGCCATTGCTTGTGTGTGTGTATGTGTGTGTGTGTGTGTGTGTGTGTGTGTGTGTGTGTATGCCAGATGACAATCTCAGGTGTCATTCCTACCATCTATCCTTTTTTGAGATAGAGTACCTTCTCTAGAACTTGCCAACCTGGCCAGGCAAGTCCCAGTGATCTGCCTGCCTCTACATGCATGCACCACCACACCTAGATTGTTGTTGTTGTTGTTCTTGTTCTTGTTCTTATTCTTTTGGGGGTTTGTTGTTGTTGTTCTTGTTCTTGTTGTTGTTCTTGTTGTTCTTGTTCTTGTTGGGGTTTGTTTTTGTTGTTGTTCTTGTTCTTGTTGTTCTTGTTCTTGTTAGGGTTTTTGTTGTTTGGGGGTTTTTTGGTTGTTGTTGTTGGTGGTGGTGGTGGTGGTAGTGGTGGTTGGTTTTTGAGACAACGTTTCTCTGTGTAGTCCTGACCTTCCTGGAACTCACTCTGTAGACCAGACTGGCCTCAAACTCCAAGATCCTCCTGCCTGAGTACTGGGATTAAAGACCTATGCTATCACTGCCCAGCAAGAATTTTTTTAGCATGTGTTCTTAGGATTGAACACAGACTTTCATGCTTGCAAGTACTTTACCAACTGATCTATATCTCCATCCCATTAACCTGTGAACCTGTGCTATAAAAGATCTTCTGGTCCTTAATTTATAGATTTCAAAAGTCACATTGGTTATATAGATCAGAGAATTATGAACATTAATTTTCTTTCCAAAGAGATTGTTCCTAACATTATACTTCTAAAAATGAAATGATAAGATACAGGAAAACAATGTAAGAAAAATCAACCATATGCTATAATAGCAGAAAAAATCTATTGAGGAGACACTCTACGATGATAATAGAAACCCCATAATAAATCCCTAGAGCTGCCTATGAATATGTCTGGTAATATTTACCACAAGACCACCTCTCAAATACACCTTCATTTTCAATTTTCTATCATTACTAGTTTTTTATAGTTACATAGTAAACAGAAATTATGATTAATTAACTTTGAAGGGCATGAGAGTGCTACCAACAGATCCTTTACAATCATTCATAGCAAAGGTCAGATAATTCACAGCCATACAATAGCATTAATTTTACACCCTCAACCTAGAGGAATTTAGTTAGCATCATATTATTTGAGATCACTTATGAACACTGTAATGAAAAATTCTCAAAACAATAGAATTTTTTTTAAAAATCTGTCACATCTTAAGAAACATTTATGTGCTACCAAAATTTGAAGCTAACTATACAAAAAAAAAGTTTTCTCTTAGAAAGTTGTCATTTACAATTACTATAAAGTAATTATATTCCTAGGTTCTAGTGTTCCTAAACTGTGCAGGATTGAGTTTGGCACCTTAATGAAGCATTTGGTGTCTATAAGCTGACAAGAGTGGGAGTCAAAGAAGATAGGCAGATTCCTAAAAAGGTTGTCACTGTATCTTCATGTGTTCCATTGAGATTATTCTCTGTGTGACTCTACTGTCTTTTGTACTACAAGCTCCCATGAAAACCAAGCCCTGGTTAAAGGCGCTTCTCTGAGACAGTGACACAAATGTCAGAGTCTTGATTACAATTGGAGTTGACTTTGTACTTATCTTAGTAATAAGGGATTTTTTTAATTAGTTGTATTTATTTTATGTTGGGGAGGGCACAAATGAGCCACAGTGTATATGTGTATACACATTTTGCAGGAGTCAATGTTATCCCTGCATCATGTGATCCTAGGATCAAACTCAGGTCATCAGGCTTATTTACCAGTTGATCCATCTTCAGAAAGGAATATTTTCATCACTCAGTGCTTTCAATCCACTCCTGCTTCTATTTCATTAGAGTCTCCAGGAAAATCTTTCATTCATTGATGTGTAAGAAAAATGACAAGTTCTAAAAATACTGACCAAAAACTATTTGAATGATGGATATTATAACTAAGCTGTGATAAAGGAGAGTAAAACACTACAGAGGAGCTATTGACCCAAATCCAGTATTGCAAAGTTCACCTATTAATTAATGATATGTATGTGATATTTGTGTGCTTGTAAGCACATATGAGTGTGGGTGCTCATGCGTGTGTTTGCACGTGCAGGTGAAGGCCAGGGGGTGGTGTTAGGTATCTTCTCCAATTGCTCTCCACTTTACTTTTTTTTTAAAACATACTCTGGAAACCTAGTGTTCACCTATGCTGGCTGGCCAGTGAGCCTCAGGGGTCCTCTTGCCTCTACATCCCATCTCTGGGATTACAGGTGTGGGACATAATACCTTTTTTATATGGGTCAATGTGATTTCCAGAAATAAAAAATGCTTAGGCTAAAATCCAAAGAGATATTGTTACCCTTGGGTTAGAGTCAATGACCTTTAAACAAAGATGTAGCAGAAAAGAGAAGTGATTGGAGGGTACAGTGCTTTCCATAAATTGATTACTTATTACTTAATACCTGATATTGCATGTGAATTCAATGCCTAGCTTTATTATAGGAAACACATGGGAAAAGAAGAAAACAGAGTCTATGAAATGTATGTGTGTCAAATATGGTTGTATATCATCTGAATTTAAAGAGAGATCACTGCTAGATATACATAGAAGGATCATCACATATAGATTCGTTGAAAGGACTGAGATGTAACCCAAGGATAGAATGCTTGCCCAGCATGCACAGGGCTCTGGGTCAATTCCCAACACTACAAACAAAAGTCACAAGCTAAATTTAACTTAAAATCATAAGACTTGCTGCATATACCTACCACAAACCACACCGAGTATATACAAAATAAGCATATAAGTTTTATACAGGGTGGGCTTGAAATTATAACTGGTGGAAGATTTTGGAGAACCTCTATAGAAAGTCAAAATCATTTGTTATATAGCTGCACTTTGTTAAGGACAAAGATCCTAGCAAAATAGGAAGCTTCTAGAGAACATTAATTTCAACTTCAAAACAGAAAAAGTGCACAAAGGTAAATTAAATCTTAGTGCTGATAGCATCAATAAAAACCTACTCAAAATTAGACAAAAAAAATCTGAAATACATTTGAATAGTGGGACAGAGATATAGAGAATCTTAAATTATTATGTTGCAGCTATTAAATTGATCTTTAAAAAAATATCACTTCAAAAATTACAAAACATGGAAACTTACAAGCTTGGGAGACTAGGAGAAATATTAATATTACCAAGACAAAGGAAGCCATTTCATATGAACCATTTGTTTGGGTCTGCTTTCTCATGGCTAACAACTGTAGAACTGTAGTCTCTATATATCCTGATAGAGTACCTTTTTTCTTTTTTTCAAGAGATCAGATAAAGATCAGGAGTCAGCTATGAGGAACCATACAGTAACAACATTCATTCTCCTGGGACTAACAGACGATCCACAAATCCAAAGTCTGCTTTTGATTTTTCTGTTTTTTACCTACTTGTTGAATATAACTGGCAACTTGACAATTATCTTACTTACATTAATAGATCCTCACCTTAAAACCCCGATGTACTTTTTTCTGCAAAACTTTTCCTTCTTAGAAATCTTGTTCACATCAGCTTGTATTCCTAGATACCTGTATAACCTAGCAACAGGTGACAAGACTATTACCTATGGTGCCTGTGCCAGTCAAGCGTTTTTCACCGACCTTTTTGGAGTAACTGAATTTTTTCTTCTGGCCACCATGTCCTATGACCGCTATGTGGCCATCTGCAAACCCCTGCATTACACTACCATCATGAGCACTGCCTGCAGAAGACTCCTTCTTTGCTGTTGGATGGCTGGGGTAATCATCATACTGCCACCCTTTAGCCTGAGCCAAAATCTGCAATTCTGTGATTCTAACATCATTGACAGCTTTCTTTGTGATGTATCTCCCTTCCTGAAGATTTCCTGCTCAGACACATGGGTTATTGAGCAGATGGTTATAGGCTGTGCCGTGTTGACCTTTATCACAACCCTTTTTTGTGTGGTTCTTTCCTATGTGTACATAATCAAGACCATTCTAAGATTCCCTTCTGCCCAGCAGAGGAAAAAGGCCTTTTCTACCTGTTCTTCCCACATGATTGTGGTTTCCATCACTTATGGCAGCTGCATCTTCATCTACATCAAACCATCAGCAAAGGATTCGGTGGCTGTCAACAAGGGGGTAATAGTACTAACCACATCCATTGCTCCCATGTTGAACCCATTCATTTACACCTTGAGGAACAAGCAAGTCAAACAGGCCTTCAATGATTCAGTCAAAAAAATTGCCTTAGAATGCCGAAATGGATGATTCAAGATTTCATAAGATATTGGTGGCCCAAGCCTTCTCTAGCCATGAAAACATACTATCTGGTACAATGAATATATACTACTAATAAAAAGTATACACCAAATAAAATTTTTAACTCAGACTGTGAATATTAATAAAAATATTTCATTTATAAGAAAAAAGTAGTAATATTTTTATTATTCTATCTGTAACTACCCACAACTAAGTCCTTGACTTATTTCATTCATTATCTCATCCATGATCAAATAGATGATCAAAATAAAACACAGAAAAACAATAACCTTGCATTCATGTAACAAGAATTCATAGAATGAATGTATAACTAAAATGTCAAGCTACATCCCCATCACTGACAAAGTTTAAGTGAAAAGCAACTAAAGTGAAAAGCTGCTTGTGCAAAAATTAAGATATAGATTATTACTCAAAACACCCCCAAAAAATACACAGAAGGATCAACAACATTTTACATTAAATAACCAAAAACTACTTACATCAATCCAGTGGTATTTAAGTACATGCTTACTGTAAGGATAACTAAAGTGACCTTTTACTCGGATTGTCAGATTATTGGATAGAAATTATACTGATGTCCAAGAAAAATAAAAATGCACAGCTGAATGAAATAATAAAGATACTTCAGGATTTAAAAATCAAATTCAGCCAAGGAGGGAAGACGAGAGTGGGTGGGTGGGTGGGGGAATACCCCCATAGAGGCAGGGGGAGGGGGAAGAGAATAGAAAGGTTCCAAAGGGGAGATCTGGAAAGGAGGAAACATTTGAAATGTAAATAAAGTATCAAAAAATTTATACTATCAAAAAATAAAATAAAAATCAAATTCAATAAAGAGATAGAAACATTGTAGATAACACAAGATGAAGGGAAAATAGATTGAAAAGCTCAATGTCCCAGTTGAGAATTTGGGAAAAAGCTTTAGAAATAGAAGGAATGAAACAGACGACAAAATATAAGGACTTGAAGAAAAAACAGGATCTATGCCAAATGATCAAAGAATATGATTTTTATCAATAATTTTTATTTACTTTTCATCCCAATTGCTCCCTGTCATCTCCCCTTTTTCCATCCTTCCTACCTTTTTCCTCAGAGAAGGGGTATCCCATGGATGTTAACACTCCTTGGCATATCAAGTTGTAGTAGGACTAGGTGCATCTTCTTTTGAGGTTAGACAAGGCAGTCCAGTTAGGGGTAAAAGATCCAAAGTCAAGCAGCAGAAGCAACTCTTGCTCCTGCTGTTAGGGATCCCAAGTAAAGACCAAGCTGCACATCTGTTACACATGTTTAGAGGGCCAAAGTCTGTCATATGCATGCCCTTTGGTTGGTGGTCCAGTCTTGACCCAGTTAGTTGACTCTATAGGTTTTCTTGTGTCTTTGACCTCTCTTGCTCCTTCAATCCTCCCTCTCTTCCACAGATTCCCCAAGCTCTTCCTGATGTTTACCTGTGGGTCTCTGCATCTGTTTCAATCAGTTGCTGGGTGAATCCTCTCTGATAACAGTTATGCTAGGTGCCTGACTGCAAGTACAGCAGAATATCATTAATAGTGTCAGGGGTGGGCTCTCTCTCACAACATGGGTCTCAAAATGGGCCAGTCTTTAGTTGCTCATTCCATCAATTTTTGCTCTTTCTTTATCCCTACACATCTTGTAGGCCCGAAAAAAAATATCAATTGAAGGTTTTGTGGCTGGGTTGGTCTCCCCACTCCATTGGAAGTCTTGTCTGGTTATAGGAGGTGGCCATTTCAGGTTTCATATCCCCTATTGCTAGGAGTCTTAGCTAGGGTCACCCTCATAGACTCCCAGGAGTTTCCATTGTCCTAGGTTTCTAGTTCATCATAGAGATGGCCTCCACCGATTTCATTTCTCTCTCCTACTACTCATGCCTTCCATCCTCCCCACACTTGATCCCCTCTGTTTCCCTTCCCACCCTCTCTCCCACCCAGTTCCATCCATCCATCCACTACAATGTCTATTTTATTTTCCTTTCTCAGTGAGATTCAAGCATCCTACCATGGGCACTCCTTATTATTTAGCTTCTTTGGGTCTGTGGATTGTAGCATGGTTGTTGTGTACTTTGTGGCTAATATCCACTTATAAATGACTAAATACCATGTGTGTCTTTCTGGGTCTAGGTTATCTCACTAAGGGTGATCTTTTTAGTTCCATCCATTTGCCCACAAATTTCATGATGTCTTTGTTTTTAATGGCTGAGTAGTATTCCATTGTGTAAATGTACCATGTTTTCTTTATCTATTCTTCCATTGAGGGGCATCTAGGTTGTTTCCAGTTTCTAACTATTACAAATAAAACTACTATAAACAAAGTTCAGTAAGTGCCCTTGTTGTATATGGTGGAGCATCTTTTGGGTATATGCTCAGGAGTGGTACTGCTGGGTCTTGAGGAGGAACTATCCCCAATTCTCTGAGAAACTGACAAATTGATTTCCAAAGTGATTGTACAAGCTTGCACTCACACCAGCAATGTAGGAGTGGTCCCTTACTTCATATTCTCAACTACATGAGCTGTCTCTTGAGTTTTTGACCTTAGCCATTCTGATGGGTGTAAGATGGAATTTCAGAGTCACTTTGATTTGCCTGTCCCTGATGACTAAGGATGTTGAACATTTCTTTAAGTGATTCCCAGTCACTATAGAGTCCTCTGTTGAGAATTCTCTGTTTAGCTCTATGTCTGACTTTTTAGTTGGGTTATTTGATTTGTTAATGTCTAATTTCTGGAATTTCCTTATATAATTTGGAAATCAGCCCTCTGTCAGATGCAAGGTTGGTGAAAATCTTTTCCCAATTTATAGACTGTCATTTATCAATTATTGATCTTAGTGCCTGAGCTGTTGGTGTTCTGTTCAGGAAATTGTCTCCTATGTTAGTGCTATTATTATATCAAAGCTATTCCCCACTTTCCCTTCTATCAGATTTAGTGTGTCTGGTTATTTGTTGACATCTCTGATCCATATGGACCTGAGTTTAGTACAGGGTGATAGATACAGATCTATTTGTATTCTTCTTCATGCAGACATCCAATTAGACCAGTTAGACCAGTTGAAGATGCTTTTTTTTTCCACTGTATATTTTTGGCTTCCTTGTTAAAAATCAAGTGTCCAAACCTCCATGGATTTACTTCTGGGTATTCAATTCAATTCCATTCTAGATCAGTGTTTCCATTTTTAATGCCAATACCATGTAGTTTTTATTACTATTAGTACAGCTTGAAGTGTTTATCAGCTATAGGAGTTCTCTGGTAGAATTTTTGGGGTCAATTATGTATACTATCATATCATCTGCAAATAGCAATATTTTAACTCCTTCCTTTCCAATTTGTATCATCTTGATCTTCTTTAGTTGTCTTATTGTTCTAGTGAAAACTTCAAAAACTATATTGAATAGATACAGAGAGAGTCGGCAGCCTTGTTTTGTACCTAATTTGAGTGGAATTGCTTTAAGTTTCTTTCCATTTAATTTGATGTTGGCTATAGGCTTGCTGTATGTTGCCTTTCTTGTGTTTACATATGTGCTGTCCTGGACTTTTATCACGAAGGAGTACTGAATTCTGTCAAAGGAATTTTCAGCATCTAATGAGATGACCATGTGGATTTTTTTCTTTCAGTTAGTTTATATAGTGGAATACGCGGATTGATTTTTGCATATCGAACCATCCCTGCATCCCTGGGATAAAGACTACTTGATCATGATAGATGATGTTTTTAAGGTGTTCTTGGATTTGGTTTTTAATTATTTTATTATTTTTACATTAGTGTTCATAAGAAAAAGTGATCTGAAATTCTCTTTCTTTGTTGAGTCTTTGTGTGGTTTAGGTATCAGGGTGACTGTAGGCTCACAGAATAAGTTTGGCCACCTACCTTCTGTTTCTGCTTTGTGGAATAGTTTGAGGAAAGAATAGTTTGAGGAATGAATGCTGGTATTAGTTCTTCTTTGAAAATCTGGTAAAATTCTGCACTAAAACCATCTTGTCCTGGGCGTTGTTGTTGTTGTTGTTGTTGTTGTTGTTGTTGTTGTTGTTGTGAGACAATTAATGGCTGTTTCTACTTCCTCCTTAGGAGTATAGGTCCATTTAAATTGTTTGCCTGATCTTTATTTAACTTTGGTAAGTTGTATGTATCAAGAATATCATCCATTTCATTTAGATTTTTGAATTTTTTGGAGTACGGTTTTTTAAGACTTAATGATTCTTTGGTTTTCCTCAATGTCTGTTGCTATGTCCCCCTTTTCATTTCTAATTTTATTAATTTGGATTCTCTCTCTCTCTCTCTCTCTCTCTCTTTCTCTCTCTCTCTGTTAGTGTTTTAGTTAGTTTGGTTAAGGGTTTGTCAATCTTGTTGATTTTTCTCAAAGAACCAGTTCTTGGTTTCATTGATTCCTTGTATTCTTTTTGCTTCAGATTTATTGATTTCAGCCCTGAGTTTGACTATTCCTGCTGTCTGTTCCTCTTGGTTGTGCTTGCTTCTTTTTGTTCTAGAGCCTTCAGGTGTGCTGTTAAGTTACCAATATGAGATCTCTCCAATTTCCTTATGAAAGTATGTAATGCTGTGAACTTTCCTCTTAGCACTACTTTCCTTGTGTCCCATAAGTTTGTGTATGTTATGCCTTCATTTTTATTCAATTCTAGAAAATCTTTAATTTCTTTCTTTATTTCTTCCCTCTCCGAGTGATCCATTAAGTAGAGAGTTGTTCAGTTTCAATGAATTTGTCAGCTTTCTGTTTTTTTCTGTTGTTGAAGTCTAGCTTTAATCCTTGATGGTCTAATAAGATACGGGGGATTGTTTTAATTTTCCAGTGTCTGTTGAGACTTGTTTTGTGACCAAGTATGTGGTCAATTTTGAAAAAGTTTCCATGAGGTACTGAGAAGAAGGTATTTGTGTGTGTGTGTGTGTGTGTGTGTGTGTGTGTGTGTGTGTGTGTGTTTAGGTGAAAATAGGTGAAATGTTCTGCAGATATCTGTTAAGTCCTTTTCATTCATAACCTCTATTAGTTTCATTATTTTCAGCTTAGTTTCTGTCTAGATGACCTGTCTATTGGTAAGAATGGGGTGTTGAAGTCTTTACTAATATGTGTGGTTGATTGTGTGATGTAAGCTTTAGTAATGTTTCTCTTACAAATGTGGGTGCCTTTGCATTTGGGGCATACATGTTCTGAATTGAGACATCATCATGATGGTTTTTTTTTTCTTTGATAAGTATGAAATGTTTTCCCCCATTTCTTCGGATTAATTTTGGTTGAAAGTCTATTTTATTAGATATTAAAATGGCTACTCGTGCTCACATCTTAGGTCCTGTTGAGAGCTTTTGGTGCCACTTATAGGAATTTGGCATTTGTCATTGGGCTTGAACAAGGAAGTAGGCTCAGATAAGAATATTACAGTGACCATGGGACTTCGCTTGATTATTGTCTTAAGTGATCTCTTTGCTTACTACTTTACTTAATTACTATGTTGTGTGATCTCCTTGTTTATTATTTTGCTTGATTACGTTGTCTTTGATCTAAGAATTGACCATGGTTTTTTTTTGGATATTCTTGGAATGATATAGTGGAGTCATGTAATAATTTTGTCTGTTTTTCTTTTTCAATCCTCACTCCCTGAGACCCTGTTGACTGACTGAGCTGTCATGGTCACTTGTAGGCAGCAGAATGATGGATCCTGTTTTCAAATACATTCTGTTAGGCTGTGTCTTTTTACTGGTGTGTTGAGTTCATTGATGTTGAGAGATATTAATGACCAATTATTGTTAACTACTGTTATTTTGATGTTGACAATGGGTGGGTGTGTGTGTGTGTGTGTGTGTGTGTGTGTGTGTGTGTGTTTGTGATTTCCTTGGTTTTGGTGGTATAGAATTACTCATTTCCTGTGTTTTCTTGGGTTGAAGTTGTCCTTCTAGTATCTTCTGTAGGACTGTATTTGTGGTTAGATATTGTTTAAAATTGGTTTTGTCATGGAATAGCTTCTTGTTTTTCATCTATAGTGATTGAAAGTTTTGCTGGGCTGGCATCTGTGGTTTCTATGAGTCTGTAAATTATCTGTCCAGGGCCTTTCTGGCTTTTAGAGTCTCTGTTGAGAAGTCAGGTATAATTCTGATAGGTCTGCCTTTATATTTTACTTGGCCTTTTTCCCTTGAAACTTTTAATATTCTTTCTTTGTTTTGTACATGTAGTGTTTTGATTATTATGTAACTGGAAGATTTTCTTTTCTGGTCCAATCTATCTGGTGTTCTGTAAGATTCTTGTATGTTTATAGGCATATTTCTTTAGGTTACAAATTTTTATTCTATGATTTTGTTAAAAATAGTTTCTAGGCCTTCGAGCTAGGAATCTTCTCTGTCTTCTATTCCTACTATTCTTAGGTTTGGTTTTTCATAGTGTCCTAGATTTCCTAGATTTTCTGTGTCAGGAACTTTTTAGATTTAACATTTTCTTTGATCTATATATTGATTTCTTCTAGCCTATCTTCTATGCCTGAGATTCTGTCTTCCATCTCTTATATTCTGATGGCTTGCATATGTAGTTTATGTTCTCTTATCTAGGTTTTCTTTTTCCAGGATTCCCTTAGTTTGTATTTGCTTTATTGCTTCTATTTCCATTTCCAGGTCTTAATCAATTTTGTTCTTTTCTTTCATTGTTATCATTGTTTGATTGTATTTTCCTGGATTTCTTTAAGGGATTTATTCATTTCCTCTTTAAAGGCCTCTATCATCTCCATAAGATTGCATTTAAGGTCATTTTCTTGTGCTTCAGCTGTGTCAGGATGGGTTCTGGTGGTGCCATATTGCCCTGGCTCTTTTTATGCTGGCCTTTAGCCATCTGGTTGTCTCTGATGCCAGCAGGCCTTTGAGAAGGAATGCAGAGTTGTGGACTGGGAAATGAGTGAAAGGGACAGGGCACATTCCCTGCTGTTTGGCATGCCCTAAGGGGACCTGGCAGGCAAAGAGTCTGGGACAGGGTCCTTCCTCATTGTCCCAGGTGCAGACAGTCTTCTGGGAGTGCAGGCAGATCTGTAGGCTGGAAACTGGAGCTCAGGAAACAAGGCAAACCTCACCACTGCTGGGTGTGCCCCAAAGGAATCCAGCAGGAAAGCAAGGGATTAGCAGGCCTCTAGGAATACAGACAGAGCTGACAAAATATGATTTTTGTTTTAAGATCACAGGAAAGGAACTTACAATAAATGTGAAGCACCATCTTTGAAATTGAATTAATAACATTAATTACTCATTAATTAAAACAATTAATTATTTTGAATCTTTAAAATTTATGCAGAGATGAGGACAAAAAAAAAAATCCCAGGACAGTGGCATAGACATAATCCTTAACAAAATTATAGGAGAAAAACTTCCTCAAGCCAAAAGATATATCCATATAGATAAGAGAGAGAGAGAGAATTTCATCTAGACAAAAGCAAAATTCCCTAGAAACTCACTAGAGAATGTCATAGACAAAACACTAAATACACAGAACAGATAAAAATATTGAAGGCTACAAGAGGAAAATACACAAGTCAGTTAGAAAGGAAAAGCCATCAGATTAACAGCTAATTTCTCCGTGGGAACTCTGAAAGCCAGAAAAGCCTGGAGCAGTACACTACAAGTTCTAAAGGACCATGGCTACTCAGACTCTGTACCCAGGAAAACTATTAACCACAGCTGAGAACAAAAAGGAAAAGAAAAACGTTTCATGATACAAACAGACTAAAAAAATTCACATCAAAAAAAAAAAATGCTGAAGAGAATACTGGAGGTAATACTCTGAACTGAAAAGAAAACTAAATGTGGCCAACTAAGTGCAGGTTCCATAGGGGGGTTGAGGGGGGAGGGAGGGAACGAATGAAGCTGTAACTAATTAAGTGCAAAACTAACAATACCACAACAAAAAACTTGCAGCAAAACACAACTTTCACAACTAGCTTTACATACTCATGACCTCAACCCAACAATCAAAATACATAGGCTAGCTGAATTGGTTATGGAAAAACAAACAAACCTATCCTTCTGTTGTCTGCAAGAAACTCATGTTAACAGGAAAGAATGGGCACACTGTTACAGTGCAAGGATGGAAAAGCATATTCCAAGCAAGTAGAAGCAAACAAGAATTCAAATGGGATCAGGAAACAAGCAAGGATTGCCATTCTAATATGTGACAAAATAGACTTCAAGCTAAAAATAATCAGTAGAGACAAAGAAGGGTATTTCTCCTAATCAAGGAACCATTTAATCAAGAAAATGTCACAGGATAAAACGTGCACCAAACTCTGGTTCACCCAGTTTTATAAAAAGTGTACTAATGGAATTAAAGGCACACATTGAAGCAAACTCAGTAATAGTAGGTGACTTCAACACCCCACTTTGTACAGTAGATAGGTCATCTGGACAAAAAAAAACAGACATATCTCAGAATTCAATGACATCTTACATCAAATGTACTTAACATGTATCTACAAAAGATTCCACCCAAACACCAAAGAATATACATTCTCCTCAGCAGCATATAGAAGCGTCTCTAAAATAGACCGCAAGCTAGGACATAAACATTAACAAATAAAGAAAAAGTGACATAATTCCATGCATCCTATCTGATCATCATGCAATAAGACTTAAATTGACAGCAAACAAAACCTTAATAATTTGATTTGCATTTCCCTGATGACTAAGGATGCTAAACATTTCTTTCTGTATTAATTAATTATTTTATTTACATCCAAAATGTTGCCCCCTCCAAGTACCCCCTCCCAGAGTTCTTCCCCATCTCCTTTGCCTCTGAAAGCATACCACCCATGTTAGCCCCCCACCCTGGGGCATCAAGTCTCTACAAAATTAGAAGCATCCTCTCCCACTGAGGCCAGAGGGCGACCCTCTGCTAAATATGTGCCAGGAGCTTTGGTCCAGCCTGTGTATGCTCTTTGGTTGGTGGCTCAATTCCAGGTTAGTTGGCACTGTTGGTCTTCCTATGGGGTTGCCATCCCCTTCAGTTCCTTCAATCCTTCCTCTAACTCTTCCATTGGGGTCTCTGACCTCCATCCAAAGCTTGGCTGTATCTGCATCTGTCTCAGCTGCTGGTGGAGCTTCTCAGAGTATAGTCGTGCTAGGCTCCTGTTCGCAAGCACAACATAGCATAGGATGCTGAACATTTCTATAAGTGCTTCTCAGTAATTCGAGTTTTCACTTTTGAGAATTCTGTTTTGATCTGTACCCCATGTTTAACTGGGTTATTTGCCAATTTTTTAGTCCTTTGTATAATTTGAATATTAGCCCTCTATCAGATATGTAGTTGGAAAAAAAAAATCTTTTCCCATTCTGTATTATGTAACTTTGTCTAAATGATAGTGTCCATTGCTATATAGAAGCTTTCAGTTTCATGAGGTCACATTTATTAATTTCTGTTCTTAATGTCCGTGCTATTGGTGTTGTGTTCAAAAAAGTCCTTTCCAGTGCCAATGAGTTCAAGAATATTCCATAATTTGTCTTCTGTCAGACTCTACTTTAATATTTCACCTTATATCATTCAGATGGCCAAGATCAATAAAGTAAATGACAGCTCAGGCTGGCAAGAAAGTGAGCAAGGAGTTGCTGGTAAGAATTACCCCCATAGGCTCCTATGTTTGAACATTTGCTGGTGCTATTTGGGGAGATTACAAAATGTTTATGTCATGGAGTCTTGCTAGAAATACAAAGGTCACTGGAGGTACATCACACTACTTCCAATTCACACTCTCTGTCTCAGGTTTGTGGTTGATGATGTAATCTCTCTGCTTCCTGCTCCAGACTCTTCTTCTGGAACCACAAGTCAAAATGAACTTTCTTTCATAAGACACTTTTTGTCATGGTGAGATTTTTTTCACATTTGCAAAATTTTATGCTAATATAATTTATTCAAGTAATTTGGGAAAGAAACAGAATATGTTGAGTGTACACATATACCCACAAACACTTATGTAAGGAAAGAGATTATAGCAAGTCTGAAAAATGCAAATAAGATCAGCAGCATAGAAATATCAAAATTCTGGCAGAAGATGAAGGTACATTCTTGATTAAATGGCAACCTGTAGGCAGAATTCCTTCCCCTTTAGACAATCTTGGTTTGTTTTTGTTTTGTTCCTTATGACTTTCAACTGACTGGCTGGTGCTCCCTTATGATAGACAGAAGGTAGATGATTGGTACATAGATAGATAGATGATAGATAAATGATAGATAGATAGATAGATAGATAGATAAGAGAGAGAGAGACAGAGAAAGAGACAGAGAGGGACAAAGAGAGACAGAGAGAGATATTGATTTTAGGCTTAGATCTTTCAAAGCCTACTTTATTTAGTAGGCTACTTCAATGTTTCAACTTTCCTTCTAGAACACTGACCAAAAGTAGGGGAGAAAGATGTTTAATATGAGTTAAAGGGGATTTGGGGGCCTATTTAGAAGTAGTTATTTGGGGACATTCCAATCGTCATTATCACAATAACAGCAGTCCAGTCCAGTAGCAAACACCAAAAACCAATTAGTAATGGCAGTCCAGTCCAATAGCAAACACCAAACATGGAATTAACAGCAAAACAGCCCCCATCCAGCAGTAACTGCAAGGCTCCACTGAATCAGCATGAGTCAGAGGAAGCAGAAAGAAGCAGCCAGAATACCACAAGACGTTCTTTGCCACATTTCTTTCCACAAAGTCATGACAAGTGAAGTTCAGCAAAGATCAGTGCATCATCGCACAGCCAGTGAAGACCAGCAAAGCATTGTAAGACATAGCAATCCAAGTGCATCTTCTCACTGTTTATGGGATTCCATTTATACTCTTCCCAAACATCATGTGCTCTCTCAAGCATCTGCTTCAGAAAACCATCCTCTCACAGTAGAGGTTACAGAAGTACATCACATGCCCTCTCACAAGATAGTTCTCATAAAAACATCACATGACACAACTGAGTTTCCAAAGAAACCAGAAATTTCCACTTCAATAGATGAAGGATAGGTCAATTGATTGTTAGATAATAGAAGGATGATAATGATAGACAGGTGATAGGTAGAGATAGATGATAGTAGATAAATGATAGATGATAGATAAAGATAGATGATAATGACAGATGATAGATAAATATAAATGGTGGTAATGATAAATAAATTTAGATAGATGATATCTGATATATACATATATACATACATACATACAAGTATAAATTAATATAAATTATACTTATCCTCATCTAGCTTTCAAATGAATGAGACTCAAACTGTGATTTATTTATTAGACTGTACACAATTATTGGGGGATTACCCCTAATCTAATTCGCTAATGCAGACTAGCTACTTCTCTGACTGTACTCAAATACTTGCTGTTTGAATCTTCCTCAGTTATTTCTTTTCCAGCAGTCTTCCTGGGTTATTTCTGTTCCAGCAGTCTTCCTGGGTTATTTGTGTTCTAGAACTCTGGTGTTCTGGTGAGTTCATTCCAGCTGACAGTCCATCATGGTCAATGGAGACTTTCTGTCTTCTCTATCCTCTCCCCCTCCATTCTCCTTCTCCCTATCTCCCCTTTCTCCTTCTCCCACCGTGGTCCCTACCTATGACTCCCCCCCCCATCCCAGGAACTCAAACTCTACCTCTCTCAATTCCCCCTAGTAGTTGGCTGTTGCCAGTTTTATTTAACCAATAATAAATTGGGGAGTAAGGGTTGCACAACAAAGGCTGATATACATTGGAATTTGCTCATCTTGGGGCAACCAGATGTTGGGGTACAGAATTTAGTATATGAATACAAATAGCACCAGACCAGCTCCCAACATAGATGACAGATAATAGGAATATTCTACCTTTTATAAAATAAATCTCTCTTATTTTGATGTATGAATTGAATAAAACTGAAAGATAACATGCTAAATTAAATAGGCAAGATACTCCCACCCTTAGATAAAGAGCTATGGGCAATGTAAATGGCAGATGGGAGAATGAGAATGAGTTTTCTCAATGGATAGGCCCCTGATAGGTTATTCAATACCAAGTGATCATCGCTAGACACATACACATATATGAACTCAGTAGGGTGTATGTGTGTGTGTGTTTGTGTATGAGTATGTGTGTGTATGTGTGTGTATGAGTGTGGATGAGTGTGTGTTCATGCCCTCATCTTTATTATTGTGATATATCTAGCAGTAATACATATAAAGTCTCAATGTCAACACCAGGTATATTTTTTAATAGCCTTCCACTGTAATTTTTTAGATAGACTTTCTCATTGAGCTAGGAACTTACCAGCTGTAAGGACTATCTGTACAGCAATCCTCAGGACTCTTTCTATCCTTGTTTCTCCAACTCAGACAACTATGCACCACCACTCCTGGCTTTTTATGTGAGTGCTGGGGATATGAACTCAGATCTGCATGCTTGTCCAGCAAGCATTTTACTTGTTGAGTCATCTCTCCAGCCTGAGGACTGTATTTGTTAAGAAATTAAAAGTAAAGACACATGCTCCACTATGTTTATAGCAGCCATATTTATAATAGCCAGAAGCTGGAAACAACCCAGATGTCCCTCCACAGAGGAATGGATACAGAAAATATGGTACATTTACACAATAGAATACTACTCAGCTATTAAAAACAATGACTTCATGAAATTCGCAGGCAAATGGATGGAACTTGAAAATATCATCCTGAGCGAGGTAATGCAGTCACAAAAGAATGAACACGGTAAGTGGTTATTAGCCCAAAAGTTCGGAATACCCAAGAGTCACTTCACAGCAACCATTGGGCTGAGAGTGAGGTCCCAGATGGAGGAGTTGGAGAAGGGACTGAAGGAGCTGAGGGAGTTTGCAGCCCCATGGAGGGAGCAACCTCCTGATGCTCTGTGAGACTGGACCACCAACCAAAGAATACACATGGAGGGATCCATGGTGCTGATCACATATGTGGCAGAGGAGGGTCTTGATAGGCATCAGGGGGAGGAGAGGCCCTTGGGCCTGAGAGTTTTAGATCCCCCAGTATAGGAGAATGCCAAGGAGGGAAGACAAGAGTGGATGGGTGGGTGGGTGGGGGAATATCCCCATAGAGGCAGGGGAGGGAGAGGGTACAGGGAGGTTCCAAAGGGGAGATCCGGAAAGGGGGAACCATTTGAAATCTAAATAAAGTATCAAAAATACCTATCCTAAGTGTTGTGCATGGAAGAGTTTCAAAATACATAAGTAGAAATTGATAAAGCCATAAGAATCAAAGGACAAAATTTTTATTGTTGTCAGAAATGTCGATGCATTTATGTTAATAATTAATTAAATCAACATCCAAAACTTCAATAATCGGCAAGAATTAAACAATAGCATTCACCAACAGGATCCAACTGAATTATTCACAGAACACTTCAACCAAATGAAAGCAGAACTGTTCTAAAGTCCACAGACACTATTACCATGACAAACAGTATTTGAAGCCTTGACAAATTTGAAAGAATTAAAATTATACAAAGCATGTTCTCTAATCAATTGAAATTAAAATGAAAGTCAGCTTTAAAAGATTTATGACATGAAATCAGAAGTAGGACTATTTTGGGTGAGAAGACCTGTATGCTTAGGTTTTTCAAAACCTATTTTAATAAGTGTTCTTAAATGCTTCAACCTCCCTTCTATCCCACTACCCACCAGAGGTAGTGGGTGGGAAAGTTAATAGGAAACAGGGATTGTGGCCTGTTTAGAAATAGTTCTTTGGGGCTATTCAGCAATCCAGTCCTCCAGCAAAACACCAACACAAATCAGTAGCAGCAGTCCAGTCCACTCGGCAATCACGACTCACAAATCAGTAATCTCAGTGCTATCTGGAAGAAACTGAGATTCTGCCAATCGGCCCAAATCCATGGAAGCAGCAAGAAGCTTCAGGAATATCACAAGAAGTTCTTTGCTAGTTAGTCTGTATGAAGTCATGGCAAGCAAAGATCTGTAACGTGATGCAAGATGAACCAATATGAGAGCTTAGTCAGTGAAAACTAGTGAGGCGGAGCAAGACAAACTAATGCCAGAGCCTCTTCCCAGTCCATGGGGTCATGTTTATATTGTTTCTAAACATCATGCATCTCTCATGTGTCTGCTTCAACATTCTTTTACGTGTCTGCTTTACCAAAACTTCCTGTCACAAGTGTCTGCTTTAGCAAAGCATCATATGACATAACTGAGTTTCCAAAAGGAACAGAAATTTCTACTGCAGAGACCAGTACGATACAGGAGGGACTGATGCATAGCAAATACCAGCAATGCACAATGACACACATGTCTGAAACATCATAAGGAAACCCAATACGTTACACACATACTAAGTTTATGTTTAATAAGTCCCTAGGAAAAAATGGATTTCTTTGAAGCATATTTAGAAGACCACCAGAATTTTTGGTAGTCTAAAGTAGTCTTTATAGAGATGTATAGGGCTCTACAACATGATAATTAAATTATAATTATAGAGATGTCATTTAGTCTTAATCTTAGTCACACAGCAACACTATCTATAAGGGAGATGGATAGTGTTATCTCTCGACACCTCAATCAATCAATACATCAATCAATCATCGACAATCAATAAAATTTGCATTCAGTAACTTTGGTTCAAATCAAAAAAAAAGTGATTCAGAAAATTAATAGTCTCAGCCTAACCCATGAAAGTATTCTATAAAAGTCTGCTCAATAAAAAATATCTCATTTTTCTTCTTACCGCCTATCCCTTCCTCCAGAAAAAAAAAATTCAGTCAACATCTTCCAAACACAAGAAGTCAGGAGTGATATGAGATAATTGAGTCAAGTAAAAACCCTCAGTTGAACATCACTAAGTGGGCTGAGGTGGACAGTGGAGACACCTCCTTCAGTGAGGACAACAGAAGCATGCCTATCGGCAGCTGTTCCATCCTTTGACACAAAGACCAATGTGAGAAGCAGAAAGACAATCAAAGAAAATAAACTGTATTAATCTTCATTGTGTAGTAATTGTTCAGGGCAAACACCCAGATACCAAGCAATTTTTAACTCAGTGCTTGAAAGAAAAAAATCTCTGTTGGCTTCAAATATATAAAGCAGTTTTGTTGCCTGTCTTTTTAAAAATTGCAGTCAGAAAATTATGTTATGAAGATTTAGTCAGGGTAACATGAGGAAGCCACTAAGTTTGAAGCTTAAATGTTGATAAGCCTCTTGCTGGCAGAAAGCCATAATGTGTCTGGCCAAGGAAATGAGACCTTTGAATTAAGATATGCTTTTATCCTGCATCAGAGTTGTGAGGCTTTCTGACTGGTCAGTTCTCCACTTTTCAGAATTTACACCTATAAAATATGCATTTTCCTTTATTTTATTTGAGAGTAAATATTTCATTTTGCATGAGATTTATGTCAAATATAAATGATATATAATACAAGCTAGGAATGGCAGAGCTTGCCTCTAATGCCAGCACTCAGAAATGGAGGCCGAATCAGAAGTTTGAGGTCATCCTTAGCTACATAATCCAAAGAGAAATTTATACTCAATGAAAAAATCCAAACAGAATTCAGATGACATTAAACCACCCTTGAGGTCTCTGAGGACATTTTCCCTTTGCTCTACAAATTTTCACGTGGTGGATTACGCTGCCATCAACTTGTGGGTAACTTCTGAAATTGAGTCACCAAGGACTCTTGTTGTTCATGCAGTCACTCTGTGTGTGCTGGTAGCAACATAAAAGGAACGCTGCCGAAGTTACAGAAATTACAGGGAAGCCTCCTCTGCTCCCTCCCCACCTCCCAATTTTAGAAGACGAATAATCAACATCTCTGACAGGCTGGAAATTTTCCTAATCTTTCATATCACCCACTCTTTCAACAGAAAAGGTGCTAAGAAATCTAGTGTAAGATGTAATGTTAGGTGTGGCAAGAGGGAAGGGTACTAACACTGTCGTTTTTGAGAAGAAGCAGTGAAAATCTAACTTACAATTGACTGCTGTGGGGAGAGGAGAGAGTTGTATGCTTATGTGGAGACTGGGGTCTGTGGTGAAATGGTGAAGTGTGACTAGGGACAGAACACAGGAAAGTTCCCTCACCAGCTACTGCTCCACAAACTGTGCTTCTCTCAAGGACCTCCAGTGAATAACCGTCAAACAGTAAGTATGATTGTGATATATTTTTACCACATTCTCAAAATGTAGACAGAGAGCAAACAGGTTTAAATTTTGGAATTCACTTCATTATAACTGACATTTCAAAAAAGGGAGAGAAGCAATTACCAATCATTTCTGATAAACTATTAGTCTGAGGTAACAAAGCTGGAATTATTGTATAGTGGTCACTCTTTCCTTTTCCTAACTATAAGTTGGATAAAAGACAGTTCCTACTTAACTTCCATAATAAACTATGGAAAATAGCACCTGCCAAAAAAACCTACTATTCTAAAAGAATACAAACAGTATCTGTTTCAGAAGGTATTAGAAGAGACTTCCCATCTGCAACAGTGCTAAAAGCATTCCAGCAAGCATCCAAACTCTTCTTGAGCCTAAACATTCATTCTAAACATGAGTAAGATCAAAATATCGTAAATATATTTTAAAACTCAATAATTAGAGATACTATGAAGAAAAGAATGAAACACTCTTAGAACTCCCAAACTGACTACATGGCTTTGCATAGATTAAATCACTGGGGAATGTCTGTTAATATTAATTGAAGTAGTACTTACAAGGGAGAGGCAAAGGTTATTATTCATTAAAGGAAATTGTTTCAAGCTCTATTTGGTCCAAACTACAAAAATAAATAACTCTCCATCTTCCAGGAACTTTTTTCTAGCCTAACATAGACTCTGAGTGTGCTTGCTAGTATATAAAGTGGGGGGTACACCCAAAGGATCTGCTGCCACAGGCTCAGCAGCATTGTTAGAAGTGGTACTTGTTAAAACACAAGTCCCTGAAACCTGACACACTAGGGTGTCAAGCACTTTAAATGTTAAGTGTGTGTGTGTGTGTGTGTGTGTGTGTGTGTGTGTGTGTGTGTGTTGAATGAAGATCATTCCTAGCAAATAGAAAAATAAAAGTTCTGATGAGAAGGAAGGTAGATTGTAGTAGGGACTGGAATGAGAGTCCCAATGGCTGAAATAAACTTATTAAACATTATACGATTAAATGAACAAAAGAAAGGGAAAAGAAAAGAGGAAGGGAATAAAATTATAAATGGATCTGATCTAGCACTGTCTGTCAGTCTTCCTCTAGCAAATACATGGCAAGATTCTCTTTCCCATCAGCCAAGGAGAGGAGCAGTTCTCCCTGTTCCAAAATCACGCCTGTGTACACCGAGTCTTGCTAACTCAGGTTTTAATGACGGTTTTGATTGCCAACTTTGCGAGGAAATCATTCTGAACGAATAGAAGAAATTATGACTAGCAGCTAGGATAACTAAGAACAAGGGTCAAGAAGCAAGGATGGAATCATTTACATCTGGGACCCTAAATTTAAAGCCAAGTTTTCACTGCAATCTTGTGTTGCTATATCACAGAGAAGGAAATATCTGCTACTGTTGTAGCATTCAAAATCCTTTTGGGGATAACTTGTTCCTAGTTATGCTCTGTAAATAATAGATACTTGTTAAGTACTTATATGAGTGAATAGAGAGTGGTTATTTATTTGAACAATAAGAAAAATAAGAAACCTACAATATCTTTGATGCTCACCTGGGAAGACACACATTTGGTACAACTAAGATGGATATTTCAAAACATAATAAAATTTTTTTTATTTTATCTTCTAATATAGAATTTTGCAAAACTTACCAATAAGTCCTTGCAATAGCCTAAAGGTACTGATTGGATAATTAATTCCTACTTATAATAAAAATAATTACACACTAGTGCAGTGGTTCTCAACCTATGGGTCATGGCTCCTTTGAATTCAAACAAGCCTTTCACAGGGATCACCTAAGGCCACTGGAAAACACAGATGTTTACATTATAATTCATAACACTAGCAGAATTATAGTTATGAAGTAGCAATGAAAATAATTTGGTGGTTGGCAGTAGTTACAAGTGTATTAAAGGGTCACAGCATTTGGAATATATTGAAAACCATTAGACTAGTATATTATTTATTATAAACCAGTATTTTCCTTATGAAAATAAATTTATTACATTTTTTAATAGGATAAACATCTGAGAACAGCTGCTTTAAAACAAATTTCAATGAGAGTTAAGTCTCGACATGAAGCTCAAAAAGAGACATGACTGAATCAATATCATACCGTGGTTCCTGAGAAATATAAAATTGAGTAGAGAAACTCCTTGAATGCTTAGAGGTTCTAAACTGGACAGTGGTGAATGCCAAAGAGAAAGGTAGTGTGCTTTTGTGATCTGTTTGCTGATTTATATGGGCCCAGGATTCTCATATGTTTGGGTGAATAAGGTAGGTAGGTAAGCAGATCAATGGATGGGTGATACATGATAGATAGATAGATGATAGATGATAGATAGATAGATAGATAGATGATACATACATAGATAGATAGATAGATAGATAGATAGATAGATAGATAGATAGATATGATAGTTAGATGATTAGATAATAGATAGAGAGAGAGAATTTTAAAAACCTGAAAACAACAAAAAGATTCGGAAATGGTTGATGGGGTAGTGGGAAGAATGACTCAGGTAGGAAAACAGCAGAAATTGTTCCAATAAGTTAAGAGACAGATGCTGAAGAATAGGTGTGACTAGGTCAGGGTTATGAGCTAGGCAGCCCTGCAGACCATCCTGGCTCCACCCTTTATCTAAAGTATTACAACAGGACTACGTAAGGTATATGTGAAAATTCTAGGACAACCCTTTACACCACCACTCAAAAAAGAGATCTCAAAAAACTGCTTTTCGTTGCCAAATACAGGAATGAAAAACCAAAGGCACAACACTGTATTTTACAGTTCTCATCTCCTTATTTAAAGCTAATCTGAACTCAAATAACAAAGTTGTCACTTTAAAATGAAATGCTACGGTTAACATTAATGACAATAGCACAAATGAAACAACATAAAATTCTAGCTAGCAAATATTTCTTGGTTTTAGAAAATAGAACATTAAGGAATGGTGGGAATGAAGAAAAATTTAAAAATATGAATGTGGAGTGAAGAACTCCAGAGTTATCAAGAGTTCTTTTAGGACAAGTAAGATACAATCTATACCTTAATGCAAAATAGCAGAGACAATTGTATGTTACACAAACACGTGATTTATGTTTGGTTTGGTTTTTTATTTGAAACGTAGATAGTGCAGAAATATCAAAGAATTGTGTACATAAGAACGATAAAGGTATTTCCATAGAAGCCACCAACCAGGATGCTGACTATATAGCTGTGTTAACAAACTGATTGTCAAGTGAGAGAAAGCTGTGTGTGTACAGGCTCACTGGCTGTGATGTCTTCATTCGGGTTACATTGCCGGGTTCTTCTGACACTTCTCTCTTCAGGTCCAAATGCTCATGACTTCGCACAAGACAAGGATGAGAAATCATACAGCAATAACAACATTCATCCTGCTGGGGCTGACAGATGACCCAAAACTACAGGTTCTCATTTTTCTATTTTTGTTTCTCACCTACATGTTGAGTGTGACTGGGAACATCACCATTATCGCTCTGACACTATTGGATCCCCATCTTAAAACGCCCATGTACTTTTTTCTCCGAAATTTCTCTTTCCTAGAAGTCTCATTCACCACTGTGTGTATTCCCAGATTCCTGTACACGATGGCTACAGGAGATAACACCGTTACTTACAATGCTTGTGCTGCTCAGTTGTTTTTCGTTGTCTTCTTTGGAGCAACGGAATTTTTCCTCCTGGCCGCCATGTCCTATGATCGCTACGTAGCCATCTGCAAGCCCCTGCACTACACCACCATCATGAAAACCCGAGTGTGCACGGTTCTTGTCCTCTCCTGTTGGCTTGCTGGCCTAGTGATCATCCTCCCACCTCTTGGCCTAGGCCTCCAGCTGGAGTTCTGTGACTCCAACCTGATTGACCATTTTGGCTGTGACGCCTCTCCCATTCTGCAGATAACCTGCTCGGACACTGTGTTTATAGAGAAAATTGTCTTGGCTTTTGCCATACTGACACTCATTATTACTCTGGTGTGTGTTGTTCTCTCCTACACATACATCATCAAGACCATTTTAAGGTTTCCCTCTGCCCAACAAAGGAAGAAGGCCTTTTCCACTTGTTCTTCCCACATGATTGTGGTTTCCATCACCTATGGCAGCTGCATCTTCATCTACATCAAACCTTCAGCAAAGGAAGGGGTGGCCATCAATAAGGTTGTGTCTGTGCTCACAACATCAGTCGCCCCTTTGCTCAACCCATTCATTTATACACTTCGAAACAAGCAAGTGAAAGAGGCTTTCAAAGACACAGTAAAACGAATTGTCTTTCTCACAAAGAAGTAAGTTTTTCAGGCTGACTTAAATTTAAGTGTGAGTCACCATGAGCAGCACCCACTCCATGGACTTGACAATCTGTGTTTTCCTCCAACCACATAGATTCGAGATAATTTTTTCCTAAGAAACAGTTTTTTCTCATCATCCAAAAATGAAAATCAAGTAAGTTGTTTCACCTTCTTTTATTTTATTTAGAATAGTTTCTTTAATTATTGTATTCTTCAAAGATGAGATTATATACATTTCCAGTGTCATATAAAAGACATGCAAATAAAAGTTGTGACTCGGGTCACATAGCCTTCTCAAGATGTGGAATCTCAATACCCATGTTTCACTCACTAAATCATGTCTCACTTCTTGGGAATACTTCAATCTCTTGCCCTGACTCGTCAAGAGTAATTAAAGACATTTTTAAAAACCTATACTACATTTTAATACAATCAAAGTTCCAATGCTAAGCAGGAACAACTTTTAGCTATTGATATTTAACTGGTTGGTCTCAGAACACACATGATGGGGATGCTGACAAGCCTACCACTGCTTGGTGTACACCTGTGCTGCCCATTCTCTGAAGACTAAACATCTCCTGCTCCTATTCTGCCCTGTATAACAATTTTGCCATAATCAAAGAACTGAAGTTCAACTCACCTTTCAGCTGCTAATTCAGGCATTTTAGGGATGGTTTATCCAGTGCCATCAATATATCAGTATCTGAGAAGCTCATGTGCATCTGTGTGATATGATCCTCTGAAGAACTTCACTGTGCAAGGCAGTGTTTGAGATCTAATACCTTATTAAAAAGCAAAAGGAAAATGATACGATTCAGTTAGTTTTGTTGAAAATTTATAGAGAAGGGTGAAGTTGGGAAATGAACTTTCCTTTGAGATGGAGCTGGTATGTGAACTTTCTTGGGGACTATATGGGAAGAAAGATGCAAGATCAGGGTAATTGCTTAGATATGTGCACAAATTACATGCATTGGCAATTAACACTGAGTTACAAATGATGCATTAAGGAAAGAAATAAAGGCACTTTCCCTTGGTGTCATTTAACCAAGGGTGAGTCCGAATTTGAACTCTCCACATCATGCTCCCTGTGTCTTCCATCCTATGCCTGCTGCATTCATCTAAATCTGTGCCTGTATCAGTATCAGTCTGTCCTTGTGTATGTCTGTCTGACTGTGTGATTGTACCTGCTTGTTTCTTTCTGTGTCTCTTTGTGTCTGTGTGATTGTGTGCGAGTGTGTGTGTGTGTGTGTGTGTGTGTGTGCCATATGAGCTGTATGTTCCTGTATGTGTTTTCTGTGTCTGTGACTGCCTGTGTGTCTATCTGTTCCTAACAGAGGGCTTCACTATATCTTTATTAAACAACTCAGAAGCAGCACATGGAAAGAAAGGCCATACTTTACAGAGTTTTAAAGAGATCAGGTAACTGGCTCAAGCTGATGCCAAGCAACCCAGATAACAAACATTGTTTATCAACAATTATCGTGGTAGTTTTCAAAAAGTAGTTTACAACTTACGTTTGCTGCTTTCAGCAAATAATATATGGTTGTTACCTGGGTCCAGAGTGTTGGAGAGTACATAGTTTGAAATTGTAATTACGCATTAACTTAGGTTGAAAAAGTGAAATATATGGAAAATTCAAGTCACGTAAGGTTGGTTTTCACATTTTTTCCTCTTAAAGACAGTTTAACCAAACAGTTTGGGTACACAGTAGGATAGCAGTCTTAAGTCTTAAGTGACTTCAAGGTATGTTATTAACTCTAGATATAAAGTGCAGCAAAAGCTCCAGACTCTTAGAACGTAAGAGGTATTTTCAGAATATCGCATCATCACAGATATGTGCAAAGTGGTCTACAAAGAAAACAACAAGCTGTGCTCCTGTCTTTAATTTGTGGAGCTTGTACCATGTGTAAGTATTTTTCTGAGATGGAGTATTCTTTTTTTATCTTTTTCTGGGGAAACTGAAAATCATGGATGGGTTTGGGGGGGGTTAGACAAGAATCAGCCAGTAATCATCATAAAAGTAACTTGAACCAAATTATTGAAATGCTATTAAGTGATAAAGTCTTTTCATTGTTTTCATGTTTTGTAATTGGTAAAATAAAGTTTTATGCCTTCAATGTGTACATAGCTATTATTGATTTCTATCAAACATCTTCTAATTGCTCAGGTATATTCAAAATAAGAGCATGGTCAAATTAAAGATATATATAGTATATATAAATTATATAATATACTACACATAATAATATATAATATATTATTATAATCCTCCTTTATACTAATATTCATAGGAATAAGAATACTCTCCAAAGAGTTTCTTCATTTCATACTTAAATTTTCTAAAAGCATAACTGATGTCCTCAAGCTTCCTTTCTGATAATTAAGCATACACGTGCAGGATCTGCACATTTACTAAGCTGCTGTGTTAAAGATTGCACCTGAAGTGTGACTCCATAGCAAGCAGAGTTTATAAGTGTTAACTTCCTTATTTGCTTTGTACAATGATGAAAGCTAAGAATATTCTAAAGAATCGCTTAACCAGGTATGGTGGTCACCTATCATCTTGGCCCTTGGAAAGCAGACACAGGAAGGTCAGGAGTTGATGGCTAGTAGTTAGCAAGTTCAAGACCATCCTGAACATAGAAACCCTCTCTCAAAACATGAAAAGAAAATGTTTAAGATTTTTTTCAATTCCATCCAATTTACCTTTCAAAAACCAAGTATATTTGGATAGGATAAATACTTGAAGTTGATTAGGTTCAGAAAAGGCAACCATCTACCTGTGTTCCAGATAATGGGGCATTCTCCTACTAGTCACCCAGACAATAAGAGAAAATGCAAATCAGGCCACATTGTGCTGAGTCTTTAGAACCTTACCATAAAGCATTTTTGCAGGGGGATTGGATACAGACAGAACATCAATAATTAAGGCCATTCTTGCATCATTTCCTGCCACTACGGAAGCTAGCTTAACCAAGTTTGATCAACCAAGATATTCAGAACTTAGTACTATTTACTTTTACAAAAATATTAGATTTCCACATGGAAATAGTTAATTTATCCACACATATCTCCAAAGGTGTGTGTCCACACAACCTATCTCTCAACCTTCCTCGCTATATCCCCTCAGAATTACCAGTTTCTTCCATCAAAAAGTTTTTCTGCTAGGGCAGCTAAAGAATGCTGAAAGTGGGAGAAATAGTCTTCCCAGGGAAGAGCACACCAATTGGTTATCAATATAAAATGATCATCTCTGAAAACATAAATACAAGTAGCATTATACAGACTTGGATAATCATATTTAGGAATGTATATACATATATGCATGTAACAGCAATTAATGAAACAGAGGCCATGAATTTGAAGGAGAGAGAATGATGCAATTATATTATAATCTCAAAAATAAAAAAAAAGAATAAAATTCTAAACAATAGTTCTTCCTTGAAAGGGGTTGAACCATGAAGAAAGAAAACCTTCTCAACCACCTCTCATAAGCCTATCAACTCTGTTGATTACTAACCTAAAATCTGAAACTCTCAGTTTGAATACTCTTGAGAGATATCCTGCTTCTAATTTCTTCCCATACCCCTAATACATGGGGTATTTCATCCTAAAGTACTATTTTCTTAAAATCTTCTAGAACCTTCTAGCTTCCAAGTTTGAAACATCCACTAAGCAATCAGAAGTTTGCCAGTGTCCACCAATAAAAACTTTTGCTACAGCTTTTCAGAAATGGCCTAATCCAAAGTCTAAGCTTTGCTACCTGCTTAGACACTTAACTGAAGTGTCCTTTATGGTTCTCTGGTCCCCATTTAAGTGCCAAGGCATTTTCCAGAGCCACATTGAACCTCTGCCTCCTTTCTCCCAAAATCATTTTTCATTGCACAAATCCCTATGTAAATTAATGCTTAGCCCTTGTTTTCGGACTTCATACCTTTCTCGGCCTTTGATCTGTGTACATTAACCTTTTCATTATTAGGACCCTTTCAACCTCTTGGTTGAGATTTGTGTGTCTGTCATGAAGTAGTGAGTCAGATCCACTTTGTATGCACTAATCTTGCATAAATCCTTTGACAGTCGAAGTAGTCAAAACTTCTGTGACAATAGATGCCACTTCATTGCTCTATATAGTTGACAGATTTGACATAAACTCAAATCTTTTCAGAAGAAACCCTGTATCACTGAATAATATAAAATAATGTATGCTCTCAATACTTATACATATTCCTTTGTTGTACTTCACAACTTTTCCAACAATTTAATGAGACTACATTTCTCCTTCTTGGTTTGGTTGGTTACTTGCTTGCTCAGCTTGGATTGGTTTGGCTTTTGAGATAGGGTCTCACTGTGTAGCCTTGGCTAACCTAGAACTTGCAATGTAGATCAAGATGTCCTTGAACTCACAAGAGATCTGCTTGCCTCTGCCTCTCAGTGCTGAGGTTAAAGGTATAAACCACCATACCCAGCTCCCATTTCTAAATAGTATATAGTCAGGTTTGGTATCACATAGATCTCATACTACACTTCCTATTGCCTAAAATAATGCCAGCATTATTTTATCCAGGAGGAACACAGCACTGAACAAACAGGACATGGTTCTTGGTAATATGGAATTTGTTTCATTTTCAGAAAGAAAAAAAGAGAGAGGATGCTTATCACTCAAGTAGAGTCTCACAGTATTCCTTCTCTTGGTCTCTAGAATTATTATTCAAGTTTGGACCTCTTGGGAGGGAAATTGTAATGACATTGACAAGCTGTATTGAAGGATTAAAGAAGCCAATGAAAGAGCTGTAACAATTTAGCTAACAAAATAATAAACTCTTTGGTTATTATAACCCAAGTATAAAGGAAATATTCAAAACTCCATACAGATGAAAATAAATGATTAATTACTACATTGGAAGGAAAAGACAAGTATACAGAAGTATGCTAAGTAATTTCTGTGTACGCTATAACTAAAGTAGAGCACACAACTCACTGCCTGTTAGGTTGAGTTATGCAAAGTACCAACCAGGGAAATTTTTGCAGTGGGGAGAACTGACAAGCTCTCTGTCTGTGGATCCAGGCTAACCTTAACAGTCCTGTTGTTGATCCTCAGAGTTCCTGGAGTGGTGTGTTTAAAATGGCGTTTTACCTCTCTGGGCTTCTTCCCCAGAACCTCAGACAATTCCAATTATGGATCGTCCTTCAAAATATCTGACCAAGACTCCTTCAACCTGACAAGATCTTTGAAAGCCAGAAAAGTCTGAGACTCTGTCAAAGCCATTAGGAACCTAAAGATAGGTAACATGTCAGTATGATTATTCTAGGTAATATTCTAGAATAGAGAAGGCTATTAGGTAAAAGCTTTAAAAATCTGAATAAAGAGTGGGCTTTGTTTAACAATAATACTGGTTGATTAGTTATAAAAAAGCATCAGAATAATGAAAAGTGGAATGAATAGGAGAAACTGAGCATATGTCACTGGATAAGGCTCTGCTGCACTATCATCTTAATTGCTCTGTAATCTAAAACTCTTTTTTTTATTTTATTGAAAATAAGTTTTTTCATACAATATACTCTGATTACAGTTTCCCATTACCCAACCCATCCCAGAGCCTCCCCTTCCTATCCAAATCCCCACCTCGCTCTCATTAGAAAATAAACATTTAAAGAATAATAATAGCATAAGGTAAAACAAAACCAAACAAACTGGACATAAGTCAAAGAGCCAAAGGAAAAGCACAAGAAATACAAATAAAAACAGAGAAACACACATTTGCGCATGCAGAAATTACTCCAAAATAAAAAACTGGAAACCATCGTATATATGCAAAAGAAATTTTAAAGAGTTTGCTAAAGAGAAATACAATTCTTAGGTCACATAACTACTTTCTCTACCTAACAAAGACCTGTGACTAAGTGATTTCAGGACAACTTTAAGAGAAGAACCCTTGGAGGAGTAACTAGAAATGGAGGCAACATTTGGAATGTAAATAAATAGAGTAATTTTTTTAAAAAGAAATCTTTTGCAAATACAGTATAAGCATGTATGAAAAGTCATATGGAGACCATTACTTTGTACAGTTGATACATTCTAGTAAAGAAACAGTCTCTTTTTCAGGTCATTCAATGCAAAAATGACATCCAACTCTACTGTCCATCTCTGATGCCCTTCTCCCCAGCCTGCTGATGGCCTGTGCTCAAAGCTCCCCTTGCAACATCCTTGCTGGTCTCTCTGGGATGCATTTAACTTTTGTTCTTCAGGATAAGCAACAAAAGGTTATTATTAACCCCAGTACCAAGACCCCCAGGGAGCATATTGTTTGCAGCACAATTGATCCCATAGTACCTATTCTGAAGATGGGGCTGGTGGGGGGGGGGGATATGTAACTTTTAGATATTTAAAAAATTTCCAAAAAGCTAATACACACCCTGTTCTAGTAATTACCTTCCCTGAGAAGAGAGAAAGCCCTAAATTTCTCTGGCAAGTCACTCAAAGTTTAATGAATATCTGAAAAAAAATTGTCATTTTTCTCTACAACACAGAAAATAGAAAAGAGAGAAAATTCCCTGAGAGCAATAAAGCAATAGCGGAGATGTACAACCGTGAAAAGCTAGCAATGCCATAGGTGGCACACCGAAGTGTCACATGAATGACTGGCATCATTAGTATTTCCAGAAGGAAATCCAGGTGGCTTTGTGTTATCCACTGTGTGCCAGGCATTACTCTAAGAGATGTGAATGGAAATAATAGGATTGCCACAATATACCATATTTATTGTCTAAATGAGTTGATGTGACTATAAAAACAGACATAGAAACAATCATAAGCCAATACCCAATGTGTCTCTCACAATAACAGACATACTGTAATAGAAATGTTCTATGTCTTTACTCTCACAGTGTGATAAAAGCTTTATTGTGACCATCTAGCACCCACTATATTCTACTGATTTTGCTAAGCTAATCAGGTTTGGGGGGGATGCATACTCATAAAAGAGAACAAAGCTATATACTGGTCCTTTTTTGGAGGGCTATACAATTAATTTTTTGTTCCTCAGTTCTTATCATTGTAAGTCCAGAATAACACTTTAGACGTGCCATATGTGCTTTTATGTACACATTATATATGCAAATATTACTGCTTTTTAAGTGTAAGCCAAGGTGTTATTTCAGAGCTAGAGAGGTGATGGCTCAAAATGTAAACTGCTTCCAATCCTGAAAACCTAAGTTCAGTCCTTGGCATCCATACAGCACAGAGAGAGAACCGACTCCCCAAAAATCCTCTAAACTCCACATGCTGTTCTTTCTCCTTTTAGTAATCGCTCATTCGTTCATTCAGTTAGTTAGTAGTCTGGTTATTTATTTATTTATTTATTTATTTATTTATTTATTTATTTGGGTGAGTGTGTGTGTGTGTGTGTGTGTGTGTGTGTGTGTGTGATTGACTGTGGGCTCACAAGTGCCATAGCATGCATGTGGAGACAGCACCAAATGATAGTCTATTACTTGTTTTTCAGACTTTCCAGACAACCAGGAAATAATTGACGGTGTCTCCCTAATAACTGTGCCAAACTTCTCTAGTGCTAGCCGGATGGTGGCAGTGCATGCCTTCAAATCCATCACTCAGGAGGAAGAGGTAGGCAGATCTCTAGTTTGAGGCCAGTCTGTCCACAGAGTGAGTTCCAGGATAGCCAAGGATATATATATACTTGTTTAGTGCTACCTGTCCACACTGCTCTTTTAAATAATTCTGACAGACAGTCATATGACTTAGTGGGAAGAAAGTAAAACTCACTCCTTTCTGACCATTCCTGCATATCTGACAGGTTTCTTCTCATTTTTGTTGGGGAGGCGGTACTGGTGGTGGTATCTTAATGGCCCTTTTCCCATAAACACACTATCTCCACACTTTAGTTCAATAAATCAGAATTGTTCTTTGACATACTGAACAAAACACTCATGCTCCCAAGATCTTCCCGTCTCTAACTCAGAAACAGATCTCACCCTCACACACAGACTTTGCTCCAATAATCAACACCCTCTACCTCTGAGTCATCACCTCTCATTAGTCTAACAACTGATCCTATGTCCTCATACATATATAATTGAGAGATGACTCAGTGGTTAAAATGTTTCTCATGTAAGCATAAGGTCAGAGCTCAGATCCTCAGAAACAAAATAAGTCCAAGTGGACCTGCAGGAATTCCAGGAATTACAGCTTTGGATGTTAGAAACAAAGGCTCCCCAGAGCAAGCTGACTAGCAAGACTAGCACATATATATATCCCAAAAGTTATAGTGAGTATCATAGCATAAACAACCTTATAACATTACAAGTAGTGTTACAGAAACACATAACATAAATGGGTCTCTCGGAGGATATTTTGACAAGGCCTTACTTAAACTGAAATCTTAAAAATAAGACTTATTCATAATAGAAGCAGATCATTTTGGAGATAAAGGAAAAAAATCTATAAAAAATCCTTTGGTGACAAGAACTTTAATATCTTCAAAGAACTGAAGCCTAGCACAGATACACAAACCAAAGATGAACTGCAAGCATTACACAGTAGTGCGGTCATGGAGGACCTATAAACCAAGAAGAGATGTTTGAATCCCATTCTAAGGGAAGGGGAATTCCACTGAACATAAGAATGGATCTCATGTGTGGATGTGTATGGGTGTGGGGGAGGGGTGACATTTGTGAATATGTGTGTTCTAGTGAGTGTGTATGTGAATGTATGTTTGTGAGGTGTGTATAAATATGTTTGTGGGTGTGAGTGCATGTACATGTGTGAGAATTTGAGTGCTTGGGAGTATGTGTGTCTGAACGTGTGTACATGTGTGTGTGTGAGAGTGTGCGTGTATATGTGAGTATGTGTGTAAGTGTATCTCTGTGTGTGTGTATGATTGTGTATATGTGTGTGTACGTGTGTGTACATGTGTGTGTATGTGTGTGTGAGTATGAGTGTGTCTCTGTGTGTGTGTATGTGTGTGTACATGTGGGGGGATTGAGAGAGTGTGCTTAAGCAATCCAGACTAACCTTGCACTTGTGGTTCTTCTGCTTCATCCTGCCAAAGGCTGTATTACGGGCATGTATAACCATGCTGGGTTCATCTATACAACACTCTGGTTGTCTTTAGACTAAAATGGCAAGACCAATTTGTATACCTTAAAAAGAGAAGAGAGCCAGGCAGTGGTGGCACATGCCTTTAATCCCAGCACTTGGGAGGGAGAAGCAGGCAGATTTCTGAGTTCGAGGCCAGCCTGGTCTACAGAGTGAGTTCCAGGACAGCCAGGGCTATACAGAGAATCCCTGTCTTGAAAAACCAACAAATCAATAAATAAATAGGGAAGAAAAACATGAAGTAATTAATACATGGTGTGGATTTTAATAGCAAATCAGAAACAGAGGTTGAAGACCCAATTTTAACTTCACTGCCTTAAGAGGAAACCAAGATAATGACCATGCTGAGAGCTATTTGTTCATAACATTACAAACCATACATATTTAGGATACTGCTTTTCTACTCATTAATCCTGAACATTTCTAGGCAGCTGTTAATCAAAGAATGTCTGGTTAATTAATTTAATACACTAAAAAAAATAAAATACTATGTCAGTACAATAGTAGGAAACTATAGGAGCTGGTTGGCTGCTTCTTTGTAGAATTATCAGCAGCATTTAGTCTTAATAATTAGCATAAGTTAGCATAAGTTAACTTCTAGTCAGATACCACCCTGGTAACATTTTATTAGCATGTAACAGGAGAGTAGAGGTGGAAGTAGAAACTTGGAGGAGTAGAGAGGAAGCTGTGGTCAGGTTGTATTGTGTGATAAAAGAATAAATAAATAAATTTTTTTAATTAGATAACTTAAGCTAACATTTGTGCCTCTCCCTAATGTTCCCTCATGCTGGCAGTCCTTATCCTCAATCTAATTTCTCTTATTTTTACAAATAGACAAGGCCACAGACAGGAATCTGTGATGAAAAATTATACAGCAATAACTACATTCATCCTGGTAGGACTAGCTGATGATACACATCTTCAAATTCTGCTTTTCATATTTTTGCTCTTACCCTACTTATTGAGTGTGGTTGGTAGCCTGACCATCATCACTCTCACACTGGTGGGTTCCCATCTTAAAACACTCATGTATTTTTTCCTCAGAAATTTCTCCATTTTGGGAGTCTGTATTCCCAAATTCCACTACACAATGGCATCTGGGGACAATACCATTACCTATAATGCATGTGCCACTCAACTATTTTTTGTTATTGTCCTGGGTGTGACTGAGTTTTTCCTGCTGACTGCCATGTCCTATGACCGCTATGTGGCCATCTGCAAGCCTCTGCATTACACCACCATTATGAGCAAAAGGGTCTGCATCCAGTTCCTTATTGGCTGTTATTTAATTGCTTTAATTATTGTCATCCCACCTTTTGACATGAGCTTGGAGCTTGAGTTCTGCAAAGATCATTTTGACTGTGACACTGCTCCCATCCTGAAGATTCGCTGCTCCAACACAGAGTTCATAGAGCGATTTGTCTTGATCTAGGCTGTGCTGACACTCATGTTCACATTACTGTGTGTGGTAATGTCTTACACATACATTATCAGAACTATCCTCAGATTCCCATCAACCCAACAAAGAAAAAAGGCTTTTTCTACTTGTTCTTGTCATATAATTGTGGTTTCTATCACTTACAGCAGCTGCATTTTCATCTATATTAAACCATCTGCTAAAGAAGGAGTGGCTGTAAATAAGGTTGTGTCTGTGCTCATGACTTCAGTTGCTCCAGTTATGAATCCTTTCATCAACACTCTGAGGAATAAGCAAGTGGTTCAAGCTTTCAAAGACATGATCAAAAGGATTGCCTCTATCACAAAGAGCTAAGGGACCCTTCAATGGTTAATATGGTTAACTCAATAGGATCTAGAAATAACTAGAAACAAGCCTCTAGGCATGCTTGTGAGGGATTATAGGTTAACAGAGGTGGGAAAACCCACTTTAACTGTAAGCAGCATCACTCCCTGAGCTAGGCTCCTGGACTGGATACAAATGAGACAGACCTGAGCCATGGCATTCATCCAGTCTTGTTTTCTGGTGGAGGATACAATATGACCACTTGCCTCAAGCTCCTGACACCACCCATGCCATAACGGACCGTACACTCAAAGTGTGAACCAAAATAAACCCATCCCATCTTTAGTTTCTTTTGCCAGCTATTTTGTCAGGGCAATGAGAAAAGTAACTGATACAGAAATTTTGAACAAAGAATTTGAGCCATTGCCATGATTGACTTGACTGTGTAGTCATTAGGCCTTTGGAACTATTTTAGGATGAATGTAGAAAGGTTTGGAACTTTGGGCTAGAAAAGACCTCAGACGCTATAAGTAAAGCATTGTGAGATGTTCCAGTTGTATTCTGAAACATCAGGAGGTTGAGAGAAGTGTGGACAGAGGAGGCCCCTCTCATTAGGTTTTAAAAGGGAGTAAGAACTGATTCATATTATATTCTGGCAAAGAATCTGACTGCATTCTGCCCATGTGCCAGGAATGTAAATGGGGTTGAATTTAAAGATAATAGACTAATTTGATTGGTGGAAGATATTTCATGGCAAGACAGTACTCCAGCTGTTACTGTTTGCTGAATTTATCCAAGCCTACAGTGAGAAAGAGCAACTATTTAGAGAGGGGGTTTTTTAGGACTCTTAGTTGTCCACCAGACCCTACTTTTGAAGACATCACACATTTCTATGTGTAATACAGAGACAGCAACCTGGATGCTTCACCCCTACTGACTAGCTTTCATAATGTTGGAAGGTACTTTGCAGGTTGTTGGAAAGAAAAAGTAATCAAACTGAACTTGCATGATAGAATGTCAATCTGTGGATAAGATGTGCCTAATTGCTATTGGGGCAAACTAAGTATTGATGGGATTTAGGGCATATTCTGGGGGAGGGAGTTTGTGACTGGAACTGTTTACCTAGTCATGGGTCCATGGCTAGAGAGGCCATGAGCCAGCTCTAGAGAGGAACCTACTGTCTCTGCTTTGCTAAATGGAGGTGTTGTCAATATGTCTTCTAAATATTTCTGTTTATACCAGTGTGCTAGTGTTACCTTCAGCCTTGACCAGAGATGTGTCTGTTTTAAATAAAGTGCAATGAATGTGGAGACTCAATGGCTGGTGAAGGTTCTGAGAAAAGTGGTTGTTCAGTGCTCATCTTTCAACGGACCCTCCATATCACTCTTTCCAAGGCTCTGGAACATCATAGCAGAACAATCAGAAAGAATGTAAGAACCAAATGATGGTGGTAGGGCATAAAATGCTTTTAGGCATGGCATGGCCCGTGCACTTAAAAATTTGTAGAAGCTTCAGTTAGTTGCATGGCATAGGCCTCATCACCTTTCAGTCATGGATGGTAGAAGGGCTCATGGGGTCAAGCCCATCCCCAGAGATCTATTGGCTGTTGATGGCTACGAGAGGTCTTCAATGGTGTAGACAGGCATGAGTTACCCTCTGGTGGATAGCTCCACACCCATGCTGATGTGAGTGGTCTTAGTTAAATTCAATGAGTAACAAAACATAAAGGCGTGATGATGGGAAGGGGACTGGTTAAGGGGAGGGAGTTGAATAAGACAGGATGGGGTTGTAAGTAGGACCAGATTGCTTTATACACAAGTATAAAATGTCAAAGAACAAATTAAGTTCTGTAAACACAGAGTTTGGGTGAGGAAAAGAGCACAAGTAATTTTGAAGTGTTGAATGATGATAATCAAAGAGGCTATCAAGTTGGAAGACGGCGGGCATGGGAGGGACTTGAAGGAGGATGGTTGTGAGAAAATGGAGGGGAAGGGAAGGAGGGAATGTGGTGTAATTCTGTCTCAATTAAAAGCATATTAAAAATAAAATATTTGAGCCGGGCACTGGTGTCGCATGCCTTTAATCTCAGCACTTGGGAGGCAGAGGCAGGTAGATTTCTGAGTTTAAGGCTATAGAGTGAGTTTCAGGACAACCAAGGCTAGAGAAACCCTGTCTCAAAAAACCAAAAATAAATAAATAAATAAATAAATAAATAAATAAATAAAATATTTGTTTAAAAATAGGCTCCTTCACTGGAGCAATAGGAAAGATTCTCTTAGAATAAAACCTTATCCATCAAAGATTTCAATTTGTGAAAATACAATCAATTGGAAAGAAAGCCTGAACTGAGAAGACATCTGAAGAACACCCTGCTTGAAAACAATCACCTAGGAAAGTTTTATGCTGGAGCAAGTCTGGAAGGCACAGAGGTCTGTAATCCAAGGGAGCCAGGTTCCATCTGGAACTGGCAGTGCAACTCAACAGTGTCACCCATGTACTAGCTCTGCAAGTACAAAAGTGTAAAATATCACCTTGTCTCATAGTTCCAGACAACTGCAAAGGCTAAGCAGTGTGAAGCAGGGTTGGAGTCTGTGCAAGGAGGCCATGAGAGGCCATTTCATGTGAAAGTAAAACCTAATTTGCAGCAGAGACCTCAGGATGCTGAAGAATCTAAGACCATGGAACATCCAAGAAAAGCTACAAGCATGTAATGAAACTAGCCTAGGAAAGAGGCTATGTGTACTTCAGGAGGCAGAACTGGAGATGTGGGAATATCTAAATCCTTCAGGACCATTACAAGTCCCAGAAGTCCAACCTGGACCTGCAGGATTTAGTGTTTGCCCAGATGTGTTTCATTCTTGCCTGGTCTTTCCTTGCTGTGTCCCTATTCCTCCCTTTGGAATGAGATGTTTATTCTGTGCCATTGTATATTCTAACTATAGGACTTTACAGTTAAGAGGTTATCTTGAGTTTCAAAATAGACTTGTGCTTCCTACTTTTAAACAACAATGGAAATATTAAAGACTATGAGGAATTTTTAATTAGAGTGGATGCACTTTTCATTTTGAGATAACCATGGCCCTACAGATGGACAGGGAAGATTATGGCTTAAAAGTGAGATGTTAGTGTTTCAAGTTGACAAGGGGTGGCTGTGATTTTATAGACAATGTCAATTTTGCATCATATAGCATTGTCCCATGACAATGCGTACCCTGGAGGCTGGGGTTTTTTATTTTTATTTTTTGAGGTCTGTCCTTCTTTTTCCACAGTTGCAGTTGATATGTCTTTGTTGGCCATAAGAAAAGTATGAAACCTTTTGGTTTCTACCACCTTTTACATTCTGGACATAAGGGTGAAAATGTTGTCCCAGTATTGTTTTAGCATAGGCCATGTCATGGACCATTGTTTTTGAGGCATCTACATATGTTCTAATGTAGTCTTGTATAGTCCCTGATTTTCTGATGGTCTCATTAGTTCCTGGCAGAGAGTATTGACATTTTTTCATGTAAGTTGTTTTAATAACATGTCTAAGCCCTCAGAGGGAGGAAGCATCTTGCCTAATGCTTCTTCTAACCATGGACTAACACTCAGTATAAAATTATAAAATGTTGTCAGACTCTTTTCTGAGGTTTTAACACCTCTACCTCTTAGCATATGACTCAGTACTACCAGGAACAAGCCTCTGTTTTTGGACTGTGAATGTCCCATGATTTTTACCTTTTCGTTGTCCTAACTCGATGTTTCTCTATCAAGGAGTCTGTAGTGCTCTGATGAGGTCTAAGAAGGCCTCTAGGATATGCTAAATAAAACTGGATTTTTTTTTTTTTTGGTATGATGACTTTATCATAAGAGTGAAAAAAACTAATAGATAAGGAGAAAAACACAAACAAGGTTTATGAAAGTAGGTCTTAGAAACAACATATGTTTGATGATCAAGGTTTATAAGTTCTCAGTGTCTTCAGGCTAACAGAAACTGACTGAAAGATGTATGTCTAACCACTTACATCTTTTCTAGCTTTGTTTAACTTTATTTTTTTTAATTGTTTTTTTTTTAATTTGGGGGGGATATTTTTTTTCATACTTTATTTACATTTCATATGTTTCTCCCTTTCCAGAGCTCCCCTTTTGAACCTCCCTATTCCCTCCCCCCTCTCCCTGCCTCTATGAGGGTATTCCCCCACCCACCCAACCATCCACTCTCATCTTCTCTCCTTGTCATTCTTCTATACTGGGGCATCTAACACCCTCAGGACCAAGGGTCTCTCCACCTCCTGATGGCTAACAAGACCCTTCTCTGCCATATATGTGAACAGCACCATGGGTCCCTCCATGTGTATTCTTTGGTTGGTGATCCAGTCTCCGGGATGATTGGGAGGTCTAGCCAGTTGACACTGTTGCTCCCTCCATTGGACTGCCAACTCCCTCAGCTCCTTCATTCCTTTCTCCAACTCCTCCATCTGGGACCTTACGCTCAGCCCAAAGGTTGCTGTGAAGTGACTCTTGAGTATTGCTAACTTTTGTGCTAATAACTACTTATCAGTGAGTACATACCATAATCATTCTTTTGTGACTGAGTTACCTCACTCAGGATGATATTTTCAACTTCCAACCATTTCCTGTGAATTTCATGAAGTCATTGTTTTTAATAGGTGAGTAGTATTCCGTTGTGTAAATGTACTACATTTTCTGTATCCATTCCTCTGTTGAGGGACATCTGGGGTGTTTCCAGTTTCTGGCTATTATAAATATGGCTGCTATGAACATTGTGGAGCATGTGTCTTTATTAAATGTTGGAGCATCTTCTGGGTATATGCCTGTTTAACTTTAGACATTTGTGAAAACTCAGTCATATTTTAAAATCTGCAGTAGTTTGTAAAACTATACTATAACAGCAACAGGTGTAGGAAATATAATACATATACGCAGGCTTAGATTTTTCAAAATCTACTTTAATAATGGTTCTCAAATGTTTGACCATCCCTTTTAGAGCACCGTCCAAAGGGATGAGAGAAAAGATGGTAAATAGAACAGGAGATGTGGACCTGTTTAGAAGGAGTTCTTTGGGGTAATTCCTCTCTT
>JADRCH010000565.1:209383-226883 GCA_019843965.1 Rhynchomys soricoides | reverse complement strand
ATAAGAAGTTCCACCTGAACACGCCTGGTTTGACCTCAGAAACTAAGCTGGTTAGACTTGGCTGACACTTGGATGGAGGAATACAGACAGAACCCATCTCGACATCTCGACGTAGTTCAGCCTGAGATTCTTCCTTCAGTTGTACGACAGGGTGGAGATGATACAGATTTAGCAGAAACCACTCAACAGTTCCTGATTTTTCCATATTCCCAAGGTCAGCTATACGAGTTTGGGCGACACTGGCCAGGGCAGAGAGCTGCAGCTTCCAGACAGCCACGAGATCACAAAGGAAAGCCAACAGTACTACATAGAATACTGCCCTGCTAAGTTATCAACATTGGTATGGTAGGTGTTGTGGTAGCTAGTTATTAATTGTTAGTTTACTAAAATTCAAGAATCACTTGAGAAAAGAACCTTAGTGGAAGAACTTTCTAGATCATGACTTAGAGGCGTGACTGTGGGGGGGTTGTCTTGACTGCTAATTGATATAGGAAGACCTGGACCCTTGAGGGCAGTACTATTCCCCAACCAGGTATACACAATGAGATTCTGTTTCAAAGGAAAAAGAAATCAGATTACCTACTAAATGGCTCTTATTTTATGGGTGCTGTTTTGTTTGGCCAACTTGACCGGATGTAGAATCACCTAGCAGACACATCTGGGCGTGTCTGAATGTGGCGGCACCATCCCATAGCTGGGGTTCTAAACACTATTTTCTTGTTGCTTCCTTCCCATCTGTGGGCTGGATGCAGGGACATATAACTGTAACCAGCAGCCTCCAGCTCCCTCTGCCATGTCTTCCATGCAATGAGGGACCGCATCGCTTCAAACCGTGAGCCAAAATAACCCCTTCCTCCTTAAGGGTTTTTGCGTGGATTTTCTCACAACCAAGATAAAGTAACAAACCAACATGGCTGCACACTTCCCGTCATTTACTACAGACAGTCTATTTTCATCAAAACTTCTTCAAAGAAGAAACTGTCTTTTGTAAAGAGTTGGAGTCTGAGTAAAACATAGCTGAGTTTTTCCTTGTTTGTTTTCGGCTCTGGGTACACCCAAGAAATGGCTCACTTACCCTGTAACGCATAAGGAATCCTTGCTTTCCATGAATGCTATTTTTTCCCCTTTGTCCAGTTATCTCTTAGGAGGGACATTCAATGGACAGTTATCTTCCCGATCCATTCCCTTGCCCCCCCCCCCCCCGACAGAACCTGTAGCTGTGGAACAAATTTAAAACACAAGAGCTCTAAGTCAGGAGGACACTGTGAACAAATGAATTATTTAACTGTTAATAATACCACGTGGATGTGCAGTTGGGAGTTTTGCAGATTCACCTCTGTACACAGTGACTTACAATCAAGGGCTTCTAAATGGGAATTCCTTGAAGTTCCTTCTTCATTTATGGTCCTGCAGATTGCTTGCCCTTGCTCAACTAGGATGTGGCACGAAGAGATCAAATGTTATAGACTACAAAAGTATCTCGGGTCTTTTACTAGCCATTTGCTAGTCTTCGCTTCCTGTTTTGAATCTTCATTTTTAAATACAACACACACACACACACACACACACACACACACACGTCACTGTCTTCAGACACATCAGAAGAGGGCATCAGATCCCATTACAGATGGTTGTGAGCCACCGTGTGGTTGCTGGGAATTGAACTCAGGATCTCTGGAAGAGAAGTCAGTGCTCTTAACTGCTGAGCTATCTCTCCAGCCCATTGAATCTTCACTTTTGAGACATGATCTCATGTAGTTTAGGCTGCCTTCAAAGCCCTATGTAGCCTTTGCTGGCTCTGATCTTCCTCCCTCTACCTCTGAAGTGCTTGCGATTACAGGCATGTGGTGCCACCTCAGGTTTATACAGGGCTGGGGAGCTAACCCAGGGTTTTGTGAACAGTAGGTAAGTACTGTCAGCTGAGCCACACCCCTAGGCATTATCTTTATTTTTATACTTAGCTTAACATTCTAGGGCTTGTTATGGAAAGCCCTTGCCATGTATCAGCAGACCCCTAGTTTTTACCAACCCTAAAGCTGAGCTGAAACCAAGAAAGATCGACTCTTCTTGCTATAGCCCTTCTCACCTATGTACCCACCAACGTTAACTCTGCTAAATGTACCGATTTATGGCTTTCTCTTGTCCTGCAACTATAAAAGTTCACCAAAGGCCATCAAGATGGCTCAGTGGGAAAGACGCTTGCTGAACAAGCCCGACCACATGAGTTTGATCTCTGGAATCCATGTAAAGGTGAAAGCAGAGAGCTGAGTCCACAAATTTGTCCTCTGACCACCTTTTGAGTTACCCATACACACGTAATACGGAAATACTCACGTATATTTGGGCTCAAAATAAACTACTTCCTTATTTTCCTTTAAGGCAGTGTTTACTGTCCACTGGGTCAAATATACAGACCGCCACAAGACAGGGGCTGGGGTGCCCACCAGTAGTGGAACCTGGGTACTGGTTCCTTCGTAATTTCTACCAGAGTAGGGGCAACAGTCTGATTGAGTGTGGGGTTCAGGGCAGTTCTTAGAAGCTGCATCTACAAAGAAAACACTCTTTCCATATTTCCGTTGTACCTTCTTGTGGTGTCATTGTGGGTGCAGAACAAGTGATCCTGAGCCAGGAATGGTCAAGGGGACTCTTAGGTAGACATGAGATTTTCTACTGAAGATTCATGGCAAAGACAGCCCTCCAGGCAGAAAGTAGTCTACCATTTCTAACCCACCTTCTGTGAAGGAACACAAACATAGTTGCAAGGCTGGCTAGATGGCTCAGCTTAAAAGACTATTGTTCTTGCTGAGGACCTGAGTTCCGTTCCCAGCACCCACATGGGGTAGCTTACAATTCCAACTCCAAGAGGGACCTGTTGTTCTCTTCTAACCTCCAGGGACACCTGCACTCACACGCGCATACCAACACAGACGTCCACATAAATATTTTTTAAATTGTTTGAACTGTTCTTCACAATCACGAAGCCTGAGATATCCTATCTCAGTGATTTATAACAGAAATCACTTGAGAAGCTTTCAACACTGCACACTTGGGCCACGGTTCAGAAGTGTGTGTGTAGTGTGTGTATTTTTAAACCTCCTTAAAGAAACGAGTAGGACTCCCATCCAGTTCCACAAGTATGCCCTACCCAAGCACGCCCTACCGCAGACACAGCATCCCAATGAGCGGTAGGTTCTGCGCCTGCGCCCGCCAGCCGAGAGCAGCCGCTCTGCGCAGGCGCCCTGCTCACTTCCGGGATCTGTCAGCCGCTCCCTCTAGGCCTCCCTCCTCCGTCCGCGCCCGCCGGAGCCTGTTCGCGTCGACTGACCAGAGTCCGCGAATCGTCCGCTCCGGACCTCCCGATCTCCCCGACCCCAGGTAAGGCAGGACCGAGAGTCTGGCCCGGGTCGCCTCCATGGTTTGTATGAGCTATGGCACGCGGGGGCGGCGGGCCCAGAGCGGTTAGGTCGCGGGGTCTCGAGCCGAGGGGGCCGGGATCTCCGCTCTTCGTGGTTACCCCTGAGTCCCTGGTGTCCCCCCACCCCCCAATCCCCAGACCGATTGTTTCTGAGCCATTTCCAGCTGCCCTCCATCTCGGATGAGAGAAGAAACAGCTTGGCCTCCGACACCCCCACAGTACCATTTGCACCCCTACTGTGAGCATTTACCACCATCTGTAAAATTAGTTTAGACGGGCCGATCCCCCCACTCCCCCACCCCCATGACTTGTCACGACTATGTTCTTCTCTTCAAAGTCTAGGATGTTGCCTAGAGCAGCCTCCGATCCGTCAGTTATGGGGAAAGCCTCCCCAGCAAAAGAAAACCCATCTTCCGTGTAACTTTAAGATTCCTTTGCTCTAGCCCCCCCCCCCCGTCCCCCACAAGTCAAAGCTGTACTCTTCCTCTACGCTCCCCATCACAGGATCCCTTATGTAGAACCGCCAGAGTTCCCATTTGACTCTGCCGCTTTGTCAGGTGTCTCTGGGAAGGTTGCTTCTTGATGCCTCAGTTTCCCCAGCTGCAGTAAGAAGCGTCTTAGTCTACTTGGTTTTATTAGGTTCGTGTGGAGTTCATTTGCTCAAGATGCTTACAATAATTCCTAACCCAGAGTAGCTGTTCAAATCATATGAAAATAAATAATAACCATTACTGGTGCTTCTGAGACATTTGGTGCATATCTGCCTGCCTTTCCTTTCCACTCTCTTTCCTCCAGAGAGAGATGTGAGGACTAGGATTTATTTATGTTTTTGGCCTCATTCAGATACTTAACCCTGTTGGGAACATGGGAGGCACTTAATAAATTGCAGCTTAAAATCTCTGAGTATGTCATCTGTTATCATGGTGTGTCTCTCCTAGCTCCTCGTTGCCCAGTTTTCTGAAGTAACCTAGTTTGGCATCCTGTTCTATTAGTTTCACTTAATCTTTGGTTTCCATGTAGGCCTTAGGATTTCAGATCTCTAGAAGTTATCAGTTTGGGGTGTTTGCCCCATTAGATCTAGTCACTGGCTATCTGGGGGGTATGGGGGGCTTCAGTTCAGCTGCTGTTCACAACTGGGGGATCCTTTTGGAAACTGCAGACTCCTTTGGAGGATGGGTGGCAGTGATTTGATCCAAATTATCTAGTGTTAAGTCGAAATAAATTCTCTACCGGAAGTGTGGAGATGGTCTGAGGAAGCTGGGATTTAGAACGAAGCCTGTCAGAACCTTGGTAGGGTGTGGTGACCTTGTTGGAGCACCTGTTGGCATTGCTGGGCTGGGTAACGAGATTAGAAGCTCGATGACTCACAGACTTGAAATGGACCCTAACAGGGAATGGAAGTTCTGACTTACGTGAATGTGCCAAGTTCCAGTGGAATGGGGCCAAGACACCAACATATGTAGATGTTTGTAAGTTCAGAGGATCCTTCTAGGGCTGGTCCAAAGTTTTGTGTCAGAGGGAGAAAGAGAACTAGGCTTGCAAGATGGCTCTGCCATTAAAGTCTAGGCTTACAACCCAAAAGGCCAGAGAACTAACTTACTGGGATCAGTTTTGGGCTTCTTTTATGTGCTGCCTCATTTAATCTTCCTGACGGCTGTTTTGTAACGTCATTTGGAGATGAGATGAAAAACTTGCCCCTTCCCTCATTATGTATGTGTTAAAATGAAGATTCAAACTCAGATCCCATGGCTAACCAGACATTAAAATGACTCCACTCGAAGGCTGGGAATGTGGTTGAGTTGGAGGAACCCTTGCCTGGTGTGCACAGTGCATAGGTTGGCTCACCCGCAGGGCAGGAAGAAAAGACTGTGCTGAGTGAAAGCTGAAGAGGGTAGGAAGGAGCCCGTGGAGCCACCTCTTCCTTCAGCGCTTTCATCCCTCAGGGCTGGACAGCGGCAACAGAAGCCTGGGCTTTGGTTGGTTGGTTTCGTTTGAGTCCTGACTGTATATAGTCCTGGTTGGCTCAGAACTCACCGAGATCCTTCCGCCTCTGCCTCCCGAGTGCCCAGAAAAACCTATTAAGTCCATGCCATTGCCTGTTGTGTTCCCCTTTCTCCCTTTGAGCCTTGTTAAGATTTTCAAACATTGCTTAAATATCACCTGCAGTTTAGTGACTTAAAATTATCACCCTGTGGCTGTAGGTTTATTTTACTTGGTACAACATTGTGGCTTCAAATGATTATAAAGGGAGACCGTGTCAGAATGTATACTCCATTTTAGGACTTGACTGGCATAACAAGTTTAGAAATGCAGTTGTACAGGTAATTCTGCTGTATGTCCTTAGAAAAACTGAGTGGGACAGCGAGAAAGTCTTTATGTGCACGTGCGACTTTCAGCTCTTTATGAAATAGGTGCCCCTATTACATGTGGATATCCAAGTTGTTAGTTTACAAACCAGTTTTGTCCAGTTAACCAGCGAGTTTGTCAGATTTGGGTTTTAAGCTACATTGCCTACAGTTAATAATATCTGTAGCCGGGCAGTGGTGGCACACGCCTTTAGTCCCAGCACTTGGGAGGCAGAGGCAGGCGGATTTCTGAGTTTGGGGCCAGCCTGGTCTACAAAGTGAGTTCCAGGACATCCAGGGCTATACAGAGAAACCCTGTCTTGAAAAACCAAAACCTAATAATAATAATAATAATAATAATAATAATAATAATAATAGTAGTAGTAGTAGTAATATTTGTAACCCATTTTTTAGAAGATTTAGTGTGGGGGGGGGGCTGTTACCATGTGTGTGTGGTTGCCTGCAGAGAGATGTCAGGGTCTTTGGGGCTGGATATACACAGAAGCTGCTTGACATGGTTGCTGGGAACTGAACTCTGGTCTTCTGGAAGAGCAGCAGGTACTGTTGACCATTGAACTTTCTCCCCATGCCCATAAGATGTTATTTTGAGTTTAATATGTGACAAGATTGGAGTAAGTGTGTCAGGTATTAGAAACGAGAGATGCGCAGTGTGCATCTGGAAGCTTTTTTGTTTGCTTGTGATACTCACACACACTTTATGTTGTGTATGTGCACCTGTGTCGTGGTGCATATGTGAAAGTCAGAAGACAGCTTGGTTCTCTTCTACGACGTAGGCTCTGGGCGCCAAACTCCGGGCATCAGACTTGCCACCTCACTGAACCATCTTATTAGCCCTTGGCTGTTTGTTCTGAGACGGGGTTTCACTGTGTAACTCTGACTGGCCTGGAATAAATAGTGAGTCTCCTGCCTCTGTCTTCTGAGCGCTGAGATTACAGGCACGTGCCATCTTGAAAGTTTGTTTGTTTGTTTAGAATGGGAGTCTTGCTACATAACCTTGGCTGGCTCAGAACTCACTTTGCAGATCAGGCAGACCTGAAACCCATAGAAACCCAACTGCCTCCACCTCCCCAGTGCCACCACACCAAGATGAGAACTTACATTTTAAAAAAACAAATTAAGCAATCTCACTTGAATTTTTATTTTTTAAAAAGTTTTGTGATTTCCAAGTAAGGCCTAGCTTGTTTGAAGTGTCCAGTTCTTTACTTTGCACACCCTCCTCCCTGTCCCCCCAAAAAGTAAGGAGCTAGGGGGATGGCTCAGCATTTAAGCGTGCTTAATACTGCTCTTGCAGAAGCCCCAGATTTGGTTCACCATATCAGTCACCTCATAACTGTCTGTAACTCCAGCTCCAGAGGATCCAACACCCTCTTCTGGCTTCTGGAGACACTGAACTTGGGTATATGAACACACACCCACACACACACACCCTTTAAAATTTTAAAAATCTTTTTTTAAAGTAAATTAAGATGAAAGTCAAATTAAAGGCTCTTTATGAGTTGGAATTTGCTTTCTAGAACATATAAAAGGAAAATGTATTAAATAGTTCACTGTTTTCTCAGCTAGCTCAGGCTGGCCTTGTATTTACTGAAGAGCTGAGGATAACATTGAATTGCTGATCCTTTTGTCTCTCCTTCCAGTAGTTGACAGATGTGCACCACCACATCCAGCACAGTGGCTTCCCTCTTATAGCAAGTCTGTTGGAGGTAGACAGCAGGTGTTTCTAGTTAAGGGCGTACTTCTTTTGGACCTTGAGTTCCTTTAGCAGAGTGTTTCTTTTCCGTGCCACAGGCTCTCACTTTTGCTTATGGGATTTATCTGCTGTTTGCCTCACAACTTTCTGATGTCTCTTCCATTCATTTTCTGCTAGTGTCAGAATTCCTATCTCACTGGGCATGGAGGAACATGAAGGCAAAGGATTGTTAATTGGAAACCAGCCTGGGCTACGTATAAAGACTCTGTCTCAAATAAAATGACATTAATCACAGCATTTAGTAGGCAGAGGCAGGTAGTCTATTAGTTTGAGGCCAGCCTGGTCTACATAGTGAGTTCCAGGCAGCCAAGGCTGTGAGGTGAGAAGAAAGGACATTGTTCCTACCTAAGGCAGCACCATTACCATAGCTAGGATGAAGACAATTTCATGCCAGTTATGGAATAATCAAGTTCAAAATTCAAATTCAAATTTATTACACAACACATGTCTTTTATGGTTATTTTTAAACATACCAATTATAATCAACCATCTTTTATGAAATTTGATTTTCATAGCTCTTTTGAAATCTAGTACACATTCTTCCCTCTACCCCCCAAGTGCTGGCATCTCAGCTATTTGCTACCACACCTGTTCACACTGCCTTCTAAAATAGCCAGGCAAGCTGTTTTCTAGAGGGCACCTCTGGGAGTTTTAGAGAGAGGCAGAGGGTGAGTGAGTGTGTATGTGTTTATGTGTGTGTTTGTGCATACATGGGAACTGTGTGTTGTGCTGTGCATGCATGGGAATGTGCCACAGCATACTCAGACACCCTCCGGTGTCAGTCCTCACCTTCTACCTAGTTTGAGACAGAGACCCTTCCATTGTATACAACTGTGTGTCCTGGGGCCCTCCTGAGAGCCTCCTGTCTCCACCAGTAGGATCACTGGGACCACAGGCACTGGCTTCTGCCTCCAGCTGTCTTCAGGGTCTGGGGGACCAGAGCACAGGTCATCTGGCTTGTACAGCAAGTGCTTTAACTGCTGCGTGTATCTGAAGAGCTACGTGAGTGTGACTTTATTTCATGGTGCTGCTTAACTACACTCTCCACTTTATCTCCTGCAAGCTGAAAGTGAGATCCAGACCTTGACTGGGTTTACAGTAAATATGTGTGGCAGGGGTGCTTCATAACTGGGTTGATCATCTTCTGAGGTTTATCTAGGATAGCCCTGTAACTTCCTGTTAGACTGACTGACTGAGTAACTGACTTTCTTTTAAGGTGGTCTACTCCATAGTCCAGGATGGCGGGGGACTCTCCCAGAGTTCCTCTCGCCTCTGCCTGTTGAGGGTTGAGACATACTTGGTCAGATTTACTTTTATTCTAGAATTACTTGTATGGTATGTCCTTGTGGGGACAGGTACCTGTGGAGCTGGAGTTACAGTCGCTGTGACTGGATCATTGTGGGCGCTGAGACTTCCCCGGGTGCTCTGTAGTAGTATGCACTCCAAACTGCTGAGCCATCTCTTCAGCCCCATTCTTCTTCCTCCTCTCTTCAGTGGGGATTAAACCAGGGCCTTCCACATGCTGGGCAAGCACTATTCCATTGAGTTACATCCCCAGGCCTTCCCGCCTTGAGTATCCATTTTGTTCTTACAAGTGTCCCGGTGTGGATGACGAATTAAATCATTATTTTCAAGTTATGATATGCTGGTCAGGTTCCCTTCTCCAGGAGTGCTCCCGTTTGTAGCCACAGGTTTGGTTACTTGGTCGAGGTGATGCCTGCCAGATTTCTTTATTGTGAAGGCATGTTTTCCTTCTCATAATTTATTAAGTCCTGTGTGCAGTAGTAGTTTGAGGCTGACTATCCCACCCCATCACAGTCTTTGACCTGTGATTTGAGTCTGTTGATGAGCCTTGAGAGTAGCTTCTATACTGGTGGTTATTGTGCTCTAGGCCTTGTTACAGAATTAATTTTTGCATTGAGATTGAGTCTTCTCTAATGGGAGATCAATGTTGTATTTATCCCCAAATAGTTTGGGTCCCTCTGGCAACTTAAACTCTTATTGCATGACATTCTGAGTGTTTTCTTTCTTGTTGCTCATTACAGCTTTCTGACCTGTGAAAACACTTAAGAATCATGTCTCTGCATCAGTTTCTGCTAGAGCCAATCACCTGCCATGCCTGGAACAGGGATCGTACCCGTAAGTGTGCTTTGAATTTCCTGATGCTTTTGTGTGGGGTGGGTTGTATAGAGGCCAGAGACCCACGTCAAGTGTCTTCCTTAATTGCTCCTTGCCACCCCCGCCCTTTTTTTTTTTTTTTTGAGACAGAGTCTCTCAGTGAACTTGGAGCACTTCAGTTTGGCTAGGCTGGCCTGCCAGTGGCCATTAAGTGTAGGTATCCTCCACCCCCCTACCCCAGTGCTGAGGTTATGGACATAGGCTGCTACACCAGTTTTTACATGGGTTTGGGGGATTACACTCAGTTCCTCCTATTTATATGGCAAGCATATTGCCAGCGGAGCTGTTACTCAGCATGTGTGTGTGTGTGTGTGTGTGTGTGTGTGTGTGTGAGAGAGAGAGAGAGACAACATTGACCCCAAGGTCTCCCCAGTGCTATTACAGAACTGCATCTTTGCTCCCCCTTTTAATACTTTTGACACACCTCACATGTAGGCATCTGCTGCATCAGTCTTTATTTTGTCTAATTTTAACTTTCAGATTGAATTTCTTTCTTTCTTTCTTTCTTTCTTTCTTTTTTTTTTTTTTTTAATTTTTTGGCTATTCTGGAACTCACTGTGTTAACCAGGCTTGCCTCCAACTCAGAGATCTGCCACCTTCTGCCTCTCAAGTGCTGGGATTAAAGGCACATGCCACCACTGCCTGGCTCAGATTGAGTTTTCTTAATATGAAAGTCATAAATTGAAAAGCTTGGAGATTCAAAACGTTTTAAGTACCAACATGATGGACAAAAGTTTTGTGTTTTGGCTCGTTGTGGTGGCTCGTGCCTGAAGTTTCAGCACTTGGAAAGCCAATGCAGGAGTTCAGGTCTTGCTTGGTCTACTAAGTGCAACTCTAAGAACTAAAGGAGGGGGCTGGAGAGATGGCTCAGCAGTTAAGAGCACTGACTGCTCTTCCAGAGGTCCTGAGTTCAATTCCCAGCACCCACATGGTGGCTCACAACCATCTGTAATGGGGTCCAATGCCCTCTTCTGGGGTGTCTGAAGACAGCTACAGTGTACTCATACACATAAAATAAAAAATTCCTTAAAAAAAAAAAACTAAAGGAGAGAAGGCTGGAACCTAGCCCAGTAGTAGATCCCTGCAGTCACCTAGCCCAGTGGTAGATCCCTGCAGTCACCTAGTTGCCCAGTGGTAGATCCCTGCAGTCACCTAGTTGCCCAGTGGTAGATCCCTGCAGTCATAATTCTCTGTGCTCAAACATCAGCGCTACAGATAACAACAGGGTTGGCAGAATGCTAACAGTTCTGCTGCCTTCTTTCTCCAGAGATTGCCCTGAGCCCCAATAATCACGAAGTGCACATCTACAAGAAGAATGGGAGTCAGTGGACGAAAGCTCATGAGCTGAAGGAACATAACGGCCACATCACAGGTAAGGCAGCTGCCGGCTCAGCATGCTCTTTCCAAACAGAGTGCTTTCCTCAGTAAGTAAAGAGCCTCATCAAGCTAAGTGGACCCTCAAATTTCAAACCCCGTAGGATTTACTGAGTCTTCTCTTTCTTTCCTTCGTTCTTCTTTTTCTTTTTTTTTCTTCAGGTTCTTTGAGACAAGGTCTCTCTATGTAGTCCTGACTGTCTTGGAACTCACTATAGACCAGGCTGTCTTTGAACCCACAGAGATCTGTCTGCTCCTGCCTCACAAGTCCTAGAATTAAAGTCCTGTGGCTGAATGTTTCTTTAGAGACAATTTGAGGGGAAAAATTAGTAACCATGTTACATGCTTCTTGTGGCCCAGCCATACCCAGCACCCCGGTAGTGTAGGGAGGCCACTGAGCCTGCCCTACAGCTGGGATGAGCCAGAGCTAGACCTGTGAACTGGAAGCACCAAGGAAATTTGCAGCTGACTATCTTTGCTGTGGACACATCTTCCTTTGTGTTGTCTGAGGGGCCAGAGTGGCTTTTGAATGAGGCCAGCGAGACACCTCGGTGGGTAAAAGCATGTGCTGCCAATTCGTGCCCTCGGTTCAATATTAGACTCACATGGAAGAAGAGGACTCGCTGCCACCAGCTGTCATGTGACTTTGCATGTCCACCATGACATGCACAAGCCGCACATGCTCGTGCTCTGAATGGAAATTGTTAAAATGAAAGCAGGAACGATAGAGCCAGCACATGTCAGATCACCCGTCACACGGTTAACAGTCTTCTGAATTAGGAAGTCATCTCGGTTTCTATGCCAGAATGCCTAAAAGGTATACAGGAGTGAGAAAGGGAATGACGTCCCCTTGTCCTGGTCTTTTCTGCTTCCTTAGAAGACCTCATCCAGGCTTGTTCAGTGTGCATGCAAATGTGTTTTCAGTGCCAGCAAGTATGAAACTGCCCCTCCACCACCCAGCCATTCACTGCTTATAGACTGCTCTTGTATTTGGTCATTGTCTCTGGGAGGTGTAACGCTTGGGAGGTGGAGGAGGAAAGAGGGTCAGGGTCTCCTGAGGGTCATCCTCAGCTACATAAGGAAGTTTGAGGCCAGCCTGGGCTACAAGAGACTGTCATATACCGATTAGCCTAAAGATATTCTTGCCCAGAATATCTTTATCAGAAAAGATAAAAATCAGAAAAACAGCAAACAAAAAACAATGTAGCATGTTTTTTAACCTTCTGTGCCCTTGGAAGTTGTTCAGCACTGGGGCTGGAGAGATGGCTCAGTAAATGAAGTGCCTGCCTCGAAAGTATGAACACGTGAGTTTGAATCTCCAAAAGCCGGACTTGACTGAATGCACATATAACCCTGGGACTTGGGTAGTGGGGAAGCTAGCCAGCTAGCCAGTCTAGCCAAAACAGTGAGCTTCGGGTGCAGGGAGAAGTCCTGTTTCAAAGAGACAAGGGAAGAGCAATAGAGGAAGGTTGATCTCTGGCTTCTGTGCACATGCACTTGCATGGACACAGACAAGTTGTCCAGCATCCCAGGACACCGTGGTTCCTAACCATGCTTCCTGCTTTTACCAGGTAGTCTGTATGCAACGCTTCTGCGCTCTAGAGCTTCATGTGCATCAGAGCCAGCAGTCACTCTTGCTTGCCATAACCCTGGTCCTATAGATTTGGCCTCATGCCTACGAATAAGGACGCTCATCTTAGTTTGAGTTTTGGCATTAGGAAATATTTTTAAATGAGAAGAGATTAAAATGGAAGGACCCTTTCTCCCCTTCCCCCAAAGAGCCAAATTGTAAAGTACTCATTACCTTTCTCCCTATGTATCTCTTAGGGTCCTTTGAACTTGGACCCATTTTCTGATGGCATCTTTTAGATCTGAAGAATTTAGAAAAATTAAATACACCTCTTACAGACCTAGGCTTAACTGTGCTCTCTCAGACTGTAAATATAAGGGGGCAGGATCTGACAAGCTCTAGAAGAGACTATCAGCATTTCATAGAGCAGGGAGCATGTGGCAGAGGTCCAGCCACTCTCTGAGTTGATTTCTTGGGGATAGCTACTTGATCATCACTAACCCGTTTATTTATTTATTTATTATTGGCATGGTCTCATGCCTGGATGGCCTGGGACTCTCTATGTAGACGAAGCTGGCCCTGAGCTCGTAGAGATCTTCCTATCTCTGCTGTGTGTTGGGATTAAAGCCATGTACTGCCACACATGGCTGCTCAGCTATTTCTTTTCTTTCTTTCTCTCTCTCTTTCTTTCTGTCTGTCTTTCTTTTTTTATTTCTTTCTTTCTTGTCTAGACAGGGTTTCTCTTGCCCTGACTGTCCTAGAACTCATTCTGTAGATCATGCTGGTCTAGAACCCAGAGATCCACCTGCCTCTGCCTCCAATACTGAGATTAAAGGCGCGGACCACTTGCCTGATGCTCAGCTACTTCTTTAAAATATTTGCCTGGGCTGAGAGGACAACTCAGTGGATAAAGTGCTTGTCTGTGGAAATGTGAAGGCTGGAGTTCAGACCCCTGCAACCCACAGAAATGCTGCAGCAGAATCCAAGCTCTCTGAAGGAACAGTCAGGGATACCAACCTAGGTAGCTAGGGTAGCAGGAAATGACAAGCTTTGAGTTCAGTGAGATCCTGCCGCAATAAATAAAGGTGGGGAATGATCAAGAAGGACACTGGACGAAAATTCCAGGTCTCCAGAGGCTCATGGGAACGTGTGCAACACTTATGCAAAGAGAAAGCAAGCCCCAAAACATTTTATTATAGAAATCTTACATGACTGTGTGTGCGGCATCTGTAATCTTGACACTGGGAGGTAGAAGCAGAAGGAATGGGAGTTTAAGAGTATTCTCACCTGCATTGTGAATCAAGGCCAACCTGGGCTTCTTGACACCCTATTCCAAAAGAAAACAAAACTTCCCAGTTCTGTTCTACCTGGCTTTGTAAGGATCCTGCATCCTTTGGTGTCCTTGGGAGAGAAACAGCCTTGGTTTTATACGAGATGATAACTCTATAGATAGGAGAAGGGGGGAGAAACCACCAAGCCCACAGTTACCCCATACCCAGCTGTCACCTGCCAGTAGCCCAGTCCCTTGTCACTGGCCAGGTGCAGCAAGTCACCTGTGCTTCCCTTGCAGGTATTGACTGGGCTCCCAAGAGCGACCGTATTGTCACTTGCGGGGCGGACCGCAACGCCTATGTGTGGAGTCAGAAAGATGGCATCTGGAAGCCCACCCTGGTGATCCTGAGGATTAACCGCGCAGCCACTTTTGTGAAGTGGTCCCCACTTGAGAACAAATTTGCTGTGGGGAGCGGAGCCCGGCTCATCTCTGTTTGTTACTTTGAGTCTGAAAATGACTGGTGAGCAAAGTTGCATGTGCCCTCTCATTCCGCTTTGTGTAGTCCATGCTTGGACGCTGTGCTCTTGGGACCTTTGAGGCTCTATGTTTACTGCAGTGGCCTTCCTGGGCTGTAGCGGGTTTCTCCCTCTCGGCTCCTTCCCCTGAGTACCTGTTGCTTCTGTGCGCCCACACCTTCCTTTCAGTCTTCCCTTCCCCTCCTTATTCTCCTCCCTCCCTCCCTCCCTCCCTCCGTCTCTCCCCCCCCTCCCTCCCTCCCTCCCCCCCTCCTTCAGTTCCTTCATTTCCATCCTTCCCTTTCCAGCCCCAACCTTTCTTCATTCATATAGGAAACATTTCCTCCTGGCTGAGCTTTGTTTACTGTTGGTGATAGACTGTCCCCTTTATAGGTAGATCATAGGTGGTCTCTGTGTAGTCAGTGAAGTTTCCCAGCTGCAGGACAGTTCATCAGGGCCAGGTGTGCTGCACACACACACGTAATCCTAGCATTCAGGAGTTTGGGACCAGCCTGGGGTACGAGTAGGAAGTCTACGGCCAGCCTGAGCTATGTATAGGAAACTTTTATCCAACAGCGAGCAAGCATACGGGCCACCCTTCAGCAGGAGCCCATAAAAAGGTACTCAGGTATAGGTCAAAGGTCATCACTAGAACATTAAACATAGTTGTACTTCCTTCAATAACATAGCTAACATTTCTTGTGGATTCCAGAATTTAATGATAGTTACAGATGTGTAGTTCAGCTGTTGGGTTGGAAGTGGCTTTATTGGGGTGGCTTGGAAAATGTTGTCATTTTTGTTTGTGAGAGTCTTTCTCCTTTCTTAGGTGGGTGAGCAAGCACATTAAGAAGCCGATTCGTTCCACAGTCCTCAGCCTGGACTGGCATCCCAACAATGTCTTGCTGGCTGCAGGCTCCTGTGACTTCAAATGCAGGTGGGGATCAAAAAGGACTGAGAGACTTGAGCTGCCTGTTGTTCAGTTCTGTCAGGCGTCCATGGGTTCCTTTTTCTTGCAGTCTGTAATAGCACTGTGAGGGACTCAAGGATGAAGGAACTTAGGGTCTAGAAAAGGAGCTGGGGCTGGCTCAGTGGGTGGAGAACTTGCCTATACCCTGGTTCCCATCCCCCAGCCTCGCATAAGCCAAGCATGGTGGTGCATGCCTGTAACCCCAGCACTCTGGAGGTAGAAGCAGGAAAATCAGAGATTCATGGTCATCCTCTGTTACATAGTGAGTTTAGCCTAGGGAGACCCGAGAGAGAGAGAGAGAGAGAGAGAGAGAGAGAGAGAGAGAGAGAGCGCGAGCGCGCGTGCGCGCGCGCAAGAGAGAGCGCTCTGTGCACAGTGATTGAAAAAACAAGTAGCAAAAGATAGAATGGACTCGGCCTTGGGGTAAGTGGGAGGCACAGCAGGTCAGTGGGCACACAGCAGGTCGGTGGGCATAGCAGGTTGGTCGGTGGGCACAGCAGGTCGGTGGGCACAGCAGGTTGGGGGCACAGCAGGTCGGTGGGCACAGTGAGTGCTCCGTAGGCAGAGTATCATTAGTTTCAAGTTCAGGATTGACTCATGCTGTGTCCATCCATCCATCTCTTTTTCAGTCTCTTTCAGTTTTGTTTTAATAGATTTATTTTTTATCTGCATGCATGTGTATGTATGTGCCTGGCAAAGGTCAGAAGAGGACAAGAGATCCCCAGGAGCTCGAGTTATAGGTGGTCGGGAGCCACCTGGGTGCTGGGAACCCAGCTCCAGTCCTCTACAAGAGCAGCAAGTGCCCTTAACCACTGAGCCATCTCTTCAGACCTGTTCTTTGGTTTGAAACATGTAGCCCAGGTTGGTCTAGAACTCACCATCCTCCCTCAGCTTCCTCTTGTGCTGGAATTACAAACGTGCATCCTCATGCCTGCCAGCCTGTTTTCCCTGTCCACAGTTTGAGTTCCTCATTTTATATCCCAGGCCGCAGACTGCAGATGACAGAGTGGATTGACATAACCAAATGTCACTGCATGGTGTACTGAGAGCCGTTACTGCACCATCCTCTTCAGTTAAATGTTTTATCTGTCACTAACCAGAGGCTAGAGGAAACCGGCCCTACTGCTAAGAGCTTTAAGAATCATACCACGGAATGCATTTTAAAAGTTGTTCTTCATCAGGGACTTTTCCCCTTAGAAAAAGAAAAACAAAACATTACTGTTTTATGTTAACTTTTGGTGACAGAGTAAACACACCCACCTTTAGTTCCTACGTCAGGGTTTCTCAGCCTGTGGATTGTGACGCCTTTCACAGGGGTCACCTAAGACCACTAGATAACTCAGGGATTGATATTATCATTTATAACAGTAATAAAATTACAGTTATGAAGTAACAACAAAAATAATCTTAGGATTGAGGGTATGGGTCACTACAACCTGAGGATCTGTATTACAGGGCTGTAGGATTAGGGAGGGTGAGAACCACTGACCTATGTGAAAATTTTCTAGAAAACTTGACCAGAGATTTAGATTTAGATTTAACTACAAAACAAAACAAAATACAGGGCCAGTATGGCTCAGTGCAAGAGCATTTGCCTGGCATGTACCAAAGCCCAGGGTTCAATCCTCTATACTGCAAATAAAGAAAAAGCGAAGGGGTAGGGGGAGGAGGGGAGGCTGAGGAGGAGGGGGAAGATGAGGAGGAGGAGGAGGAGGAGGAGGAGGAGGAGGAGGAGGTAGCATTGGTGGAAGCCCAGCCCTGTACACTACTTACTGATGCCTTAACCTTCCAGAGTCTCAGCTGCCACTCTTGTTAGGCTTAGGGAACCAGAGGGGTTTTAGGTTTTTTTTGTTTGTTTCATTTTTTGAGACAGGGTTTCTCTGTGTAGCCCTGGCTGTCCTGAACCTTGTTCTGTAGACCAGGCTGGCCTCGAACTCAGAGATCCACCTGTCTTGGCCTCCCAAGTGCTGGGATTAAAGGTGCAAGCCATAACTGCCTAGCCCAGAGTTCTTTTAGGGAGACTTGAGGTTCGATTTCCTCCTCCCTCCTCCTCCCTCCTCCTCCCTCCTCCTCCCTCCTCCTCCCTCCTCCT
>JADRCH010000565.1:113779-209373 GCA_019843965.1 Rhynchomys soricoides | reverse complement strand
TCCTCCTCCCTCCTCCTCCCTCCTCCTCCCTCCTCCTCCCTCCTCCTAGCTAGGCTCCCTTGGACTTCTGGTGTTCCTGCCTTGGCCTCCAGGGGGCTGGAGTTATGGGTGAGCACCACATGGGTTCTGGTGTTTTCTAAAGAGAGGCGGAGTAAGAAGACCCTGGAAGGCAGAGTCCAGCAGTTCTTTGTCCCTTCCCTTCCTGAGTCTGGGCGCATTCCACACAGCTGGAGACGGGGTTATCAAAAGACTGAGGACATTGGAAAGATCTTCTTCACCATAGGCTGTCCTCCCCATAAAGGTGACCGTGGGCCTGAGGTGGGAAGCCAGCCCTCCTGGCAGGGCCAGGGAGCTGTCTGCCTTTCCTCGGTGCCCTCTCCTAGCTTTTTCTTTAGTGTGTTCACCTCTAGCTTTATCTATCTCTGTGGGGGGTGTGTGTGGGGTGTGTGTGTGGGTGTGTGTGTGGGGGGTGTGTGTGTGTGTGGTGTGTGTAGGCCTGAGTTAGCTTCAGATACTCTCATCTTCTCTCCACCATTTTTTTTTTTTTTTTTGGTTTGTTTGTTTTGAGACACAATCTCTCATCAGACCTGGTGTCTGCTATTCAGCTAGACGCCTGGCCAGCAAGCCCCAGGGTCTGACTCCGTCCTACTCAGTACTTGCCTACAGGTGCTGCCACACCCCACTTTTTTTTTTTTAAAAAAAAAGGAGCATCCCAACTGGGCTTTTAAACTTTTGTTTTTAAAGATTTGTTTTATGTATGTGAGGACACTGTTGCTGTCTTGGGACACAGCAGAAGAGGGCGTCAGATCCCATCACAGATGGTTGTGAGCCACCATGTGGTTGCTGGGACTTGAACTCAGGATCTCTGGAAGATCAGTCAGTGCTCTTAACCAATGAGCCAACTCTCTACACCCACACCCCACTTTCTATGTGGGTGATGAGGATCTGAACTTGGGTCTTCATGCTTGTCCAGTCCAATCACTCCACTGATTGGCCATCTCCTTGGCTCCCCAACACTCCATTTTTTGGGGGAGACACTGTCTCACTATGTAGCCCTGACTGACTGGCCTTGCACTCCCAGAGACCCTCCTGCGCCTCTGCCTCCTGAGCACTGAGATTAAAGGTGTACGCTGCTCAGCTTCCTGGCTCAGCTGCCTTTAAGTGAGTTGGTACCCGGCTTGTTTGGGATGTGGGCCATTTCTCACTTGCCGCTGACTGTGGGCTTCTTGGAGTGCCGTGCTGAGGTAGTAGGAAGAAAAGGCTACCCCTGCTGTCAGTGCGGTCAGACGTGGGGTGACCGCAGCCCTCTTCACACGTGGTCAGAAGACCCTCAATGCTTCTGTGTCTGCAGCTGCCGTGGATTGACCTTGCCCGTCGTGTTCTGTCCTCATGCTGACCCTTTGCTCTGGGCTGTCTTCCGGCAGCTGCAGGTGCCTTTTTCTATATTCCTAGATTTTCATTTGCTTTTTTTCCTTCTTCTCCATGTTTTGAACAACAGAGTGTTTTCTGCCTACATCAAAGAGGTGGATGAGAAGCCAGCCAGCACGCCCTGGGGCAGCAAGATGCCTTTTGGTCAGCTGATGTCTGAGTTTGGTGGCAGTGGCACCGGTGGCTGGGTGCATGGGGTCAGCTTCTCAGCCAGTGGGAGCCGCCTGGCCTGGGTTAGCCATGACAGCACGGTGTCTGTTGCTGATGCCTCAAAAAGCGTGCAGTGAGTATTTACCTTGCAGGTGGAGGTGGGACATGGGTGGAAGGTCTCAGCATCACTGAGTCTGCCCTGCCCTGATATGTGTGAACATCCCAACAACTGCAGCTGCCTTTAAGGTTACAGGCAGCTACTAAATGCCTGTTAATGACTTTAAAAAGTTGGGACTTGCTTCCAGAAACACTTCTTAGTGGCAATACTGGTAGTGTCCCTTTGAAGACCCTCCTGGTGTGTTGCTAGCCAGGGTCCCTTCAGAATACCCAGGTTATTCTGGGTCTTCGAGCCTTTCCCCAGGGAGATGTGAACAAACATCCGTTCACCTGATGCAATGTGCACATGACAACCAAAGGATAATTCCACCAAGGTCCAACTTCCCAAGCAATGAGCTCATTGGACTCACGTACAGAGCACAGGTCAGAGGCTGCTCACAGGAGCGTGGGTGACTCCAAAGCAGACAGCACCAAAAAAAAAAAAAAAATGTCACCTGGCATAGAGGATAATTTGTCCAGAGAGGCATAGATGGGATCCCCTTACTTCAGCTGGGCATCTACACTCTATCATGGTAGCTTCTCCCTATGCCACCTGCGGTTAGTGCAGAGTTCTATACTGCCAGCTGCAAGGCACAGGATAGAGCGGCTGGGATCCCAGGGGAGGGCAGTGACCCTACCCCACCTATGAGGCAGTGCCAGTAGCCAACAGGCCCGCTCTAGAGTCTCTGGAAAACAGTCAGAGCTGCTCTGATGAAGACGGTGTCTGTAAAGCTTGGGGGATAGCACTCCCTGTGTCTGTGTCTGTCCTTGTGCCAGTGTAACCCTCCAACTTTAAGGGACTATGACTAAGCATGGTGGCTCATACTTCTAGCACTCAGGAGGTAGAGGCAGAGGATTATGAGTTCAAGGCTAACCTGGCTACATACCAAAACCCTGCCTCAGAAAACCAAGACCGAGACCCTTGCACCTGCCTAGCGTGCACACACCTTCAGTTCCCTTTTCTAACACCACCCAAAGAATCAGACAGAGAAAGAGACCCGTTCCCACTCCACGCTGTCAGGACAGTGCCATCTCACGATACTTGGAGAGCCTGACTTACGACGGCTCATTTGTGAGGGCGTCACCAGCTCAGCCTGGAAGAACTTTATCAGACATGGCAGTAAAGCTTGCTCAGTAGCAAAGGAAGAAGCCTAGAGTCCTCCTCTTGGGAATCTTTGCACCTTGCTGAGAGCCCTTCCCCATGGGCAGCAGAAAAGCTTGTGACGGTCTCTAGACTGACCACTCTATGGAAACAGTCATAATGAGAAGCACAAAACGGGACATGTCAGAGGTGATGACTTCTCTCCTAAGCTGAATTTACTACAGGAATTCTTTTGTAAAAGGTCACCCATATTAAAAATACAGTCTGAAACTCATATATAACCTGGGCTGGTGGCAAGTTTATGATCCTCCTGCCTCAGCCTCCCAGATAAATGTTTTATAAGCCAGGCATGGTGGTGCAAACCTGCAGTTCTGATATTCAGGAAGCCTAGGCAGGGGAGGTCATGAGTTTGAGGCCATCCTGGGCTACATAGTAGAACCCTTAAAATACCAAAGATGTGAAACTGAGGGGGTGGCTCAGTGGGTAAAGTTGTCTGATCCCTGGAGTCCACTTTGTAGAGAAGAGGACTGACTCCACACACGCTCTGACGCACACGCACACGCTCACAGCATATGTGTGCATTTCGTCTTTTTGCTCTTAGCAGAGTAGGCCTGTGTCCTACACTTCACACACTAACCTCCCTTTCATTTTCTGTGATAGTTGCTGCAGGGCTGCTCTGTGCTGCTCTGTGCTGCTCTGTGCTGGCTCTGTGGTGCTCTGTGCTGGCTCTGTGCTGGCTCTGTGCTGGCTCTGTGCTGGCTCTGTGCTGGCTCTGTGCTGCTCTGTGCTGGCTCTGTGCTGGCTCTGTGCTGGCTGTGCTGACTGTTGAAGCACTTACGGGTCTCAGCGCTGGTTAGTGTTTCATGTCTCCTCTGCACTCAGTGACTAGAAAGCTGCCTTTCACAGCCTCTTCCGCTCCACCCCTCACCTTTTCTGGTGTAACTATACCACAGCGTGGGTTTTGGATAATGTGTTAGTCCTTTAATTCTGGAGCTACCTGATTAAGGGGCCTCCTGAGACACAAGCAGTTAGCTTTTGTGGGGTGTATGTATGTGTTTTGAGACAGAGTTTCTGAGCCCAGGCTGTCCTCAAGCTCACTGTGCAGCACAGACTGGGCTGGAACACAAGGTCCACCTACCTCTGCCTCCTAAATGCTGGTATTATCGGTGTGGACATCAGCCTGCAGCAGTTAGCTTTCAAAAGTGCATCCTGTAGTCTGGGAAGATGGCTCAATGGGTGAGAGTTATTTTTAATGACCTGGGCTTAAATCTCCAGCACACATGTAAAAGTCAGGCATGATCATGTGCCTGTGACCACAGAATAGAGGGGTAGAGGCAGGCTGACCGTGGGAGCTTGCTGGCCAGCATGTGTAGCCAAAACATTGCGCTTTGGTTCATTGAGAGACACTCTGAGGGAATAAACCAGAAAGAGAATGATAGCGTAGTACACCTGATGTCCTTCTCTGACCCCCACTTGCACAGACTTGGGTGTGCACACATGCACAGGAAGAGATTACATTGTCTGCATAAAGTGAGGTGCTCTTATCATTAGGTGTTTTTCTGCCATGACTAGTTACATACATCTGTTTGCACGCACACACATAGACATGCACGAGGCCTATTTGAGTGTAAGCTGGCTGAGACTAAGATTCCTCTCATAGTGGTGGCTCACACAGGGCATGACTGCCAGCAAGCGTCTCTGTGACACCAGCACCAGTACACTCTCATCAGCAGGAGTGACAGGAAGACTGTGGCAGGTAAGGGAGGAAAAGCCACTGCAGGCCAAGGCGATGGTCAGAGCCAAGGTGTGAGGACTTGAATGGCTAAGAGGAGCAATGCACTGGGACAAGGCAGAAAGGAAGGACTCCTTGTGGTCCATGAATAGAGACCCTTTAGCAAGGGGCAGAGCCCAGGCTAGAGAGAGCTAGTCCTTTACTTTTATTTAACTGATTGATTGATAGAGGGTGCTAGGGGTCAAACCAGGGCCTTGCACATATTATGCCCCCAACTTCAAGGCTTCAGTTTCTGAAGGTCACTTTGGGGTCACCTTATATTTGAGATTCCTGTACAGAGAGGTCAGGGAACTCTTTTTAGAGAAGTGTTGGCTAACCCTGCAGAAGCCACTCTGCGAATGGGGCCTTTGTTGTCCTCTGTCTGTGAAGGAGCATGGGCTGTGGTTCCCCTAGTGTAACAAGTGTTCTTGTGTTCAGGGTTTCAACTCTGAGAACGGAGTTCCTGCCGCTGCTCAGTGTGTCATTTGTCTCAGAGAACAGCGTTGTGGCTGCCGTAAGTATCTGCCATCCTCACAGTGTGCCACGTGCAGCTCCAAGCCAGAACAATGCATGCTCTGTGGCAGTGAGGGGCACATCCCTTCTCAGAAACAGACTGAGAGGCTGCGGCTGTGAGTGCTCTCCTGGGGTGGAAGGGAGGCAGGGAGCCCTCTGTGCTGACTGCTCTCCTGTTTCAGGGCCATGACTGCTGCCCAATGCTCTTTAACTATGACGACCGTGGCTACTTGACCTTTGTGTCCAAACTCGACGTCCCCAAACAGAGCATCCAGCGCAACATGTCTGCTATGGAACGCTTCCGTAACATGGACAAGAGGGCCACTACTGAGGACCGCAACACAGCCTTGGAAACCCTGCACCAGAACAGCATCACGTAGGTGCCATCAACCGCCTCAGCCTGGAGTCCGGGCACTGGGCTTCTGTGGAAAATTGGCTGGCCAAGGTGCTCACTCCATGTCATTTTCTTAGAAAAGCCCCAATGTCCCTGAAGGACTGAGGGTAGTAGTAAGCCTGCACCTTCCCAGCTGCTAAGGTCTTATTCTCACTTTGTGACAGAGACGGAGTTGGCTGGGTGTGATGGCACAGGGCTGTAGTCCCACCATTCACAGAGGCAGAGAAAGGCATGAATCTCTGGGAATGGAAGGCCAGCCTGATCTACATAGTGAATTCTAGGCCAGCCAAGGTTGCACAGGGTAGCTAGTCTTTGCTGCTTCGTGAGTTCTTTTTCCCACCCTTTATCCCCCATTTCACCCCCTATCACTAGATAGGAGAGAAAGAAGGATGGGTGAGGGAAGGGGGGGGGGGAGAGGGAGAGAGGGGGGAAAGAGAGAGATTAGATTCAAGGATCTCTATCTTCTTGTTTCTTCTTTGAGCACAACTACTAAGCTTACCTGAGTGACCACCAACCCCACCTAGAGGGACCCTAGCATTTATGTACTCTCTGAAAAGTTCCCAGAATTCCAAAGGTCACACAATCACAGAAACTATCTGCAGATGGCAAAACCACACCTCTGCTAGAGCATGAGGCAAATCATAGTCAGCTGCTGTGATCAGGCCAAAGCAGTCCCATATCCCGTACTGAGATTAAAACAAAAAGACATTCTGTGTTTTTTAAAGAAACCAAAAATCCAGAATTCTCACTACAGCATGGTGAAACCCTGTCTCAAAAAACAACAAAAGCTGAGCTGCCTCCACTTTATCCTTATGCCCTGCAAGGTGCATTTGCACCCACCATTCAGGAGGAGGAGTGTGGTTCTTGTCAGAGAAGGCCTGGCTGGCTGAGTAGTCTCCCGGTGTGTGTAGGAGGCCTGTAGTCCCAGTACCTGGGAAGCTGAGGCCAGAGTGTTGGTAACATGCCAGCAAGTGGGCTCAGTGGACAAAGGCTTTTGCTGCCAAGCCTAACCAACTGAGCATGCTCTCCAGAACCTCCACGGTGAAAGGAGAAAACTCAGTCCTCTGCCCTCTACACATACAACATAAACTAGATGACAAAGAGTAATAGTGGGCCATTCTCAGCTCACAGCTGTACAGTAGTCTGTGTGCTGCAGTCTGCCGTCTCCTCCCTCAGACGGGCAGGAGACATTGCTCGTCTGGACACTTGAGATGAAAAAGAAGCAGCATCTGCAGTCAGTCTTGGCAGCTGTCTAGATGGTTAGCTCATGCAGGTTGTTTCGTCTATCTGTACCAGCTCTGTAGGATCTGGAGGAGTGACTGCCTGCCGTTGACATTGTAACGAGTCATCTCATTTATTTTGTCTTTGGTGTTTGGGACTTGGGATTGAACCCAGGACATAAGACTTGCTAGGCAAGTACTCCACCACTGAGCCACAGCACCAGCCCCTGCAAAGCCGAATTTCAAGTGTAAGGCTCTGGGCCTCCTGTTGTGGCTGTCCTAGCAGGTTGATTTGTTGGGGACCAGTTGGCCTTAGCCATGCTCTGTTTGAAAATACAAAACAATTCTTATCTCTGTATCACTACTGAGCCCCTGAACCCCACTCCTCCTACCCATCAGGTGCTGAGGCCATCGTCCCTCCCACTTCTCTCTCTCTCTCTCTCTCATTTTTGTCATAGGATGTCAAATAGTTTAGGTTGGCCTCAGGCTGGGGTAGTTTGGGACCAGAGAATGGACTGGTATAGAATTGCTGTTACTGAGGATGACCTTGAATTTCTAATCTTCTGCCCCCACCTTTAAATTGCTAGGGTATACAGACATGTACAGACACACCCAATTACGTGGTATTGGGGATCCAATCAGAGTCTCATGTATGCTAGGCAGCCACTCTGCCAGCTGAGCCCAAGCTATTGCGCCCACTCCTGTTTTGAGACAGGGTTTTGCTATGTAATCCTGATGGATCTGGAACTTAATACATCACCAGCAATTTGTGGGATATTTTCTGACTCTGACTGTTACAGCCTAAGGCTGATGGACGTGTTGATAATCAAGAGTGAAGAGAGTTTATTTCCTTTAGTGCACCTTACTGTTGGGGGTGGGAGGGGAGTTGGGCTCACTTCAACCACAGACCTCACGACCTTTACATTTTGCTCTTCTTTTAGTCAAGTGTCTATTTATGAAGTGGACAAGCAAGATTGTCGCAAATTTTGCACTACTGGCATTGATGGAGCCATGACAATTTGGGATTTTAAGGTAAATCTTCTTAGTGGTGGTTTTTGCAACGTTGGGGATAGAACTCTTACGCTGAACTACCCTAGCCCTGGATAGAACATGGTGGGTGAGGACTGTTACGCTGAACTACCCTATCCCTGGATAGAACATGGTGGGTGAGGACTCTTACGCTAAACTACCCTAGCCCTGGCTTTCCAGGTATCTCCACCAGACACTTGTTCCTTCCTGAAACACAGTGTCAGCTGCAGTGTATGGCAGAAGAGCTGGCCCCAGAATCTCTAAGCATGAGGGACCTCCATTCTCAGTGGGTGGTTGATGTCTCCTAGATGCTATTTATTCTCCAAAAAACCTTGATGCCATTGTTGGCCATCAGCCAACACTTCTGTTGATAGACATATTTTTATAGTTTACACTAATTTACTTAATAAGTATAATACCTACACTTGGGAAGCTGAGGCAGAAAGATTGCTTTGAGCTTAATGCCAGTCTGTACTAGAGAATAAGACCTTGCCCCTCCACCCCAATGCAGTGAGCTCAGAAGATTGAAAACACACACACACACACACACACCACACACATGCGCACACACACACACACACAAACACACACTCACACAGACACATACACACCACACACACAGACACACACACACACCACACACCACACACAAACCACATAGACACTACGCGTACACACACACACACACACACACACGTGATGTGGTAGTACAAGACTAGTATAGGGTCTGGAGTGATGGCTCAACAGTTAAAGACCACTTGCTTAGGACTTAGGATTCAGTTCCCAACACCCACATGGGTGCTCACAACCAAATGTAACTCCAGTTCCAGGGCTTCTGACCTCCACAGACACCAGGCACACATACATACATGCAGACAAACATCATACACTTGAAAATACATAAATAAGTCTTGAAAGCTCAAGCACAGTGATGCGTGTTCTTAATCCCAGAAGTTAGAGGAAAGTAGGTCCCTTGAGTTGGAGGCCAGCCTGGCCGTTTGAGGCTGACCGGGACTGCAGTGGAACCCTGTCAAAAAGGGGGAGGGGGCAGGGTGGTGATGGTGCAGGGCTTAATCCCGGTACACTGGGGGGGGGGGGGGATATGCAGGGTTGAGTGAGGTGGTGTGAGCCTTCTGGGGACAGACATCCAGGCCTGGGGAAGCAGCCTAGAGCTGAAGCCTGGAGAGTGCAGGGTGAGGAAGGTGGGCCCGTGCCCACCAGGAGGAGGGCAGCAGGGAAGCCAGGCAGCCAGTCCTCGGCCTGATCAGTGTTGTGCTTTTCCCAAGACCCTAGAGTCTTCCATCCAGGGTCTCCGGATAATGTGAAGCCGAGTGAGCCTCTGCCATCCAGCATGAGGACCGGGACTGAGCACACTCTGCCGTTCACATGCTGGTGAGGATCGCTGGCCCAAGGAAACACTGTCACACTGAAGCAACTAGCGTGTGTTCGTGTGGATGTCGTGGGTGAAGTGTGGGATTTAGAGACAGCAGTGGTTTGTGTTGCTTTTTCTTTCATTTCGTTTTGTTTTGATGTTGCTATCTCATTCCATTTTTGACCAAAGCTTCTCTTTAAGTAGTTTATTATGGAAGATTGTCACACTAACTTAAAGGGGAAGGGAAGTGTGTGCATTGTGTGCTAAAAAAAATATTAAAGAAAAATCCCAAGTGTGCAAACGTGTTTTTCTTTTTACTCTCCCTAGTCTCAGCAGAGAAACAAATTGGTCTTCATTAGTTTCGTTGGTTCTTTAAGCTCAGGCCCTAGATCTCAGTTCTTAAACTGTACCACCCTCTACTGCCTTTAGCCAGAGAGAGCCATGTACCGAGCCGGACATGTAGTGCACGCTGTAATCCTAGCACCCTAAAGGAGCAAGTTCAAGGCACAAAAACATTAACGTGCCTCTGGGAAACAGGGGCATCTGTTGATTGGTCTTGGGACACTGCATTCTGTCAGCAAAGTTGGTGTCCAGGAACCCTATACTGGAGAGCTGAGGAGCCATGGAGAACCCCTTTTCTATAGATGAGCAAAACCAGTTAGAGCACGCTCTGCGAGGCCCTGACCTGCCTATTCAGTCTCTTTCCTGTGCCCCATCCATCAGCAGAGAAAAGAGGGCCGCTGCCATCTTGTCTTAGAGAGTCCTATGCCCGGCCTGAGATATTTCCACCCTAACTCAGTATCACATATTATGGGCAGGACTAAGGATCATTCTAGGTGCAGATCTAAATGGGTGGCAGATTCACTTAGGAGGCTGAGAGGATTGCTGTAACTTGGAGGCTACTCCAGTCTATGTAGTAGGTTGTGGGCCAGCAGAGACTGTCAAGACCCTATGTACCAACATCAAAAATGAATCTAGACTAGTATGGGGCTATCTCTTCATTCCACCACACAGGACAAGCAGATTGGCACTTTTTATGTTTATCTTCTTGAAGCAGGATCTTGTGTATCCTGGAACTTGCTCCATAAGTAGGGATGAACTGGAACAACTGGGCCTCTGGCTTACACACCTGTGTGCTAGGATTGCATGTGTGTTCAACGCTACATGGCTCACGTGATGCTGAGGATAGAATCCAGGCCCCTGTGCATGCCAGGCTGGCACACTTCCAACTGAGCCTCTGCCCCAGGCCCTATTCCACTGGGGGCTGGTTAACAGGGGTCTCAGAGGACATCATGATATTGGCAAAGACAGTGCCCCCCCCCCTTTTTTTTCCAAGACAGAGTTTCTCTGTGTAGCCCTGGCTGTCCTGGAACTCACTCTGTAGACCAGGCTGGCCTCGAACTCAGAAATCCGCCTGTCTCTGCCTCCCGAGTGCTGGGATTAAGGGCTTGCGCCACCACTGCCCGGCTGACAGTGGCCCTTTTGATGACTCATGGCAAACCTTACTATCTCCATGAGAGAGTCATAGGTAGCACCTGAGTGCTGGCCCAGCCTCCTCAGCCCCACCCCTACCCCACCCCCCACCCCCGTGCTACGTGTCCTTTCTGTGCCCCTGAAGTCAGGAGCTTCTCTGTAAACACACGGAGTTGTGTATGTGAATATGCCAATGCAAGTGCTGACTGCCCGCAAGACCTCTGTAGAGCTGGCTTCAGCTCCATTACACTTGAGGGCTGACAAAAACTCATGTCCCCAAAGAAGAGAGTAAATAACCAGAGCCCCAGTAGTAACCACTAGGCATGCTCCCTACTGGGCAAGGATAGGGATCTTCCCTGCTGAGTGCTGGGATTATGTACCAGAACCTGGACCTTCATAAGGAACACACTAAAGGGTATCCACTCTAGACTTGAATTTCATAGTTGTCCATGGAATACTCTGAGAAGATGGGCCATGCAGTAGGAGCCCTTGAGAAGTGGGTGCTGGGGCTGCTGGTGGACCTCTCCCCTCTGGACCTTTAACCACGTTACACAGAGGTATGGCCTTGGGTGGCCGGAAGATCGCCTTCTCTCCTGCGAACAGTTGTCAGGCCGTGGTCTCTTGTGTCAGGGTCCTTGTTCTGGCCCTTGCAACAAAGGGGACATTCTATCTGGAGCTGCTGGGGAAGGTCTCCCACTATCTTGACCAGTCAGCAAGGCTGATGCAGGCAGGGGTGGAGGAGGGAGAATTGAGAATCAGCAGTACATGCTAATGGAAGATGTTCTACCAGCCCCACCCTCCTCTCTCCTCCTAAGTGACCTGTGTGAGGCTACATTGCTTAGAAACCAGAGATGCAGCTGAGATAGGAGAGTGGCTCATCTCCGTTCACAAGGCACTGTGTGCGCACTTTCCTAGAAGAGACAGAAAGCCATCCAAGGTGGCGGCCCCAAGCCCTCTTCCCCAAAGACTTAATCATTTGAGGACATAAAATTCCCTCTCTCTGGTGCACCCTGTCAGTGGAATCTCAGCAGCCAGGGAGCCCAAGGCAGGAGGAGTTTGAATTCTGGGTCAGCCTGGGCTATAAAGACCCTGAGATGGAAGGGGGGGAGAAGGGGAAGTGGGGAAGAGCTTAGCCATCTGAGGTTTCCTTTCTGTGTTTTTATTGTGTATTTATTTTGTATCAGGGACATGCACACCACAGTGCATATGTGGAGTCATAAGACAACTGACAGAAGTCATTACCATCTGAACCATCTGTTTTTAATGGCCATGGCAACTGACACAAACAAGGGGCTTGGAGAGATGGCTCAGCAGTTAAGAGCACTGGCAGCTCTTCCAGAGGACCGGGGTTCAATTCCCAGCACCCACATGGCAGCTCACAACTGTCTGTAACTCCAAGATCTGGCATCCTCACACAGATATACATGCAGACAAAACACCAATGCACATAAAATGAAAATAAGTTTAAGAAAAGGAAGAAAAGGCCGGGAAATGGCAGAGTGCTTGCTTTGCAAAGATCCAAGTTCCAGCCCTGAACCCACTGGGGGGTGGGGGAGCCAGATGTAGTGGCATATGCCTTTAATCCTACACAGAGACAGAGGCAAGCCAAGTCTGCACGGACAGTTCCTGGACTACCAGGGCTATAGAGAGAGACCCTGACTGGGGGGTGGGGGGAGACAGCGGCGGGTGACGGGCGGCGGCTCATTGGTTAAGATCCTTGGCTGCTCTGGCAGAGGACTTGAACTTAATTCCCAGCACCTATACTGTGGCTCTCAACAATAGCTTCAGGGGACCCAATGCCCTCTTCCAACCCCCGAGGGTACTGCATACACTTGGTACAAATACATGCAAGCAAAACATCCATACACATAAAATAAAAGTAATTAAATTTTTTTTTTTTAAAGCTATCTGGCCACGGTGGTGGCACACACTTTTAATCCTAGCACTCAGGAGGCAGGGCAGGCAGGTGATTGTGAGTCCAGGCCAGCTAGGGCTACACTGTGAGAACATGCCTCAAAAATGAACAAAAGCAGGCATAGTGACATGTGATCTCAGGACTGGGAAGTGGAATCAGGAGAATGGCTGGGGTGCAAAGTCCTGCCAGCCTGACCTACTCAGTGAGAAACTCGAAACACAAGCTACCTGAGGAAGGCTGACCTCTGGCAAACACATATGCATGCACACTCACATGATCTGCTTTGCCTTGTGGCTTCAAAGTTTCCGGTCTATGGTCACTTGGCTCCAGGCAGTGTGTAGCGGCCCAGAGGGGTGAGGTGGAGCCCAGGGGCTCACCTCACAGCAGCCAGGAAGCAGAGTGAGCAAGTTAGCACTATCCCCAGCGACTTTCTTCTCAAGGAAGGCTTCCAGAGATGCTGAACGTCTACTATTTTCCTCCCTGAGGTGGGGTTGGAGGCAGTGCCTGAGAAGCCTCACTTCACAGCTGTGGAAACTGAGGCAGAGCAAGAGTGACTTGCCTGCCGGGCGTGGTGGTGCACGCCTTTAATCCCAGCACTCGGGAGGCAGAGGCAGGTGGATTTCTGAGTTCGAGGCCAGCCTGGTCGACAGAGTGAGTTCCAGGACAGCCAGGGCTACACAGAGAAACCCTGTCTTGAAAAACCAAAAAAAAAAAAAAAAAAAAAAGTGACTTGCCTGAGGTTATGTCACAGTTAAGTGGCAGGACCAGAATTCTATTCATTTTTCTAGCACTCTTATCATTCATTCATTCATTCAATGGATGGTGCTGAGTGAATCCCGCTGCACGCAGCCTCTCTACCAGGGTCTGAGGGCCAGAGAGCCAGTGACACAAACATGGCTGCAGCACACAGCGTGAGTTTTTTCATCCCCTCAGGTCCATTCCCATAGCAGAAAGAAGCAGTTCTCAGAGATTCATTTAAAAAAAAAAAAATCACAAACAAACTTAAGAAAGCAGATAGGGGCTTAAAGGCACCATATAGTGATAGAATTCCTGTTAGAATCCCCCAGTGAGGGGCTGGGGTGTGGCTCAGTGGTAGAGCCCCTGCCTAGAATCCCCCAGTGAGGGGCTGGGGCGTGGCTCAGTGGTAGAGCCCCTGCCTAGAATCCCCCAGTGAGGGGCTGGGGCGTGGCTCAGTGGTAGAGCCCCTGCCTGGAATCTCCCAGTGAGGGGCTGGGGGCGTGGCTCAGTGCGTGTGTAAGGCCTTGGCTTATATCCACCATCATAAACAACAAAACAAAACAAAACACCTGGTCCATGAATCTTAACCCTCTTGAAAAGAGCTTGAGCTCAGGCTGACTACAGCTCCTGTTTTCTCTGTGGGATTGTCTTGTCCTGTGTTCTGCTTTGAGGACTCCTCTCCCCTTGGCGGCTACTGCCCTTCACTCAGACAGCTCACGGAGAGGGGCTTCTCTATAGCGGGTCACTTGCCTAGAGTCCTGGGCTTGGTTTTGCTTTGTTCATCCTCTGAAGACACTGGGTCATTTTAGGTCACTAGCCCAGTACAGAGGACTGTAGGACACCACAAGCTTATAGAGGAGTCAGATCGCTCAAGGCCTCCTGGGGCCAATGCTGGGCTTTTATAGAGCTGAGTGAGCAGGGACAGACTGAGAGCCAGGGATGCACTTGTCCGCAGGAGGAAGACGGCTGGTACAGTTTTTCCCAGGTAAACCAAAGACACCTGGCATCGCCAAGGCTACAGATACAAACCTACAGGACCGGCAAAGCAGGGGTGGGGGGTGGGGAGTGGGGGTGGGGGAGGCTTCTCTGTGTCAAGGGCAGGAGGATGACTCATGAAAATCTGAGCTGAATCTTACTGAGCTGGGTGGGTCTGGTGGCACAGGGGAAACTGAGGCAGGAGAATCACAAACTCAAGGCGTGTCTGAGTTCAAGTCCAGTCCCAGAAACCTAAGGAGACTTAAGTGAAGGCTGGGGGTGTAGCTCAGTGGTAAGAGTGTATGTGCAGGGCCCTAAGTTTGAATCCCAACACCGTAAAAAGAAATCACTGAGCATGGGCGGGGTGTTCACTGCAGCCACCGCTCCAAACTTAGAATATTTTATGGTGGTGCACTGCTTTAATCCTAGAATTCAGAGCTTAGAGACAGAGCTAAGCGGATCTCTGAATTCAAGGGCAGTCTGGCCTACTGAGCTAATTCCAGGACAGAGCTACACAGAGAAACCCTGTCTCAAAAAGCCAAAGTAAACAAAAAAAGCATTACATTTATTTACTTACCCTGTGTGTGTGTGTTTACACACACTAGTTCACTATGGCTGGCGGAAGTCAGAAGACAACGTACCTGAGAGGGTCTAGTCTCTCCTTCTACCATATGAGTGCTGTGAGGTCAATTCAGGTCCTTAGGCTGGGCGGCAAGCACCTTTGGCATCTGAGCCATCTTGCTGGCCCATTTCTTTCTTTTCTTTTTTTCTTTTTTGAAGCAGGGTTTCATGTAACCCAGGCTGGCCTTCAACTAGCTATACAGCCAAGAACGAACTTGAATCTCATCTTTCTTCCTCCACCTCCCCAGTGCTGGGATGAGGTGTGGGTTATCACAAGCACCTTTAACCATGCTAGGCACCGCTAGAGAAAGTGTTCAGGTCTCGGTGTAAACGAAGCCAGAATTAGTGACACAGGATACTGCTGGCAGTCTGGGGACGCTCTCTCATAAGGTGGGAGGCAAAGAAAAAGAAACTTCAGAAGCAACTAACCCGGATGACCCTTGACCCTGGAGCATCACCTGACTCAGGCCGCTGCAAAACTGCTCAGTAGAGGGAAATATGTGAGCTACAGAAGCAAGAAGTCACCTGGAGCGGCAGTGCTCTTCTTCCTGGACACCAGGGGACTATGCCATCTTTGGGACACTGAGAGTCTGGGGAATGGTGGCTGGGGCGGGTCGTTAAGTTGCGGGGTGCCTGCGTGTGGCTTCAAAATCTCTGAATTCTTGGCTCGATCTCGGGCTCCCGCCCTCTAGCTGCTCAGACCGCTCCCACCTCTCTTCCAGCCTCAGTTTCCCCATTCAGAGAGTAGTTAGAGGCAACAGCATGCGATCTCCGGACGAATCTCGAGCTGAGATGCTCTTCACTGAGGTCCGGGCGGTTTGGTACCCCGAGGGGTGGGCGGGCCCTGGGATCTGGCCACAGCCGCCCGGGTCCCGCCCCCTGTCCCTGCGGGGCTGTGCCCGAAGGCCCCGCCCCCCGCCCACGAGGAAGTAGCGGCGGCGCTGCGCGGGTCTCAGAGCCGGTTCGGCGCGTCGACTGTCCAGAGTCCGCGGCCGAGGAGACCCGAGGTGAGGGGGTGTGGGGTCTGAGGCCACCTAGAAGTCAGGGGACTCGAGGCGATGTTCGACGGGGAGGGGGATGAGAGAGGGGTGGAGAGCCGTGGGCATGGGGGCCTGGTGGGGCTCCCGAGGAGGGTGGGGCTGGCGAGGAGCTAGTGGGGAGCTGCGTTCTTGGGGGTGCGGGGCGCGGTGGGAAGAATCGCAGAGATTCCCCGCGCACTCGACGCCATCGAGGCGGCACAGCCCCGGCCCTCGCGCCCCCTCTCCGCTTTCCTGGCCCCGCTTTCCGATCCCCGCGCCCCGTGTCTCCCCGTTATTTTGGGCGCAGGGCCCCATGCCCAGTCACTTCCCCCTCGGTCCGCAGCCTTCCGGGTTGTTGCGACCGGGAAATGAGCTAGCACCCCCGCCACGCCTCATCCCCCCAGTGACCATGCCCACCCAGCAGGGGTCCAGGTTCCTGGGTCTCACCCGGCCTGGGCGAGCGGACCCTGGGGGCGCGAGGGACACCCAGCCAGGTCACCCCGGACAGGCTTTCCGGTGGGGCCAGCGAGCGGGCAAGAATCCTGAACTGGGAGCCAGCCCAGGAGCTGGCCATGGAGCTTGTTCCCGCGAGGCAGCTTCAGCCTGGGGCGGTGTGGCTGGTGACGCAGGCGAGCCACCTCGCCTGGGTAGAGCTCAACTTGCCTTGCCTGGAAAATGGGGACCTTCCCGATCCGGAGGCTTAGCGGCCAGATGTGGCCAACACACTTGGCAGTGCGCTTGCTGCCTGCCGGCTGCTGCTGCCGACCTCCTTTCTGCACTCGGGTGAACCTGGCCTTGTGTGGTGGTAGGCGTCCGAAGCTGCAGCCCTGCGGGGTCACTTGGAGGGAAGTTCAACTTCTTCCCTTGGACAATAAAAAAGGAATAGATTGCCCCGGTTGGCTTTGACTGTAAGAGAATGTTCGCGGTTGGGAGATGGAGCACTGACGGGGGAGCATGAGAGTCTGAGTTCGAATCCCTGGACATCCACGGCCACTCAAACACACACACTGAAGAGTGTAAGGCAAAATTCTGTGTGAATGAAAATTTCTAGTGATTCTTTTTTGCTCTGCGTTGTTGCTTTGCTTTTTGGACCGAGTTTCTCCTCCCCTGGTCTTTCCTCCCCTCCCCTCTCCTCCACTGGGTGCCTGCTCGCGCTCTCTCTCTTCCTCCCCCACTATCTCCTCCCCCTCCCCTTTCCCAGGCTGGCTTTGAACTTAAGATAGCTTTGCCTCCCCAGTGCTGAGATTAAAGGTGAGCACACATTGGGATCTTTTTAAGTAACAATCCCTACTAGAGTTAAAGTACTTTGTTCTGTCTTGGTCCCAGGGCTAGGCAAGTGCTCTACCACTGAGCCACACCCTCTAGTCCGCCCCAGTGGTATGTGGGTTTTTCCAATCTGTCACTCACCGATATAGCGCGCGCGTGCGTGTACACACACACACACACACACACACACACACACACACACGAGCCTCGGGGTGGTGGAAAATGGTGTCCCCTGGAGCTGAACCCAGGTTCTCTGCAAAGAGCCTTCTCTCCAGTCTCGAGTTCTGTCTGTTCTTACACAAGCTGTTGGAATTAGAAGTTAGCATCTCTCCACAGCCCCGCCAGCACTGAGTGTTCTGTGTTTGGAGTTTTGATTCTTTAAACTTTACAGGATTTTAGAATTTTTTTTTTTTTTTAATCTGTGTGACTGGATTTGACTTTCCCTCAGTCAGTCTTCTAGGGTAGTCTAGAGCAGGGGGAGGAGGAGCTCGAGGTTTGGAGGGGTGCGCACACACAGGCTCTTACCCACAACAGGAAGTTGAGTAAGGGTTAGCACACCATAAAAAAGGAAAAAAAAAACCTACTGCCGGCTGTACCCTGCTGAGCGCCGAGCTGGGCGGGGACTTCCTGGATTGCCTGTGGAGCCAAGGTTCTTGCTGCCGGCAACTCCTGCTTGGCTTAAGTCTCAAATCCAGCCGAACCATGTGTGTGATTCAAGGAAACAGAGCCAAGAAAAGCCAAGGGGCCAAGGCGAAGGATACCCAGCTAGGAGAGGGAGAGAGAGAGAATTAGTTATAACTACATTTATTTATTTGTGGGGGTGGGGTGGGGGGAGGTGTAGGGTAGAGGGCAAGTTACAAGTGTTAATTGGTTCCCTCGTTCCACTATGTGGGTCCTGGGGATTAAACTCAGGTCATCAGCCGGGCAGTGGTGGCGCACGTCTTTAATCCCAGCATTTGGGTGGCAGAGGCAGGCGGATTTCTGAGTTCGAGGCCAGCCTGGTCTACAGAGTGAGTTCCAGGACAGCCAGGGCTACACAGAGAAACCCTGTCTCGAAAACACACACACACAACCTCAGGTCATCAGGCTAGGCTGCAAGCACTTTTACCTGGTGAGCCATCTTACCAGCCCCTCTGTCTGTCTGTCTATCCATCCATCCATCCATCCATCCATCCATCCATCCATCCATATCTATCAATCACAGGTTCTCCCTATGAAGCCCCAAGCTGGCTTCAAACTTGATCCTGCAGCCTCAACCTCCTGTTTCTCCGATGTGCAGCAGCGCACCCTGTTGGAGAGTTTTAACCCAGCACTCTTGGAAGGAACTCTGAGACCCAAGAACTGGAAGAATGTCCTTGGCAGCAGAGGGGCCTGAGGCTCTACCTGGCTGGTTTAGGAGGGGAGCGGCATAGGTCCTCCCCAGACATGGGTGTCCTGAGGTGGAAGCTTCTGGCTTTTCTGACCACTTGTACCATAAGGAACACAGAGGGCTTCTCTCAGTTGTTGATGCGTTAAGGTGATGCAACCGGGCATATTCCTTAATACAGACAGCAGGAGAGTGGAAGTCATTCAGCAATGGTCAGGAAGTATTCCTGGAGGGCTGGGGGCGTGGCTCAGTGGTGGAGCCCCTGCCTAGAATCTCCCAGTGAGGGGCTGGGGGCGTGGCTTAGTGGTAGAGCACCTGCCTAGAATCCCCCAGTGAGGGGCTGGGGTGTGGCTCAGTGGTAGAGCCCCTGCCTAGAATCCCCCAGTGAGGGGCTGGGGCGTGGCTCAGTGGGAGAGCCCCTGCTTAGAATGTACAAGCCTTTGGGCATCATCCCCAATAGTGTGAAAGAAAACTAACAAAGCAAAAACTACTCAGTTTCTCTCATATCTGAAGCTGGCCTCAAATTCCTGATCCTCCTGCCTTAATCTGTAGAGTGCAAGGGATTACGTGTATGTGCTACCAGGCACAGTTTAAGAATTCGTGTCTATGGGGCTATCAGATGGCTCAGCGGATAAGAGCACTGGCTGCTTTTCCAAAGGTCCTCTCAGCAACCACTTGGTGACTCACAACCATCTACAATAGGATCTGATGCCCTCTTCTGGCACGCGGGTATACGTGCAGATAGAGTACTCATACGTTAAATAAATCTTAAGAAAAGAATTCCTGTCTAAAAAAATTTAGGATCATGCCAAAGTCCCAGTCTTTTATGTTTTTGAGCATTCTCAGGGTAGAAACCCCATGTCACTTTGAAGACCCAAAGCACCATTCAGTGCCCCTGCTAGGAATTCCAAGGGAAACAGACCCTTCCTCAGCATGACAGCCCCATTCCACTCCCCCTCCCTTGCCCCTTCCAGCCCTGGGTCTGCTGGCAGAGAGTAACCCTGTGTGGGCCATGCATCTGGGAGAACAGAGACCCAGCCCTGTGCTGGCAGGGGATGGTTTGGAGCAGCTTTTGGAGACAGGAAATTTGATTCGGGCTCCCCCAGGGTCCCCGTTTCCCAGGCAATAGAACAGGAGCAATCTCCTGGGCCACCTCTTTAACAGATAGATGAGAGGTCTTAGGGTGTAGCTCAGCATTAGAGTGTACAGGCCCTGGGTCAGATTCCAGCAGTACCAAAATAAGTAAGCAGAAATCCTCAGTTTCCTGCGTGCCAGGATTACAGATTTGCATCACCGCACCCCACTGCTGGTTGCATTTCTGTGTGTGTGTGTGGCTTTGTTTTGTTGTTGTGGTTGTTCTTTTTTGGTTTTTCGAGACAGGGTTTCTCTGTGTAGCCCTGGCTGTCCTGGAACTCACTCTGTAGACCAGGCTGGCCTTGAACTCAGAAATCTGCCTGCTTCTGCCTCCCGAGTGCTGGGATTAAAGGCGTGCACCACCACTGCCCAGCCTGTTGTTGTTTTTTGAGGATAGCACTGTGTAGTCTTGGCTGTTCAGGAACTCTGTGTAGACCAGGCTGGCCTTGCACTCACCGAGATCCACCTGCCTCTGCTGTGAGTGCTGATTTAAAGGTGTGCGCAACTCCGAGCAGCATCTGTGTACTTTTTACATCAAGGTGGATGACAGGCAGTGGGTCACACTCCCTACATTTCCCCTTTGGGAGGTCTGGGACACTGCTACTAGTTGGGTTGCTTTTCAGACATGATGAGATGAGTCTTCCCCTTCTCCTCTCTGCCTCCCCTGTGCTGTCAGCAATCCTGCTAAAGCGTATTGGCTCATGTGTGAACCTTTTACTCAGTCACCCTATGTCTCTGACTAGCATTACCAGCTTTTGACTGCTTCCACAGACAATCTTTAGGTTCCAGGAAACTGGGGGCAGCATAATACCAGGCACTGGGAAGTCAGGGTCTGCCCCCAGGCTACAGCTCTGGACTTCACTAGAGTATAGGAACCAAGCAGAGCTCAGCTGGGCTTTGGAGTGGCTTCTGGCTTAGCCATGCCCTGCCGACTTGCTTTATGGATTAGGCTGACTTCAAGCTTCCTCTGCTGGTCTTTTTGTGTTTGAAACGGGGTTTCTCTGGGTAGCTTTGGCTGTCCTGCAACTCACTCCATAGAACAGACTGGCCTGGAATTCAGAGATCCTCCTGCCTCTGCCTCCTGAGTGCTGGGATTAAAGGCATCCTTTTGTGATGCATGGTTTCTTCTGTGGGTATGCACATGTGACTGCAGTGCCTGCAGAGGCCAGGAGAGGGCTCTGGGTCCCTCAGAGCATGAGTTGCAGCCGGTTGTGATGATACAGTCCTGGTTTCTATTGGCACAGGTGTCCTATGCTACTCCAGGAACTTTATAGAATGTCCCTGTTCTATCTGGAGTCCAGGTTTTTACCTCTAAGCAGGAGCTGGACAGGCCAGGGGCAGGGCTCATTGGGGAGTGAGTGCACTGTGGAAGGAAGGTTCTTGATACAACTGAGCCCATATTGACAATGGCCAAGGGTGTGGGCCAGAGTGGGGTGTGTGTGTGTGTGTGTGTGTGTGAGTGAAGAGCATCATAAGCTGAAGGAACATAGGCCTGAGGCAGGAGTATTCCCTGGGTGGCTTAAGGTTAGCTTGTGGGGCCAGGGAGGGCATCATTTATTTCGTGGGCTGAAAGCATGGCTTGTCAATGGCTTCTTCTATGTTAATCTTTCATAAACTGTTTTTCTATTTGCTTGTGTGTTCACATTTGTGCCACGCATGTGTGTGGAGATTACAGAACAACCTGAGGAAGTCAGGTCTCTCCTCCTATTATGTGGGTTCCAGGGATTGAACTCAGGTTGTCAGGTTTGGTTGCAAGTGCCTTGACCCACTGAATACATCCGTCTAGCCTGGTAGACCACTTCCTGATCACCTACGAGCTGTGTGGGGTTGTTTTATAAGACAGTACTTCATGTAGTTCAGACTGGCTTGGATGGAATTTCACTATGTGCTGAAGATGACTTTGAACTTAAGATTATTTTCCTGCCTCTGCCTCTTAAGCTTGTGTCAACCTGGTTTATGTGGTGCTGAGGAGGGAATCCTCCTCATGAGTGCTAGGTAAGCCCTCTGCCAACTGAGCTACGTTCCCAGCCCTGGTTAGCTGGGTAGCCCAGGGTGGTCTCAGATTTTACTCTTCCATTGCTAGACTTACAGGCATGTGCTGACAAGCCCAGCCTAGGTATACCACCCTGCTCTACTCTCCGCATAGCTGGAGGTGGAGTTGGGGTGGGGTGGAGGTGGGCGGCTCCATTGTTCAGATGGGAAATGAGAGGCGGGGGAGACAATAGGTGATGCTTTGGCTCACACAGCTGGCAGATAGTGCCATGATGTCTCTCCATATCTGGGAACATCCGACTCTGGGGAGCTTGAGGGGGGGAGGTGACTTTGGGGATTTTTGGATGGGAGTCTTAGTGGAGTAAGACTAGAGAGAACACAGAGAAGAGCTCCCAGGCATGAAAACATGGCTCAGAAGCACATCTGGCAGGATGTGGGGGAAGCATGGTGAATGCCCTGGGGGAGGGGCCATGTGCTTTGGGCCGGACAAGCCTGAAGCTGGGGCATCCCTCCTCAGTCCCAGAGACCTCTGAACCTGTGTGTGTAGAGGAGGAAGCTGTGGAAGCCCAGCTCTGAGCCTGGCCCCTAACGCCAGCTGTCTTACCTGCTTTGCTCAACCCTCAGGGCCTGGGAAGGGAGGTCCGGGCACTGACTGATCTGACTGCATTGCAAGCTAGGCTCTGCTTTAAGTGGATCAGAGATATTGTTTAATTTTTACATTGTTCTTATATGGGACTGTGTGTGTGTATGGGGGTATCCTACACTATGAAGAAACTGAGGCACAGGTAGCATGCCTGTGAAGAAACTGAGGGAGAGTAGCATGCCTGTGTGGCTCAGGGTCCCAGCCCCCACTCACGTAGTGTCTTTGCCGTGGGGCCCAAGCTGTTCCGCCTACCTGTTGTTTCCTGCAACCTGGGACATCTTGTGACACCTCTCTTAGGGTGAGGGACACTGGGACTCAAGAGGTTGTAACATACTTGGCCAGTCAGGAAACTAGACTGTTCCTCCCTGCCAAGAACAAGGCACAGATGACCTGCATTCTGCCTCCCTCCATAGGTCCAGGAGACTAATGACTATGGCCTACCACAGCTTCCTGGTGGAGCCCATCAGCTGCCATGCTTGGAACAAGGACCGTACACGTGAGTGCTCGCTTCTGCAGGGTGGCCTCCGAACTGGGATCGCTTGGGACCAGCTGGGTCCAGTGGAGTGACAGGGCAGTGGGACAGCTTTGAGGGCTGGGGTGCAGCCAGACTCTACATCTTGGGTCTCTGCTTAAAGCAAGTGGCTGCTCCTGGGAGAGGGACGTAGAACTGAAGAGCAGGCAGAGGTGGCCAGGCAGGTAGAAAGGGAGATGTTGGCATGTTGGGTGGATCAGTTGGGTGGCCTCCTGGATCACACACACATACACACACGCACGCACACACACACACTCTAAATGTGAAGCACTTAAGGGCATGGTGAGTAGGAGGGGCCCAGGGCCGAGAGGATCGTCATGGAGACACAGTAACGGGACTTGTGCTAATACAAAGCTGTGGAATGAGGTGAGGCTCCAGGGTCCTGAGGCTCCCGTGGAGGGAATCTGGGTGCTAGGTACAGGAGTGGTCCAGCAAGACATTAGGGGTGCAGCCTGGCTCTTGAAGAACACTCTAGTGGAGAGCAGAGGTGGGTGGGCCGGCCGGGTGGGCGCCAACGCTGCTGTCTCCTCAAGCTCATGCCTGTCTCCCTGCAGAGATCGCCATCTGCCCCAACAACCACGAGGTGCACATCTATGAGAAGAGCAGCGCCAAGTGGAACAAGGTGCACGAGCTCAAGGAACACAACGGGCAGGTGACAGGTGGGTCAGCAGGAGAGGAGGCAAGGGGGCGGGGCCGGGCTGGTGTGGTCAGCCACTCACTCACAGCATTAGTTGGAATAGTCTGGGTTCAATGAAAACGACCCTGATTCCAATTGACTTAGGGACCATAAAGTTGGCTCCGTGGATAAAGGAGGCTTAACTGCCAAACCTGAAGAGCCGAGTTCCATCCCCAGGACCCACGTGGTTGGAGAATACTGGTTCCTGCAAGTTGACCTCGTACCTCCACAAACTAGCCCTGGCACACATAAGGCATTAAGTAAATAAATACAATTTAAAAGGTGGTAAAGAGATTACATTGGTGTGCATCACTCAACACTTAGATGTTCAGGAGAGGTCTGATCGACAGCTCAGCATCAGGGGGCATGTTTCTTACCTCTTTCTTGGCTTTACCTCCAAAATGTTTGGTGTTAGCTGGTGAGGATTGCCAGCCCCCCACCCCCACCCCCAGTCACCCCTAGAGTGTGAGGGGTAGGGGAAGCCAGTGAGTGATTGGGTAGTTGGGGATGCAGCTCAGCAGTGCAGCGCCTCCCTAGAGTTCTCCTGTGAGCTGGCTGGTCCTAGGTTTCAGCAGTACAGCGTTTGCATAGCATCAACAGTAGAACACCAACCTAAAGTTTTCCAGTGGGGCTGGAGGCATGGCTCAGTGGTAAGGCACTTGGTTAGCGTGAGCAAGACCTTGGTCACCACAGTTAAAGATCTCGACATGGCCACCGTAGTTTGGGTGCCTTTGGTCTTATGTCCTCTGACCTGACCTTGCAGGCATCGACTGGGCCCCTGAGAGTAACCGAATTGTGACCTGCGGCACAGACCGCAATGCCTATGTGTGGACGCTGAAGGGGCGCACGTGGAAGCCCACTCTGGTCATCCTTCGGATCAATCGAGCTGCCCGCTGTGTGCGCTGGGCCCCCAAAGAGAATAAGTTCGCTGTGGGCAGCGGCTCCCGGGTCATTTCCATCTGTTATTTTGAGCAGGAGAATGACTGGTGGGTGCTTGGCTGGGGCCAGAGAAGGCTGGGGGTGGCGGAACCTGGGTTGGGATGCGGGTGCTGGTGGAGCCAGGAAGTACAGATTTACATGATACAAGATCAGAATGTCCCTGAACACAGCAAATGCAATGTGGAGACTCCAGGACATCTGTCCTCTGAGTCTCACTGGTGAGGCAGAGGGTCCTCTCAACTGTGGCCCCACAGCTCTGACTAGGTTTAAAAAAAAAAAAAAAAAGAGGCATAGTAACTACTGTTACTTCTGGGGATACTGAGCTCCATGCACACACTGCCACCAGCGTCCCGGAAGCACTGTGAACCGGGCTTGACATCTACATGCCAGTAGGTGTCAAGACTTCAGGGACCACTCGTGAATACCTAGCCACATTTTTTTTTTTAAAGGACGGGGTCTGAATGTCGGCTAGGAGGACCTCAAGCTCAGTGAATAGCCAAGGATGATCTTAAACTTGTGTTCATCTTGCCTCTGCCTTCCTGGTACTAGGATGACAGGTGTGCCCCGCCATGCCTAGTCTGTGCAGGGCTAGGGATAGAACCTAAGGCTTCATGCATGCTAGGGAAGAACCTGCTACTAAACCACATTCCCAACCCTAGGGTTTTGTTTTGTTTTGAGACAGTGTCTTGCTATATAGCCATGGCTACCCTTGAATTCATTTCTCTTATTGTTTGTGTGTGCCAGATGCCTGTTCCACCTGTGTCTTAATCTCCCCTGTGGTGGAGAACAGGGACAGTTTTGAGTCTGGGAAAACAGAATTTCTACCCCACCCTAACCACTTAGAACCACATGATCTTAGGTGGTTGGCAGTGGCAAGGCAGAGAGTTCTGACTTCAGAAGGAACCCAGCATATCGATGCCTGAAGTAGGCACTCTGTGTCTCTTACCAGAGGCACCTGGTGACCCTACCGTCCCCGGGATGCTGTAATCCACGATACCAACCTGCCTGCCTTTCTTATCTGTGTGTCTAGGTGGGTGTGCAAACACATCAAAAAGCCCATCCGCTCCACTGTCCTCAGTCTGGACTGGCATCCCAACAACGTGCTCCTGGCTGCAGGCTCCTGTGACTTCAAGTGCAGGTGAGCTGGGTATCTGCCTGGGAGGGAGATCCCTACCCGACAAACAGCAGGGCTTAGAGGGTGGGGTAGGAATCCCAAGTCCCTCCTTCAGAACCAGCTCCTGATGTCCAGCAAGGTGACCTGAGGTCCCTGAGACATCAGTTTACTCTGCAAGTGATCACGATCATGGCCTGCTAGCAGCCCAGGGTAGATGGAGTCCTTGCCATCTCTTGAATGTCAGCGAAATCTCCAAGTCCTCCTCCCCTGCCTCCTCCAGCTGTCCTGATTTCTATGGAAGGAGAATGGTGTGTGCTTATTCCCACTAGTGTGTGAATGACTGATACATGAACAAAACTCGCTTTGTTACTTTTTTAAAGAATTACTTATGTATATGAGTACACTGTAGCTGTCTTCAGACACACCACAAGAGGGCATCAGATTTCATTACAGAGAGTTGTGAGCCACCATGTGGTTGCTGGGATTTGAACTCAGGACCTCTGGAAGAACAGTCAGTGCTCTTAACCGCTGAGCCATCTCTCCATCTCCAGCCTTGCTTTGTTTCTTTTCACTTCTGGACCTACAACCTGACTCTCTTGGCCAGTGAACCCAAGTTCCTCCCAAATTCTCACTTAGGAAACTGTAGGCTTCAGAGACCCCTTTCCTGGTTCTGGGCCCAGAGACTGTGTCGTCTCACAAGGCTTTAGGTTGGCGCATACTCGCCGCTTTCATTTTCTTGAGATGCGGTGTCTTGCTGTGTATCCCAGGCTACCATCTGAGACCCTCCATTATAGATGTGCATTGTGTGGGCCAAGAGGAAGGGGCAGAATTGGAGCACAGGAGCTGTTCTGGGGACGGGCTGTAAATACCTAGCCTGCAGGGACCGAGATACCCTCTGTAACCACACTAGTTGGTCAGGATCCCAAGGATGCCATGTCACAAGAAGCTGAGCTAGGAGGCTGCGGGTCCCAGCCCCATCTTAGTAACAGAGAGCAGAGGCCCAGACTCCATCAAGCCTGAATATGCCAGTCCCTTGGAATCAGGTCTAGGATCCACAGGCTCGGTGCACTTGTCTGGCTTGGAGAAGGACCCCCTCTCTCAGACTCCTCCCCCCCAAAAAAACTTTCGCCTGCAGGATCTTCTCTGCCTATATCAAGGAGGTGGAGGAACGGCCGGCCCCTACACCGTGGGGCTCCAAGATGCCCTTTGGGGAGCTGATGTTTGAATCGAGCAGCAGCTGTGGCTGGGTGCATGGCGTCTGCTTCTCGGCCAGTGGGAGCCGAGTTGCTTGGGTCAGCCATGATAGCACTGTGTGCCTAGTAGATGCTGAGAAGAAGATGGCGTGAGTATGAGGCCGGAGATATGGGGGGAGTAACTAACTGAAGCCCAGGCCAGGGGGAAGGGGAGGAGATGACGAGGCCAACCCGGTTTCTCTTACAGCGTGGCGACCCTGGCCTCTGAGACATTACCACTCCTGGCCATCACCTTCATCACAGAAAACAGTCTAGTGGCAGCAGTAAGTGGCGTTTGGGGAGACAAAGGCAGGGGCCGGTAGGCAGTCTCTTCACTGCATCCCTCCTATGTTCGTTCCCTCATCCATTTAATACACAGAATTGTTTGCCTTACTTGGTAGTAACAAAATTCCCACGCTGTAAATGCGTGGTCCAAGGTGTTTTTTGTTTTTCGAGGCAGGGTTTCTCTGTGTAGCCCTGGCTGTCCTGGAACTCACTCTGTAGACCAGGCTGGCCTCGAACTCAGAGATCCATCTGCCTCTGCCTCCCAAGTGCTGGGATTAAAGGTGTGCGCCACCACTGCCCAGCAGTCCAAGGAATTTTTAAGGTCTCACTATGTAACCTAGGCTAGTCTTCTCTTTCCCTGTTAGGTTCTCCATGCTGGCTTTTAATTCGCTTTGTAGTGTAGGCCAACCTCTGTCTGTGTCTGGGTTACATGATCAAAGAGAAGAGCGACAGAGCTGGATGAACTTGGCTTCTCAGCAGCAGCGGGATCCGCACCTCAAGGACTGACACTGACAGCTTCCTAGAAGCTCCTTTTATTGTTACACAGAAGGCACCTTAGCACGTCAGTTTCCACACACCAAAACCTCTTATCCGATAGAGGGCTTGTCTTGAAAGACCCATCTCCTAGGCAGTTCTTAGCCATAGGAGACTGCCTGGTTTGCCAGGCATACCTCGAGACTAAGTTATGCAAAGACTCTGAGAATCCTTCTAAAGAACATCGTAACATCTCAGATAACAGTTACTGACAAAAGGCTACTTCAAAGCTGAAGTGCCATCCCTCCAGATTAGACAAGCTAAAACATCCTTCTGCCTCAGCCTCCCAAGTAACTGGGATTACAGATGTTCCTGCTGGCACATCTGTCCAGTGGAGGTGTCATGGGGAAGGGCAGTCTGATGGATGGAAGCTTTGTTTCCAGTGCTTCCCCAGTTGTCTGGAGTGTCCAAGAGTCCTAAAATTGTGTCCTAACATTACTGATCACATCGGCTGGTGCAAATGACAAGGACGCATTTAACTGAAAAGGCAGACTGTGGCCTATAAGATCGCTCAGAGGGTAAAGGTACTCTCAATGGAGAGAACCAACTCTCACAGGTGACCCTCTGACCTCTACCTCTGACCTGTGCGCGCACATGCACGCACCCCCCCACCCCCAAAGTTTTAGAGGCAGGCCCCTGGGAATGGACTCAGGGTCACCAAGTGTTCCCAAAGCAACTGTCACTCCTCCTCCTCCCTCTCCCCCCCAGCCTCGTTATCATGTTTCACCTCTGGCCTCAGTTTCCCTGTTTTAGAGTCCCTACCTCAAATGATCTTCAGTGGCACTCATTCCTTCCTTAGGGCCACGACTGCTTCCCGGTGCTGTTTACCTATGACAATGCTGCCGTGACACTGAGCTTCGGTGGCCGGTTGGATGTGCCCAAGCAGAGCTCCCAGCGTGGCATGACAGCCCGAGAGCGCTTCCAGAACCTGGACAAGAAGGCCAGCTCTGAGGGTGGTGCAGCCACAGGGGCCGGCCTGGATTCACTGCACAAGAACAGTGTCAGGTGTTTCCACAGAACCACTGCAGAGGGCTGGGTGGGAGCCAGGGGGAGGTAGGGCTACATAGCATGGTGCTGGAGTGGGGACGAGGAAGATGGGGTGACGGGATTAGGTCAGGACTACAGAAGGAAGCAGGCCGACTTCCAGGATGCACTCCAACAGTAGGAACGTAGCAGTCAATCTAGCTCTATCTGGCTGGCTAGGGCTTGCCTAGGCACACTGGAGCCTCTGGGATGCAGAAGAACAATTGGTGGGCTTCTTGGGGGTGGGTATCTTGCTAGATTCCTTCCCAGGTGAAGGAATCCAAACCTTTTTGGAAAACCCCCCAAAACCCTAAAGCTAGGAGCCACAGGGTCCATCCCTGTAGCTTACTAGGAAGCTACAGCATTCTGCTGGTCTTTGGCTAGCTAAGCCTTAGGAGCTTGTTTGAGCCAGTGCCTCCGGGGTTGGTCAGTATCAGGCCTGTGTCCCACACCCCTTTCTAGTTGGCCCTGCCCCCAGCTCAGCACATTAGTGGCATGTACATTCCTCACGTCTTGTTCCATAGCTAGGACTGTTTCCCTCCCCTCACGCTGTTCCTCCAAGCCTTGTTTCCAGGCTAGTCCTATCTCATCTTGATATTATTTCTCATGAGAGTGGGTCTGGGAGCTCATGGCCAGCAAGCTCGGCCCTTAAACCCAACCTTCTTACAGTCAAATCTCGGTGCTCAGCGGGGGCAAGGCCAAATGCTCACAGTTCTGCACCACAGGCATGGATGGTGGCATGAGCATCTGGGACGTGAAGGTGAGCTATCCTGGGCCTGGGCTGGGGAGCATCTCTTGACCTTTTGGGCTCGCATGCCTTTCTATTGGGATTCAAACTCGGCCCCCTTTTGTGCTGGGGTTGTGATGGATAGGTGTGAGGTATCTGCAGGACAGCTGAGAACCAGCCTATCCATTCTCTCCTTGCAGAGCTTGGAGTCAGCTTTGAAGGACCTGAAGATCAAATGAGCTGTGAGGAGTGCTGCCCTCATCCCAGCTGCTGGGAAGGAAGGAAGGGGCTTGGGGAAGCTAGGGCTGCTTTGCTGAATGCTTCTAGGGTGCCGTACAGGTCTGCAAAGGGGCTGCTCTCTCTCCAAGGAGGGGAAGAGACAGGTGGGGAACTGTCCTGCCTATTTAACAAAAATGTGCCTTTCAAAGAAATGCTTTATCTACTGCAAACCAAAAACAAGACAAAAACCCAAAGCACAATGCTGGTCATGAACTGCTTCAAGATGGGGGCTAATAAACATACCCAATGTACCCAGGCCTGCCCGTGGCTGATCATGATACAAATGGGGTACACCTTGCTCTGGACCTTAGTGTTAATCTCTGGTTTCTCCACTATGACATAGGCAACTGGTTTTTGGTAAATGTTGGTTTCTATACAATCCCCTATTTCTATTGTAGTCTAAGGCCTTTTGTCTTTGGGTTAGCCTTTACACAGCATCTGAACTGACAATTATTTGACCAAAGATTCCCTATGGGGAGAACCATCCTTCTGTATGACAGCACTCAACCAGAAGCATCAAGCCATACAAGTGCCTGTTATTCTTTAATTCAGCCTAGGCCTCAGAGTTTGTGTGGCATGCTCTATGCTGATGGTCATCATACCCATGGTCTCCTTCAAGTGGGCAAAGGCTCCAACAAGCCACACACACACACACACACACACACCCCTACACCTGCAACCAACAAGCAATATACTTGTTTGGTGTTAGGAACAGTCCTGCCAAGTCACCCCCACCCACAAATATCTTACAAACAACCCTTTACTACAGGGCATTGCTAAAAAGCTATCACCGTCCTCGTTTTGGAGCCGACCTTGAATCTGGGTAGCTGTAGGATCCCTCCAGAGGCCATCAGTTAGGGTCAGGCCCAAAGGCCTGTGGTAGCAGCCACTAGAAAATGGATTCAAATGTCATCCCCGCCATTAAGTCATGCTTGAGTCTCTGGCAGCCACACCCATATTTGACCCCGACATGTCCAGACCCTTAAGTCCCCCCAACCTCTAAGGAAGCAGAAAGGACAATGTTATTCAGGTGCAGTGTCCCACTCAGAAGGGGCCCGGACAGGAGCCTTTCACTGGGCCTGAATGTACAAGTAACTCACCCGCTAGCACTAGGCCTGCTTCCTCCCTGCCACAATGCTAAGGATTGAGGTGGTAGCTCAGGCTGTGGGGAGCCCTGGGAGCCTTCCTCTGGCAGGAGATTAGGATATGATCAGTAGGCAGCACCTGGAGGCCCACGGGGGCAGCTCAACACTGCTCTAGTCTGCTACAGGTTCAGGACTGGCCCTCAGAAACATCCTAAGTCTCTATTATGTTACTGACATCTAGGCCCTGTACTTTACTTTGTGTAAAAGCCTGACAGTGTTTCCCCAAGAAGGTGTGTCCCTTAAACCCTGCTGGTACCTGCCATAAGCAAAACTAGGGACAGCAGATAGAAGAACTGCCAAACAAGGATTTATGATAATGTTGTTTAATCTGCCAAATATACAAGTTGAATCTGAGGAGCATGTCTTGTCTGGGTGATGCACAGTAACCAGAGGCTTCTTGAAATGATCAATGGTAGGGTTAAAAATGGGCACTAGCCCTGACCAGGTGGGTGGGAAGGGGACAGAGCAGAGAGGAGAGGCCTCATTGGACGGAACTGACCAGGCACAAACCTTGGACCTTTCTCGGCACAGGCTCCCGGACAGCCCCTCTGAGTGAGCACCCAGACAATCTGGGCTGGTTGTCATCAACTCCCACAGCAGCTGCCTGCTGGCACTACCTCCCCCCACCCCCCACTTCCCCACTAACGTGCAATCTACTGGACAAATGGAATCTCCTTACCCCACTTCCCAGGCACCCCCCTCCCCCACCAGGGTTCCATATTCTAAAAAAAGCAAGAACATTCAAATGGTTACATATGAAATGCTGTCCTGCATCTTTCTGTCTCAAAGATAGCAGCTGCCCCTCCCCCCAGCCCCCCCCCACATCCCCTGAACAATTTCTGTGCCAAGATGAAGAGGAGGCCCCAGGCCGTAGGGGCTCCTGGCCATAGGGGCTGCTGCAGCGGCGCCAGGGCACAGGGTGGGTGAGACATGGCAGAGGTCCTGGCGGCACGGTCCAGTTCCCCGGCATCTCCTCCCACAGGCCAGCTTACTTATTCAGGGAGAGCGACTGCATTCGTTTTCCTGACAAAGTTGCGTCATCTTTTGCTGAGGGATTGAAAGGGAAAGGTGGGGGTTAGAACATAGCAAAAATACCTCCCACATCCCTCTGAATCACAGAACTTCAGGACCGAGGCCTTAGAAAACATTTTGTGCAAACAGACAGTGCTAATAGAGAGCCAAGGATCCAGGCTGCCACCCAAGAGAGAGCATTTCTGCTGAGGCCACAGGGCTCAGGCATCCAGATGTTCCTGCTGTGCTCAATAAAGTGGTTGTTCATTCAGGCCCACCCACAAGCAGTCTGGTGGCTACGGGGAAGTTCTGACACCCCTAGCAGAACTCTGCAATTCCGACCTCCGTGTATTCTGAAGTCTAACCTCTCAAGTCAGCAACAATACCTAGCTGCACAGTGAGTCCTTTCTTGCTTGGGTTTGGGAAGCTAGTGAGTCAAGATAAATAAGTTCAGAGAAGGGTGATATGGATGCCCTGCTGAGTTCTCAGTTCTAGGCCTCAGTTTCCTCATAATTAGGAAAATAGGCAAGAAAGTAGGCTAAGGGCTCTCTCTCATAAACACCCTTCCCCCTTTCCATGGAGGGTCTAAGGTAAAACACTCCCCTACACTAGACATATCCAGGCCTGTGAGACCCTGGATAACCTTTAGATGCCCAGAGGGAGGGAGGGAGGGTGAGGAGTGGCACACAGGCTGATGATGCCTAGTGTAAGCTTCTTACAGATACCTCCACCACCTCAAGCACCTGGATGGAGTGGCAGCTCTAGGCATAGCAACTTCTGGTTTTACAAGGCTCAAAGATCTGCTGGTGCTGAGGCCTTTTGCTGCTGCAGTCAGTCAGTGAGCGCTAAACAGGGCTCTGTTGATTCCACCCTCCCCTGACTCCATGATGGTGACAGAGCATCTCTCCAGAGGGTGAAAAGCTTTACTGGCTGACACGGGTGAATAGGCACCCGTGTGCCCTTAGCCTCTCCAACCTCACAGGCAGGGTTCGGGGTCCTGTCCAAAACCAGTCAGGTAACTGTTGCTGGGCTGACAGACTCAGACCTACCTTTCCTCTCCTCTTCTTTCTTTCTTGCTGCCTCCTCCCGCTGTTTCCGGATGATTGCCAGCCTGGCGAGATCAGCCTTGGCCTGCTCTGTCTTCCCAGCCAAATGCATCTTCATGTAACGCTCCTTTGCTTTCTGCTTCTCTATTTCTTCTCTGTTTGGATGAAATGACGTCAGCGTCATCACTGTTAGTGTCAGGGTCATCACTGTTAGTGTCAGCGTCATCACTGTTAGTGGAAGCACCCAGGTGCAAAGGAAGAGGACACTCAGCTTAGGGGTGCTCTGGTGCATGTGTTTCACTTAGTGGACACCCTCAAATAAGCAAGGAAAGATAACGGGCCCAGGTGGCAAACTCCCGTGAGAACCCTGGCCCAAAAGGGGACAGTGCCTTCTTGCAGGGACCAGGTGGGTGCCTGAAGACTTCAGAGAGTTTAGTGGCCACAATGAGAATGTGGAATTTAAACTAAGAACACTGTGTTCTAGAGATGACCACAAGGAAGGCACTGGTTTGGGAATGGAAGCCACAGATGACAGGAAAGAGACACAACCTGACTTGAGAGCACTGGGACACAGCACATCCTTACAGTAGCCCAGGTGTACCTCCCAAGCAGGTGAGCCCCCCACCCCCCAATGTAGGGTGAGAATAAAAAGCAGGATTCCATGCAGAGTAGGAAGGACCATCAGCTCCCCTGTGAGTCTCACTAGAACTTGAGATTAGAAAGCTCCATCTCAGCCGGGCCGTGGTGGCACACATCTTTAATCCTAGCACTCGGGAGGCAGAGGCAGGTGGATTTCTGAGTTCGAGGACAGCCTGGTCTACAGAGTGAGTTCCAGGACAGCCAGGGCTACACAGAGAGAGAAACTCTGTCTTGAAAAACCAAAAAAAAAAAAAAAAAAAAAAAAAAGCAAGCTCCATTTCACTGATACCTTGGAGGAGCCACATAAAGAGTAAAGAGCCCTGGCAGGGGCAGCAGAGGGGCTTTCTGGAGGCCTTCCTAGTGTACAAGGCTAGATAATAGGAAGCAAAGCACAAGGACCTGCTTCCGGAGAATGGATAAGAAACCCATCCACCAAGGGCTTGATGGGGAAATACTACACTCGGGAGACTAGACCAGACACCTACTAAGGAGGTGTAGAGATAACACTGTTGGCCAGCAGATCCTGGCAGGGATATGCCAGATTGAGATGCCTCTTAGTTATTCAGAACTAAGCAAGGCTGCTTCAAGGTTCTGCAGGGCCACCTCAGTGAAGACCAAGTACCAGAAAGTTGCAGGCTTTCATGGTCATCATTTCTGTTGGGCAAAGTAATGGGATCTTTTTGGTACTGGTGAGAACTTAAGGCTCAAAGAGGACTGCAACTTATTCATGGCTGCTTAGTAAGGTGGCAGAACCCTAAAGGTGGGGGTAGGCAGGGCACCAGAGTCCTTCTGCTCTGGGAAGGACAGCCCAGCCCGCTGGGTTTCTGGGGAATTGCATGCACGTACCCATGCATGCACACCTGCACACCAAACCAAACCAAACGGAGAGGTACAGAGACAGAGTGTCCTCCACAGCCTCAGTGACACTCAAACCCCTTCTCTGTAGAGTTTTCAGATATGTTCTTCAGCCACCGTGGGATCTGAACAGGGTGGCAGGCTAGAATCCCAGCAGCTTTTGGCCGGTTAAAGGTCACGAGGATGTCTTGTCCCATGAAGTCAATGAGGCTGTAGGTGTGGCTGGGAGCCAGAGTGTCTCCTTGGGGCCCTCGTCTGTGCACTAAGGTTGCAGGTCCACCAAGCAGGCCTTACCGTTCTCTCCTTGAAAGCTCCTTTGGCCCATCCAGATCCAGTTGTGTGACCTTCTTAGTTGTCTGTGCCACCCGGTTGGGGTTCTCAATGTCAATAAGCCCTTCCACACCTTTTCGCTTTTGCTAGGACAGAACAGGGCTGTTAGGAAAGGTTAGGTCCTGGGGGACCTCTGACACCAAGCCACCAACGGCCAGTCAGGGTGGGGACACCACTTTGGAGTATCTTGCCAATCTGGGAGGGGCAAAGAAAATGAGCGTGTACAATGACAACTTGTGTCAGGCCCTAGCAGCCTGGTAGCTCAAGGTCAGCAGAGAGTACTGCCCCTTTTAATCCCAGCTTCCCACGGAATCCAAGCCTGATTTCTCTGGAATAGCCATATGGTGGGTCCCCAGAGCAGGGGGAGCCACGGTGGCGTACCCCACACATCTCAGCTTTGAGTAGGAAAGAAGAGACTTAAGAAGCTAAACCATCTTGTCTGGCCTCAGTGGGAGAGGGTATGTCTAGTCCTGCAGTGACCTGATGTGCTAGGATAGGGCTGGTACGGGGGTTGGGGGTCCCCACTTCTCTGAGAAGGAGAAAGGGAAGGGGGGCTTGGCCTGTGTGAGGGGGAAACTGGGAGGTGGGGGGGGGAGGGCTACTGTGATCAGGACATAAAGTGAATAAATAAATTAATGGGAAAGGAAATGGGAACCATTTTAATCTTATCTGGGGAGGCCCAAGAAGAAATGAAAACACAGTTCTACAGCAGGTTTCCCTAAAATGATCAGAAAGGAGCTTCCAGATGCTGACTGATGTGGCCACAGGTTCCATGTGCCTACATCCAACTTTACTACCTCTTTCTACAACAAGCAAACAAGACCTACCCTCGCCCAACCTGATCTTTCCTTCCCTCAGCATGCCCCAAACATGGCTGGAATCTATTCACTCTTCTACCCTGCTACTGCCAAGCACTGAAGAGCAAGCCATGGATGCCTTCTCCTGAATTCTACCACACATCTTAGCATCTGCTTCCAGAAAAGTCAAAATCAGTGATGGGGTGATAGGCTGGATAGAGTACAGGCACTTACTGCAAAACCTGATCACCAGGACCCACGATCCTGCAGCTTGTCGGGTCACACACACATCACAGCACGCTGCACACCACCCCTCCACGATAAGTACAGTTTAAAACAAACATCCAAAGCAAACCTGGTTATCTTTCTCCTACTTTCAAGGGACCCAGTTGGCCCTGCCTAGTTCCTGATGTGGTGAAGCTGATGCTCTTCTGTAACAACAGAGGGCCCCCGCCTCCCTCTTGTTCCTCTGGCACCATTGCCCACTAAGTCACAGCCCAGCAGCCCCACTTTCTGTTCTTCGAATATGCAGAGCTCGTTCCCACCCCAGGACCTTTGCACTTTGCTTGTCTGGCTGCCTCAACTGCCCTGCCTAACATTTGCTGACTGGCTCCATCATTGGCTTAAGTCACCTTGTCAGCTATTCCAAGTATCCTCTCCTCTATCAGTCTGAGTCGTGGCACTTTTCACAGTTTGAATTTCCACTGTTCATTTACTTCATTTTCACTGTATGTTCCCATTAGATCCTGAGTCCCAAAGAGCAAGAGCTTCTGGTAATTAACGGTAGGCATGCGACACCATTAGGAGGCTGAGGCAGGAAGACCAGCTCATCAACCAGCTTAAGGCCAGGACCAGTTATATATCAAGTTTGAGGCCTAGTTAGGATACATGAGACCCTAACTCCCAGTGACAGGTAGGTGGGTAAAGAACTTGTCTTGCAAACCTGATGTCCTGAGTTTGATCCCTGGAACCACACAGCAGTGGAAGGAGAGAACGCACTCCACAAAGCTGTTTTCTGACTTCATATGCTACCCCCCCCCCAATTAAAAAACAAAACAAACTGGGGATGGTGGTATACACTCATAAACCCAGCACTTTGGGAGGGGGAGGCAGAACTGTCAGAAGGTCACAGTAGCCTAGGTTATATAGGACCCTGTCTTAAAAATCCAAACACATTTATCTGACCAGTGACTGAGAGTGGCCTGCAGTCTACAGACTCACCTGGTAGTCATCATCTTCATCTTCACTCTCATCTGAGTCTAGAGACTTCTTCTCCTTTTTGGGGTCACCTGAAGCCCCATCTCCACCTTCTTCTTGTTCATCTTCTTCCTGTTTCAGAAATGGACAACCTGCAGAATCAAAAATGCAAAACAGACCCCCAAGAATGTAACACCCACAGCCACCCTCTAACTGCGGACCTTCACATTAAGCCCCTGGAAGGCTCAAACCTAGTATGACAAAGGTCTTAACTCAGTGACCCTGGCTACTCAGCATCATGGACCAGAGGCCAAAGGTCCTGATACAGCCACAAAAGACTCTGATCCTTTATAGCCACCTTGGTCAGCTCAGAAAGAAGCTCACCTCACAAGGTCACAAAGACCCAGGTATGGAGCTGAAACTGTGCACCTGCTGGGTTGGTACCTGCTACATGCAGCTGCCAGAGTAACTTTCCTGGTCATGCCTTCTTGGTTGTATGCTCCCGTGGTCACGCCTGCCCACATATGGTCTTTTGGCACCAAATGCCCAAGGTGACACCTTGGCAGGCTACTAGCCTCTACATTTCTTTCTGTCTCCCCCCCCCCCCCCCCAAAAAAAACCAACCAACTAACCAACAACACTGGAAAGAGCCAACATTGTAGCTCATACCTGTAATCTCAGCACATAGGAGGCTGAGGCAGGAGGATTGCCAGGAGTGCAAACTAGCCTGGGCTACATAGATTCTGTCCTCCCCCCCAAAACAAACAAACAAACAAAAATCTAAACAAAGTAAGAAAGCCCAATAAAACCCTTCTACCCACCCTCTCTTACTAGCCAGCTACACATTCTCCAAGGTTCCATGCCAGGGACTCCACAAAGCTCTCCCAGAATCCCAGCTAGAGATGGCTTCTCCCCTCCCTTCTCAGGGATCCTGGGAGAGGGGTTGTCTGCTCCCTTAAGCCCTTAATTCAGGTGTGGATATTCACTGTTGCAGAGGATGCAGATAAGAGTAGACTGGACAGTGTCTCCTAGCCCAGAGGAAAGGGAACTACTAGGTCAGCTTGAACCTGAGGAGGGTAGGCAGCACTAGTAAGTCAGAAGAGGTGATGTCGAAGAAAGCCAGTAGCAATACACAGGACACTGGGGGTGTGGGAAGGCAGGCTGTATGTTGTATAGAGTCTGGCAGGCAACCCTATGTGGGGGAGCTGCAGGGAGTTGATTGAGGCAGAAGATGGTCAGCCACTGGTAGAGCGAAGGCCTCTAGAAGGCAGGCAAAAAGGACCACGAGTGGAGACCACCAAGGCAGCCACTGCAAAGTGGGCAAAGTCCCTTCTTATTGGTCCAGTCATAGGACCACCCCTCTGTACTGTGACTGGCTGCTTCAGGGCTCACCCCTGCCATCTGGTGTCCTTCCCACCCTCATGTGTGACGTCTCTTGGAGAACATGAGCCAGAAGCAAGGCGACATACTGGGCCACTGGAGCGGACAGACATGTACTCACGTTGGCCTTCTGCTTCTCAGCCTGTAGCTGGGCATCGATCTCCTCAGGGCTTGTATACTGCCTCACTCGGCCTTTGTGGCCTCCCTTTCTACCTGCACAAAGATCATTAGTTTAGGAAGGTGGGAGAGAAGTCAGCCTTCACTACACTGAGCCCCAAAAGGCTGTCCTGTTCGGCCCAAAGGGGCCTCACCTGTCTTCACCAAGTACCACCGAACCTACAGTGACCTCAAAGGACAAAAGCAGGCAAGACTCCTGATGCATGGATTGCCAGATGCTGGTTCCTAAGAACAAGACCTAAGGTGAGGAGAGGGGGATGCAGTCTGACTGAATCCTGTTTTCTTAAAATCCAAATATAGCTGGGCATAGTGGCGTACATCTTTAGTTCCAGCATTCAAGACTACAGAGGCTGGCAAGATATGGATCTCCTGAGTGCCAGGCCAGCCTGGTCTACATGTGGAGGGCAGAGTGAGACCCTGTCACAAAACAACCAACCAACCAACCAAACAAAATAAATCCTAAAGCAAACAAAGAAGCATGAAACGTAGATGCCTCTTCTGGCACTACAAAGCCTTTTCCCCCAAAGGTACAGCACAAGAGCCACTGCTGGTTTTGTACCACAGGTAAGGAGACAATGTCAAACAATGTGTAAAAGAGGAAGAATTCCGAAGTCCAAAGCTCTGGGTTCCAATGTCAGCTGTACCACTTCCTACAAGGTAGCTGTGCGTACCTTCCCAGAGCCTCACTTTCCTTTTTTCCCACAAGGCTGCTATGGAAGTGAGTTGGATAACACTCGAAAAGCAACTGGAATTCTGCATGGCATTGGATAAGCAACACAAAATGTCTGTTAATCAGTCCTAATACACTAGTTGGTAGTAAAATGTAAGTCAGCACTGGCTCCTTAAGCACATTACTGCCAATGGCAGCAGGAAGGATAAAATACTCCATGCTTATCTTGGTGATATGAACGAGAATACTTTCCTTTTTTTTTTTTTTTTTACCTTGTTTTTTTGAGACAGGGTTTCTCTGTGTAGCCCTGGCTGTCCTGGAACTCACTCTGTAGACCAGGCTGGCCTCGAACTCAGAAATCCGCCTGCCTCTGCCTCCAAAGTGCTGGGATTAAAGGTGTGCGCCACCATGCCTGGCCATGGACGAGAATACTTACAGGCTAAAAGCCCAAGACACACCAATAGAAACTCCGTAATTAGAATTAAACCAGCAAATAGGGCTGGAGAAACAAACGGCTCAGCAGTTAGGAACATTTGCTGCTCTTTCAGATAGCCCTAGTTGGTTCCCAGCACCTACAGGGCAGCTCAGAATCATGTTAGTCCAGTTCCTGGGTGATCTAATGCCCTCTCCTGCCCTCTGTGGGCTCTGCAAGGACATGGTGCATGTATGTACGTTCGGACAAAGAACAAACACACACATACAAATCTCACATTAAAACTAGCAAAAGTAAAGTTAAATATAGACTCAACAGCAGTCTAACACTGACCAGGACTGTCAGAGACAATTCATATTAGAGGACCCTGATGTTCTAGTCAGAACACTACACCAATCCCTGCTAAAGCTAGTCTTATCTGGGTTGCCACCCCTTCGCATCGAGATGCAGGTGTGGCTGTGGTCTCTACTGCCAAACAGGACCTTTCTTGATTTTGGCAGACCCCTTTCTGTGAGTAGAGAATCTTATAATTAGACAGCTAGAACTGCTCCAAGCTCTGGAGACCACTGCAGAGACACAGCGACTACCTAGACAGCAGCTGCAGAGCTGTAATTGAGCTGCCAACAGCCTACACCACCCATTTTTAATGACTACCTGAGTTCCCAGGGGTATCTAGGTATGCTCATGAAAGGCCTATTGTGAGATACCAAGCTTTACCATTAAAAACAAAACAAAACACAAAACAAAACCAAGAAAGCAACACCCTTTCTTGACCTCTTAATATTCCAGGTTGAGGTAACAGATGGAAACTGGTTATCACATTCCCTACACTTGTCTATGGGATACTGACCTTAGTTTGGTTTACACAGGCTCTTTCAAGACTCTTAAAAAATAATTCACAGTATACTGAAAACAGAATTGGTGTTTTGCTCCTGGGGAATTTTTAAATAGTTTTTAATTACTGTTTTCTCATATTAGCCCAAGCAAGGAAACAAGCCTTGTCTGCCCGCAAAGCTTCGCAGAAATCAAGACTAAGTCCATTAGCTATGATTTCATAGTCCCAATCTTGGAGTCAGGAGCTGAAAAAAGTTCCTTCGCTTAAAGATGAGACTGGGGAACAAAAGAGTGCTCTTCCAGACACAGGAGAAATCAGCAGAGAACTAGGTTTAGATCCACTTGGCCCTGTAAAGCCTAATATCTGAATATTGACAGGAAGCAATTTAAGCTTGAAAAAGCTCCAGGCAGATGTTCCTGTGGGCTCACTGAATTAACGGGGCTTAACACGTGAGCTGCTGACATCCACTGAACATCTGTTCTGTGCTGGGAGCTAGCCAGACCCTTAGAGCGATTTATTCTATCATCCTATAACTCCTGTCCGCCTGTCTCATCAAACTAAGCCATATTAATACCCCTGTATTCAGATGAAGAAAATGAGCTAGGTTAAAGTCTTGTCTGAGGCCACAGAATTAAGATGGGATATATTTGGTATTCAAACCCGATTCCGAGTACAAGGTACGACGGGAAACGCTGTCTTCTTCGTCGCTACACACAGTAATAGCTGGGCATCTCGGGGTTGTGGGGCACTGAGCTGAGTACGTGGGTTGCCTAGTTTAGGCCTCTCATCATAACAAGAGGTAGATATAATCAATGCTCCCTCCCCCCCCTTTGGAATCGACAACACCGAGACACAAAGAAGTTAGGCGACTGGCTTAGAAGCACATCCTTAATGGCAACGGTGCAAGGAGAGAGTCCGAGCCAGGTCCCACATCATCAAGTCAAGGTCTGATTATGAGGCAGGCGTGGCCGCATTTGAGCTCGACAGAAGCCACATTTTATGCTCGAGGCAGACAGGCCCCGCACCAGCGCGGGACGCGGTGACTCAGTCTCCGGTCAGCCAAATGGGAGGACAAACTTCAGACACTCCCGAGGCTTGAAGGAGAGATTCTGGGTCCCGCTTTCCTCCGAGACAAGGACCCAGCACCCGCGGTTCTCCTCAAAAATCCCCGACGGAGAGGCCCTCGACCACTGTGGTCCTCAGCTTCCCAGTCGGGACAATTGAGCGTCGAGGCCCACGCATGGCTGGGAGGCGACGGGGATGGCCTCCTTCGGCGCGGATCTCCTAGAGGTCCCCAGGCCCGCGGGCGGAGGGGACAGCGGCAGCCGGCCTACGGCCGCCACTACAAAAGCCACGCGAACCACGCGCGCCCACTCCCTCACCTCCTTTAGGCATCTCGGCTCCGGCGGCTGCAGCGGCGGCGGCGCCTCGAACTGACACCGGAACCGGAAACGCCTTGAGATCGACTTCTTCCGCCCGGCCTGGTCCCTCTCCGCGCGCCGCCGCCGCCGCCGCTGCGAGAAACTGGGACCTCCCCTATGCCTGGCTGTCTTGAGAGGTGCCTGAATTCCTGGCCAGAACGCGTGCTGCCACGAATCCGCGTTCCCCGGTGTCCCTGTCCGAGGAGACACGTATCCGTGCGGGCCACCCCCAAAGGAAATGAGAGGAAAAGGGCCGTACGGTTTCCGGAATTCTACATAGGCAGCGCCACGGACACCTAAGATGACGCAATCTCCGGGCGAGGTGGGCGGGGCCCCGCGAGGGCCTTATGCTGAAGAGTTTCTCGCCGGAGCGGAAGCAGTCAATAAAGAAGCGGCATCCTTAGGTGCTTGGGTTTCCGGTGGGTGTTCCTCTGCTCGGTTCTCGACTACTATATCTTTGGCAATGGTTACGGGTAGGAGGGCTGTGTGAGATGCTTAAGCGGCAGAGGCTGGAGTCCCCGTTGACTTGGTGTCCTCATCGTTCTGCACAGGGGATGATAGATTTGGGGCTCGCTCCTTCTGTGTGTGCGTGTTTTCCCCACGTCGTTTTCTCTTCCGGGACCGTTTTCTGTCCACCGCTTTTTTGTCAGATGCTGCTCTTGGGTTTTCCCCACTGTCCCGTCTGTATCTTCGCTTTCGTTCACCCCCTTTCCCGAACTCTACTACGTCTGTAAACAGCCCAACACCTCTTTCCTCCTGATACGATCACCTCTTCTTCGTTTTACCTCTTCCCGGACCCGAGAGTCTCTTAGGTTGAATCCTCCTAGGTCAGGAGAAAGTGATTCTCTAATGAGGCTGCGCACCCTGGAAAGGGCTCAGATTCAGTCTATCTTTCAACGTAAGCGCTGGAAAAACCTGAGCAAAGACCTCTGATGGGGAAGTCAGGAGCCTCTAATCTGTTAGACTCGCCAGTTCTGAGCTATGTGACCCTGAGTCCACCTTTTAGAGTTTGATGCTTCATTTATTAAGTTGTTAAGGAGGTGTGGGTGTGGTGGGGGGTTGTCAAGTGCCAGTCACCATACAGTACACCATACAGTAGAATTGAGTTCATTTTTGAACAGATGAGTTAGTTATGCTTATAGGTTTCTTTTTACCAGCCAGAAAGCTTTATGCAATTTGAAGAAAGAAAAAAAAAAAGCTTTTCTGTTTAGATTTTGACTGGCCTGCTTCGTTGTTCTAAAAGGAGAGATTTTGGAACTATTTAATGTGTGGTCTGCTGCTCTTACTCTGCAGATGAGACAGAAGACTGAAGAGGAAAAGTAATCTCCCCCAAACTCACAGAATAATTGCTAAATCTGGACAAGAACACAGGCTTGTAACTGCGAAGACCAAGGATTTTTATATTACTCTCTTAGGAAACAAACCCATAGGTATTGTGCCCTCCTCCTCCTCCTCCTCCTCCTCCTCCTCCTCCTCCTCCTCCTCTTCCTCCTCTTCCTCCCCCCCCCCTTTGTTTCTGGTTCAAACTCACCATATACTTGAAACTGGCCTTGAACTCCTGATCCTTCTAGCTCCACCTCACATATACTTGGATAATATGTGTGTCACCATTCCCATCTAGGGAAGCTAAATAGCTGTTTTGGGCCGTCTGGAGAATGATCTACCATAGACATACTTTTGGTTTGAATGAGTGGTAGATCGCAATCCAAAGTAGAGAAAAATTCTAGAGAGAATCGGGAGGGAAGGGTAGGTAAACAAAGCACCCAGCAGAAATCAGCCAGAGAAGCCACGTTAAGGCATGCAGCTGGAGTGACCAGTAGAGTTATGGGTATAAATCACCATGAGATTTGTGGCTCACAGCATCCAGCAGAATCTGGTTGAGGAAACTGAAGCAGTCAGTCAGAGTTCCTGATTGAACTTATCTCCGTGGCTGAGCTTCCCATGGCTGAAGTTCTGACAGTTCTGGCTTCTCTTTTCTACTGCAGATGCTTTTATATCATGAGATAAATAATAGATAGATTACCTTCCAGCAGATCTCAAGCAAGGCCTCAAATGTTTTTATCCTTGGGCTGTTTTGCTGTTCTTATTCTTCCCTATTGTAGAGAGTGTGTGTTGGGGATGAGGGAACAGCTCATGCCCAGGGAAGAGGCTGGGGGGGGGGGAGATACTGAGACACCTGTTTGGGTCTGAAATGGGGGACAGAGACATCACTTGGTTACTTAAGGGCATAACATACATTACACTCCCGGAGCTTGACAGCTCGAGAAGCAGAGGAATGGCTGCCAAAGCCCTCTGGCAACCTGAGACTCAGAAAGCAGTTGATTTTCTTATAGATCTTTATAAGCTATCTTGCTGGGAAATGCCCAAAGTCAAAAGAAGCCGGAAAGCACCTCCAGATGGCTGGGAGTTGATTGAACCAACATTGGATGAACTAGATCAAAAGATGAGAGAAGGTGAGTGGGGTCCTCCTGCCTGGGTATGCTGGACAGTGTCAAGGCTCAGTGTCTCCAAGGATAGAAAGAAAGAAAAACACTGAGAAGAGGCTTGTAGCAAACTGGTCATGTTTTGTTTATCAGCTCAGAGTGCTTGAACGTTCTGAAGAGTAAGATCACATCAATGAGAGTATCATCCCCCTCCCCAAAAAGGTTTGTTGTTGTTTTATTATTAGTGTATTTGTGAAAGATCAGGTGTCTTTTTCACTTTTAGGGTTTTGCTGGAGTCAGGATGTCCAGCAGACATAGTTCTGGATGTCCTGGAACTCATTGTAGACACCAGCTGGCCTTGAACTCATGGAGAGCTCCTTGCCTCTGCCTCCCTAGCTTTTTTTTTTTTTTTTTTTTTTCTTTGGGGGGGGGGGGGGGGTGGGGGATGTATGCACGTGAGCACAGGTGCCCGGGGAAGAAGAAGGTGTAAGAACTCCTAAAGCTAGAGCTACAAGCTCTTGTAATCCACCCTGACGTGGGTGCTGGGAATAGCCCCATTGTGAAGTCTTTATTCATGCCCGTTTTTCTTTATGAGACTCTAGCTTTGGCTGGCCTAGAACTCTGCCACATACTCACATTCTTTTTGTGGGTCTTTCTTCACTCTTACACAGTTCAGGCCTCACATCTGCAGCATCTGAATGACGGCCATATTTAGAGTCGGTATTTCTACCTCAGTCAGGCCAACATGATTTAGCTCATTCCTCAAGTGGGGCTCCCATAGGCGATAACTTTAAAAGCCATCTTACAGTATGACTGCTTAAATTCTGCTTTGGGAGCAGGCACCCTTACCCATGGATCTAACCCATGGGCCCCCTGAATTTTTTTTTTTTTTTTAATATATTTAAATGTTTTGCCTAGTGTGTACTGTGTTTGCGACTAGTATTTACAATGGCTAAAAGAAGGATGTTGGATCCCTGGAGTTAGTTATGAGCTGCCACCTAGTGCTAGGAATAGAACCTGGGTTCTCTGTAAGAACAGCCAGTGCTCTTAACCACTGAGTCTTCTTTTCAGCTCGCCTTGAATTTCTGTTTAAAACCGTCTTTGGAGACCTATTTATGGCTAATCTAATCATTGCTATTACAAGGTCATACCTGCAGCAGTAATTGTTAAGTCAGTGTTTGCTTTCTCTGTCCTCAACTGATTGTGCTAGACTGTCTCTGTGACATACTTAGAACTTAGAGTCAAAGTTGCTATGGGCCAAGAGATTTCTTGAAAACAAAGGAAACCGGAGTGTGGAGTAAAAGAGGAGTCTATTTTCAGCTCTCTTTGATGTATTCCTAGACTCTTAACTTCTTGGGGAATTGCCGGACGTTTTCTATACCATTTTGCATTCTGCTAAAGGGCTTGAGGATTCCAGGTTCTTGTCAGCCCTGTTCATTATTTTCATTACTATCTGCATGACTATAAAATAGTCATAGCTGGAGTTAAGGAAGCAAACATGCTACATCCTCTGTAGAATGACTAGCTCCAAAACACACACATGATTTTTTTCTCCCCAGCTGAAACTGAGCCCCATGAGGGAAAGAGGAAAGTGGAATCTCTGTGGCCCATCTTCAGGATCCATCACCAGAAAACCCGCTATATCTTCGACCTCTTTTATAAGAGGAAAGCCATAAGCAGAGGTAAACGTGACTGGCTAAATCCTCTGACCTTTAAAAACCTGTTACTGTGTATGCATACTTGTGGAGGCAAGCATGTGCCTTGGCTCCCACGTGAAGGTTGCAGGACAGCCTGCAGGTTTTGGCTCTCTCATTTTGCCACGTGGGTCTGGGGGATCATATTCAGGTCATTAGGCCTGTATAGAAAGCATCCTTGGCCCCTGAGCCATCTTGCCTCTTGACTTGTTTTATACTTGAGTGGCTTTCAAGATTTATACAGTAGTTCATAAAAAGCTGGTGCACACACCTTTAATCCCAGCACTTGGGAGGCAGAGGCAGGTGGATCTCTGTGTTCGAGGCCAGCCTGGTCTACAGAGTGAGTTCCAGGACAGCCAGGGCTACAGAGAAACCCTGTCTCGGAAAACCAAAAGAGGAAGAGGAGGATGAGAAGAAAGAAAGGGGAAGAAGAGCCGAGTCCTGGTTCCGACCTATACTTTCAGCATTCGGGAAGCGGAGGCAGGGAGACTAGGGAGCTCCAGCTAACCCCTGACTAACACGTTGCAGTAAACCTCCAACCCAAACAGTAAACCTCCAACCCAAACAAGCCCACGCAAGGAAAACACAACTCAATCAATATGAATACAAGCTGCGTGCTGAGATTGGGCAGATCTACCACTCCACTACTGTATCCCCATCTATGATGTCCCTTGCTACCTGCCGTTTCTTTAGGTAGGCCATGTGCTTCTGCTCCATTTTCCTTCCACCTCCTCTCCTGTCTTCCTCTCCTTCCTCTCCTGTCTCCCCTCCTCCTCTCTCACCCTCTCTCCCCAAAACTTTTCAGCTCCCCCTTCCCTTCCACTGCCCAACCACCAGCTCTAGCCTTTATTTTACAAGTTATAATGGGGAGGAGGTTCACATGAAGTCACCCGAGCAAGAGTCACTCCTGTCCCAGGCAGCCCCTCTTGAGAAAGTGGAATTAGCATCAAAATAGCAACAGCACCAGGGCAATCCACAACAGTACCGGGAGATCCTGGCTCCAGAAATGGAAATTAAAGCAATGGTTGTCTTTGCAAACCCACCAAGCATCAGTTTTTTTACTATGAAAGATGAAGTAATTTGTATGTGGTTTTTTTTTTAAATAAGGTTCCACTACATAGCCCTGGCTGGCATGGAACTTATATGTAGACTGGCCTGGCACAATGCTCTGCCTGCCTCTGCTAATTTCTGGGATTACTGGCTTTTGTTTTTTAATTTTTTTTTGAGACAGGGTTTATGTTCTCATAGCTCTCCTAGAACTCAATTTATAGACCAGCTTGGCCTCGAACTCAAAGAGATTGTCTCTGTCTCCCAAGTACTGGGATCAAAGGATTGTGCCACCATATCTAGCTTAACTTTTCCTTTTAGTCCAAGGTGAAGGCAGGTTTGTCATGCCATGTTCTGGTGCCTTGTCCCCAACTCTCTGACAGAACTCTATGAATACTGCATTAAAGAAGGCTATGCAGATAAAAACCTGATCGCCAAGTGGAAGAAGCAGGGCTACGAGAACCTGTGCTGCCTACGCTGCATTCAGACTCGGGACACCAACTTCGGCACCAACTGCATTTGCCGGGTTCCCAAAAGCAAGCTGGAAGTGGTAATGCCCGATGGCTGGACGGGGGCTTATTTTCTGTTTAAAACTTGGCCTTAGTTGACCGTAAGGGGTATTTTGGGAAGTGGCTTTGTCACTAGAACCCTGCTAGCCACCCTTCCCAAAAGGGAGTCCTGACAGAGATCCTTTCGAGATGGTGTCTGGGGCTTGTCTCAGAACTGCCAATGGGCAAATAACTGAACCACACCCTATTGCTTAGGGAGTAGTGATCTCAGTAGCTCTGAGGTGATGGCAGGACTATGCTAGCCAGGCTGGCTGTCAGTTAACTTATCCCTCTAGTCTCATGGGGACATTAATCTCTACATGTCTTCTGCTAGAACTTTGTTCCAAAGCCAGGAGTAGCTCATGCCTTTAAGCCCAGCACTTGGAAGGTTGAGGCCAGCCTGGGCTAGTACTGAACTCCTGCTTCAAAAAGAAAACATGGTTTCAAGGGTAGACCAGTCCCCCAGCAGCAATGCTGATGTACAGTACTGGGATCCAGTCTCCAGACCCGTGAACTGGAGCACCAGATGGAGGTCAGGACAGATTGCCGTCCTTCAGCTTGACCTTTGTTTCCTTTCAGTACACTGCAGCAAGACTTAATTCTCTGTTTTCATTGAGTGCAGATGGCCTCAGCTCAGCAGGCCGCTCTGTCCTCTGTACCAAGGGTGGGGCTCTGTGTGGATGTGCTGAGCTAGTGAACAGTAGCTGCTTCCCAGGTAGCTCTTGGTGTCCCAGCCTGTGGTTCAGGCTTAACTGAGCTTCAGGGCGGGATTGTTGCCTTAGTTGGCAGAGCCATCTAGAATGCATGTAGCCCTAGAAGCCCTGGGTTCCATCTCCAGTGCCCCATGCTCTGGCCATGTCCAGAGCCAGATGTGCAAGTGTACATCTGTAATCCTAGCAGGGCCATCCTTTGAAACTCTTTCTCAGTTAAAACATATCTAACAGAGCTTTACCAGAGAACTTTATTTGTTTAGAATGGGCTCATGGTCTCCAGACAAGGAGGTAAAGACAGCATTTCCCCAGCCCCCCAGCCAGCCACTATGCCCCTGGGCCAAGACTGTTCTGGCCATAGGAACTAAAGTGCAGACCTTCTGCCCCACTGGCCTCAAGAACTCTGCCCTCCAGGCAGTGGCAGGCGCACCATTCTTTGTGGCCAGTGTATCTTGTTATAGCAATCACACACACAAACTTCTGCCTGGTAGTAACCGTTTCCATTTCACAAAGGAGCGGAAATGCCCAAGGGGAACTGTCTAGAAAAGATGCCCTCTTTGCAAGGAAGTATTCCACTAGCATCCTGCTGAGCGGGTTCTTACGGGGCTGTAGCAGTGTATTCAATGTTCCTCTTCTGTTACAGGGTCGCATCATCGAGTGCACACACTGTGGCTGCCGGGGCTGCTCTGGCTGACATCCTTGACTCCTCTGCATCCTGGACTTTGAACCTTGGGCTCATTCTTACTGGGCCACTGCCTCCTGAAGCAACTCTACTCAGAGTGGCACTCAGAGAAGAGACCCAGGGCAAGCATGAGCTCTACAGGTGAAGGCTTTAGTGTTCACCAGCTGAGATCTGTAAAAATAAAGCCTTTAGATCTCTTCGCTGCATAATTTCTTCCAGAGCAGCAGGCTGTGGAGTGTAGGGGATGGGGTTAGTCCTGGCTCTCTCTCTCTGTTGTAGATGCTGTGTGACCATGATTGTCAAGATGTCCTGGCCTGATCTGGGCACCCTGAGCCTGGCATTTGTCCTTACACCTATGCCTGTAAAATGCTATGGTACCTCTGGAATATTCTTGGCTTCTAAAGTTGAAGGGACTTCCAGGCTCCACCAGCAATGTGAAGGCTGGGTACTTGTCAGAGCAGCATGTTCTGTCATCCATCCCTAAGGCCTCTGGCATTCTCAGTGGTGTCTTGGTCCCCAACCGGCTTGTTCCGGAACTCCTGCCAGGGGTGGGGGGCTTCCTCTGCTGGCATCACCTTCAGCCACTGCTTGTAATAAGCTCGAAAGCCATCAATCTTCTCCAAGTAGGTGTTTTTTCCTTTGTACTATAATTAGAGATGCACAGGGCTATGTCAATGTGAGTGACATAGAAGGACAAAAACTTCACCATGAAACCCATCACTCTGCAATGAATATAGACTATGCTAAGAAAGCAGAGCATTCAGAAACGTTTTCAGCCAATCTAAACTACTGCATGTCACCCAAAGCTAACCCAAGTCACAGCAGATGACCCCTGTTCTTTCCTCAAGAAGACTACCAAATAATTTGACATTAGATTCATTGCTGTAAAGGGCCAATTTCTAGAAAGTCTGTTATTTGGGAGTAGGCCAGACCACCCTTTGCCTAACAGGCATCTAGTCTAAGAACATTAGAGTGTGCCTAGCCCATGGAAGTCACCTCAGCACCACAGCTAGAACCAAGGCATCCCCTCAACTCTGCCTCTGTTTGGCTGAGCTGTTGCTATCCTTCTGACCTTGGATCACTGCAGCATCTCCTTGCAGGGAGGAGAGGTGTGATGGGTTTGAAACAGATGAGGGGCACCATGGGAAAAATAAGCTAAACACTGTTAAAACACAATACTAAAAGTCTGAGTTTATGCTGGGCAGTGGTGGTGCACACCTTTAATCCCAGCACTTGGGAGGCAGAGACAGGTTTATTTCTGAGTTCGAGGCCAGCCTGGTCTACAGAGTCAGTTCCAGGACAGCCAGGGCTACACAGAGAAACCCTGTCTCGAAAAACCAAAAAGCAAACCAAAACAAAACAAAAGTCTGAGTTTAAAAAGGTTTAAGTGTGTTGTGAGCTGGACATGGTGAGGCATGCCTTTGTTCCCAACATTTGGATAGCAAAGACAGGCAGATCTCTTAAGTTAGAGGCCAGTCCGCTCTATAATGCAAGCTCCAAAACAGCCTGGGCTACATAGAGACCATGTCTAGAAAATAATAAAAAGATTAAATGTGCTGAAGAAATGGCTGCGTGCTTACTATGCAAGCATGATGACGAGTTCGAACCCCAGTACCCGTGCCTCCTGCCATGTGGTCCCTGAGCCAGGGAGGTAGGACAGGAGCCAGCAAGTCTCGTCAAACTGATGAGCTGCAGTTGTCTCAGAAAAGTGGAGGGTGACAGAAGGCTTTATGTGGTCCTCAGTTGCACTGATTTCCTTCTATGCACTAAGACTATGAAACCATCTATTAACAAGATACTTAGAACATGGAATTGAGAATGATCTAGGGGCTACAGAGAGGACTTGGCAGCTAAGAGCCCTGGATGGGTTCCACTCCATGCACCCATGAGATGGCAGGAAACTACCTATAACGCGTTCAAAGGGATCAGGCCTCCTCGGTACTGCACACACATTGGACACAAGCAAGCAAGATACCCATACATGCTTGTGGCACAGGCCTTTAGTCCCAGCACTTGGGAGGCAGAGGCAGGCAGATGGATCTCTGAGTTCAAGGCCAGCTTGGTCTACAGAGTAAGTTCCAGGACAGCCAGGGCTACACAGAAACCCTGTGTAACACAGAAAAACAAAACAAACAAACAAACAAACAAAAAAAATGGGCTGGAGAGATGGCTCAGAGGTTAAGAGCACTGACTGTTCTTCCAGAGGTCCTGAGTTCAATTCCCAGCAACCACATGGTGGCTCACAACCATCTGTGATGGGATCTGATGCCCTCTTCCAGTATGTCTGAAGAGAGCAATAGTGTACTCACGTTGAATAAATAAATAAAACAAAAAATCCCCCCCAAACACCCACATACATTTTTTAAAAGACAACAAGAAGGTGACCTCCAGACACTCAGACATCCTGATGCTCAGCACAGCCTGCCCTGCTAACCCACTCCTTTCTCAGCAAGCGCCACACAAGGCAGCCATTCCTGAGCACTGCCTCAAGTGTGCTCTCACCCATTCACTGTTTCCCTCCCCATCTGGTTTGTGGTCATCTAGGCCATCATTGCCATTAATGCTCAGGAGGCAGAGCACGGGGTCTGACTCAACAGAGCCCCAAACCAAAGGAACCTGATGTCTGAAGGGGTAACATGTACAGTAGCCTTCAGACTGTATCACTTGCAATGCCACTGCGCAAACACTCGATGGATGAGTACTGAGCAGCAATCAACGCACAAGCATTGGAAACCAGGTGAACAAGCACACTGCCTCTCTAAGGCCCGGTGGTTCAGTGAAGACAAGAACCAAGTGTGAACACAGCAACCATGGTATCATGAGACTATGGTATGGGGGAGGGGAGGCAGATCTGAGAAGGGTTACTTAGACTGGACACAACGGTACGTACCTATAATCCCAGCCCTTGAGGGGTAGGCAGGAGAATCCGTAAGCCATGGCTAGCCTGAGTTACCTGACTGCTAATAGAAACCAAAAGTGGGCTAGAGAGATGGCTTGGTGATTAAGAGAACATACTGCTCTCCCAGAGGATCTGAGTTCAGTTCCCTGCACCCACACCAGGCATACCACACACACCACACCACAACCACGTTAGCTCCAGGAGAGTCAATGTGGCTCAGGGCCCTGGGTTTCTCTGAAGAAAGGTCGTTGGACAACTTTGAGCAAGGAAATGAATGTCAAGACCCAAAGGTCAAAACCAGAGATGGCAGCAACTAAGGCAAGAGTATGCCCTGACAGTAAGCCTGGTGCACACACCCGGTCAAAGGTGGGCGGGTACTCGGCTGCGAACTCCAGCTGGCGGATGACCACTTCATTTACTGGGACGCTGTTCTGCCTCATGTCCTTCAGGATGTTGATGAGATAGGTGTAGTCCAGCTTCTTGAGGGCTGCATTGATGAGGGTGCTGTAGATGTGGATGTTAGGGGTCATCTGGGACTTCTAGAAGACCAACATCATGAACACGGTCAGCAGGGTGGTGGCTGGTAGGACAAAGCAGTCTGCTCTGCCAGGCCCACAGACGGGTCTGCTCCACAGACTAGGCACCAGAACAAAGGTGGGACCGTACGGCAATAACTAGTCTATTTGGGGAGAAGGGCTGGTGCTCTGGGGTCAACAGACAGGCAGGAAATGAGGTGTGAAGTACCTCCTCACTCCTGGCAGTAGTTTACTAGTTGACACTGTCATCATCAGGTGCTGGGGAGCCTAGAGCAGCGAACATTAGTTGGGTGGTAGAATGTGTGGACATTACTTGGTCCTTAGGAAGTGGTCACTGCTGGGGTTAGATGAAACCTACACAGCAAGCACTCACGAGGGTCACAGAGTGTGCATCAGAGGGAGCCAGGGCTGTGAAAACTACCCTTTGTCCCCAGGGCTTCTTATCCATCCCTCTGGGAAGTTGGGGCTCAGTCCCATTCATACATCTCCATCGGAACCAACACCAACTTCAAGTTTTCACGGCCAGTTTTTACAGTGGTTCAAAATCTGCTTGTTCCCAGAGGGGGTCATGGTCATTCTACACTAGAAGCGGTGCTGTCCCACTTGCCCTGCCCCAGACTCATTTGATCCTGCTGGGCCTCATTTTTCCAACAACTTTCTTCCTGAGAATCCCAGAGTTCTCCCAGAACCATGGCAGCAGGCTTGGGGTTAGGCTTGGGTCCCTCACCTTCATGTCAGCAAGCAGCTGCATACCATCCCTGGGCCGATGGCACCCAATGGCCAGATTGCAGAAAGTCCGAAGATTGGGGACGATTCCCTTCTTTGCCAGGATTGGCAACAGTGCCTGTAGGACAGACATGCAACCATTATCTGTGACCCACAGGCTCTGGCCTATTGTTCTGAGGAATCACTCTGCTGTATGCTAGAGACCTAGGAACACAAGTCTACTCAGAGGCTCCTTGACTCCCTCAGCTGACTGTATGGCAATCCCGGTCTCAGCTCAGCACTCAAGATCTCATGCCCCTTTGTCTCAAATGTCCTTCCTATCCTCTGTCTCCTGTTCCTTGGCTGCCCATCCCTGCAGTGGGCCAAGAAACTAGGAGCTCCTGGTACAGGGCAGGAAGCAGCACTGACCAGTATGGTATGAGAAAGATGGTATCTTTCATCCTGGGAAAAGCCCCAGGGAAGGACTCTGCCATCTTAGCTTGTCCAGAGGAAGGTGTGCTCTGCACTATCACCATTTCTCTGTCACCCTTGACCCTCACAGATGCACAGGGTACTGCTTCTGTCAAAGCAAGCACCACATACAAACTGATTGTGAGCCACACGGTGGCGGTGCAACTGTGCATGCCTCTATTCCCAGCATTTGGGAGGCAGAGGCAGTTGGGTCTCTGTGAGTTTGAGGCCAGTGTGGTCTACAAAGTGAGTTCCAGGGCTGTAGGGCTGTTACACAGAGGAAACATTGTCTTGAAAAACCAGAAAACAGAAACAAAAACTGATTATGTAAGTGAACAAAACCCTGTAAGAAGCCTGGCTATGGTCTCTGTGGGATGGAGAAAGCCACATAACCAGGCAGTGCCTCCTGGTCTGACCAGGACAAAAGCAGATAGACCTGACTATGGATGAGAAGGTCAGAAGATTGTGGAGATAGACTAGGGTACCTCACGGTAATTCTTTCCTGGGGGTGGGGGTGGGTGGGAAGTAGGGGTCGGGTGCTGAGCCAGGGTCTCACTACAAAGCCTCAGCTGGTCTGGAGTTCACTATGTAAACTTGGAAATCCACCTACCTCTGCTTCCCAAGTGAACCACCATAATGAACCCCTCTCCCCCCACCCCTCCCCCTTTTGTTCTTTTAAAGAAAAGGTCACAGGCTGGCATTGAACTTTCAATTTGGCTTGCTGGATTGTTTTATGTCAACCTGACACAGGCTATCTGATAGGTAGGAATCTCAGTAGAGAAAATACCTACAGAAGCTAGAGCTGTGAGGCATTCTCTTAATTATTACTTGATGGGGGAAGGTCCAGCCCACTGTAGGTGGCGCCATCCCTGGGCTGGGTTCTGAGCAAGCCATGATTAGTAAGCAGCACCCTCCGTGGCCTCTGCATCAGCTCCTGCCCCCAGGTTCCTGCCCCGTTTGAGTTCCTGTCCTGACTTCCCTCAATGATAGATTATGAAGCGTAAGCCAAATAAACTTTCCTCAAATCGCTTTTGGTCATGGTGTTTCATCACAGCAATAGTAACTAAGGCAGTATGCCGAGGATGACCTTAATTCTTAATCCGTCAGCCTCCGATCCCATCTCCTGGGATGACAGGTGAGCGGCACCAGACCCGGTTTGTGCAGTGCTAGGAACAGATCCAGAGCCATATGTATGCTGGACGGGCACTCTAGCAGCTGAGCTAGCCTCGTCCTCCCCATACTGGCTTTTGTTTTTAATGTGTACAGCTGTTCTGCCAGCATTTATGTCTGTGTACCACTTGAATGCTTAGTGGCCATGGAAGCCAGAAGAGCAGATCAGATTCCTGAAGCTGGAGTTACAGATGGTTGTAAGCTGCCGTATAGGTGTCTTCTAGAAGACCAGCCAGTGTTTTTAACCGCTGAGGCATCTCTCCAGTTCATGGTGGTTTTTGTTTTTTGTTTTTTAAGATTTATTTATTGTATGTATATGAGTACACTGTAGCTCTCTTCAGACACACCAGAAGAGGGCGCCATCTCCCATTACAGATGGTTGTGAGCCACCATGTGCTTGCTGGAAATTGAACTCAGGACCTCTGGCAGAGCAGTTGGTGCTCTTAACCTCTGAGCCATCTCCCAGCCTCATGGCCATTCTTACACCTGCTGAACAACTCTATGGTCCTGTCCCTGAAGTACCTGCCCGTCTTATGTACGGCTCCTCAGTGTAACAGAGTAATGACAGGTTCGGCCTCCTGGAACCCAGGATCGCAGCAGGACCCTTCTCCACAAATGCCCTCCTACCCTTCCTCTGGGTGGTAGGGCTGCGGTGCAGCTGGCTGGTTGGTGGCTCAGTTCCCAGCTTGACATATGGCCAGGCCTAGAACAGAGCTCTAGACATGTCTGCTGACTAGCAAGCTACGATCTAGAATCTGAGAGCCATAGAGGGAAGAGAAGGGGAGTCCCCGGTAGATAGCCGCTTACCTTGGCTCCCTCCAGGTCTCCCAGCTTGCTCTTCCTCCTTATCAGAGTGTTGAAGAAGGTTACATCAGCCTCCACCCTATGCCTATCAAGGACGGACAGCAGCGAGGACTCTGCAGGGGTCCCAGGTTCCACCACCTCGGCCAGCAGAGTGAGAGTTTTGATGTCTGGCTGGAGTCCGTGCTCTGCCATCTTGCCCAGGAAGCCTTCCAGGCCCCCCAGCAAAGCCAGCCTATCAGCAGGTGTGGCCACTGTCCCAAAGGAGACCACAGCAGGGGAGAGGGTCCCAAGACTTAGGAGATTGACTTCTAGCTCCAAGAGGGAAGGTTTCAGGGCCAGTGGGGTGAGGGCTACTATGTGGCCAGGTTCTGCCTTGGTTTCTACCTCAGGCTGGGTCCTGCTTGTTACTCTGGCCTCAGGAAAGGCTGGTGGCCCCTCAAGTTTCTGAGAAGGTTCCAGAAACAGCTGTTTCTCCAGTGCTTCCACATGTCTGACTGACACACCATGCCCTGTCTTGGCCTGGACTTTTCTCCCTGCCAGATGCCTGCCTGTTGGGGGCTGGAGCAGGATGGTCTCTTTCTGGGACGTCAGGAACAGCCTGGAGGCAACCTCTGGGTCCCCCAGACCACAGTCTCGAGCTGCCCCCAACAGGAGGTTGTAGCCATGCCTACTTGGTTTGATCCCCAGACTCAGCATCTGCCGCCACACCTGAAGGGAAACACAAATGTTAGAGCTAAGTCGCTGCCTTCTACAGGCCTTCAGAGGAAGTAAGTGCTGTTGTCAGGAGCCATCATAGGATACAGGCCTTCAGAGGAAGTAGGTGCTGTTGTCAGGAGCCATCATAGGAGAAGCTAAAAACTAGCACACAGTCTTCCTAGGTGAGTCTGCCTTGGATTAAAATCTATGATGGATTTGCTCCGGTAGACAAGGCTCACGAGAAATTCATTTAAGGAAAGATTCCTGCTATTAATATGCTTTTCCTGTTATTATTAACTATGTAACAATCACTAGGTATTGACCCACCCTTTTGAGCAGATTTCTGCAGTCCTATGAAGATGTAATATCTTGAGGTGATACTATACAGACAAATAGATAATGACTCTATAGAATTTCTGACTTGATTCAAAGAGTCTTAGGAAGAAAGGTTTTAGAGATGGTCTTAGTTGCTACAAAGATGTAATAAAGTTGGAATCAGCCAGGCAGTGGTGGCGCACGCCTTTAATCCCAGCACTCGGGAGGCAGAGGCAGGCGGATTTCTGAGTTCGAGGCCAGCCTGGTCTACAGAGTGAGTTCCAGGACAGCCAGGGCTACACAGAAAAACCAAAAAAAAAAAAAGGAAGAATAGAATGTGCCCACTCCTCAGAATAGTAAGTAAAGGCTGCACAATAAGAACACAATGAGCTTTCATAATTACACTAAAGAGAGAAACAGACTTGAGACAGTTTTGCGTTCAAGGAAAAACATTTAGGTCCAAGGATGAAGCCACAGGTGTGCACTTTGCTAAGGAAAGGCCATGTGAAAACTGCAGCTTTGAACTTAAAATGAGTGTATTACAAGGAGACACGGCTTCGAACTTAACATCAACATCCTTCTAAAACTCCCATTTTACCTCTGAGGTAATTTTCTGAGGAACGTTTTGTCGAATGGTATAAAAAGACCAGAGAAAAGAAATAAAGTTGTTGGTTGAATGGCTTGTCTTAGGGAGCTCTGCCCCATCCACCCATCCATCCTTCTAAATGTATACGTCTGTTTATGTGTAAGCAAATGTGTAAACACGCATGAATGCTTGTGAAGTTGATTGTGACAGACAGGCCTGGCCAGCGTGTGGGTGTATGAATGTTTGGATGTATGTGTCTGCCATATTTGCCTGTACAAAGCATCTTTTTTCCTTTTTTTTTGTTTTGTTTTTTGGGATGTTTGTTTGTTTGTTCGAGACAGTGTTTCTCTGTATTGCACCTGCAGAGAGTAGAGAAGGAGCCTGAGGCGTGGGGTTGAACCTATACCCCAGTGAACCCCATAATGGTCAGGAACCCCAAGGTCTGAGCAAGACAGGTATGGGCCATCTGTTGAGGTTTTACCTCTTACTGTCTACTGTAATGCTAGGTGCGGGCCCCCAAGACCTGGAGTCTGTACGTAGCCCCTGGGACCCTGCCTCCAAGTTAATTCTGACTGGTGACTAATGATGAGCAATAGTTGGGCAGAAGAGACATAGGTGGGGCTGAGGTTTCCAAGACTCAACCAGAGGACCACAAGGAAGAAGAAGGTGCAGGAGAGGAGGAAGGAGAAGCCACCATGGGTTAAGGGTCAGGAGAACACAGCCCTGAGGGCTGCCCAATCGGAGCTAAGAGCAGCCCAGATGAAACATACTAAGTTGGGGTAATCGACAGAAAAGTAGATTCTAACTGCATGGCGGGTAGGCAGCTGCCTCGCTCTTGTGCTGCTCAAGGCTCATCCTAAGTACAAAGGCTGGCGAGTATGTCTTTCATCTGGGAACATAAACCGTCTAAGGTGGGTAGAAGGGCTGGGATTTAAACAATTTCTCCAACGACCTTTGCTTCACTACTGAGGCAGTGTTTCCACGGGCCTTTCCATGCTGTCTAGAGAACTGACAAAGAGCATGCCCTGCAATGGTCCCACAAAGGCTGGAATGGCAGATATACAAACACACCTGGCACTGTGGACTGGGAGGGTGCTCGGCGGTTAGAAGAGCACATTGCTTTTAGAGGCCCCAGTATGATTCCCGGCATGCACTTGAAGTGGCTCACTATAGGCAATAACTCCAGCTTCAGGAGACCCTTTTCTGGTTTCCTACACACATATGATTTAAAAACAAAAGCCAAATGCACTGGCTGGTTTTGTGTGTCCACTTGACACAGGCTGGAGTTATCACAGAGAAAGGAGCTTCAGGGGAGGAAATGCCTCCATGAGATCCAGCTGTAAGGCATTTTCTCAGTTAGTGATCAAGAGGGGAGGGCCCCTTGTGGGTGGTACCATCTGTGGGCTGGTAGTCTTGGGTTCTATAAGAGAGCAAGCTGAGCAAGCCAGGGGAAGCAAGCAAGCCAGTAAGGAACTTCCCTCCATGGCCTCTGCATCAGCTTCTGCTTCCTGACCTGCTTGAGTTCCAGTCCTGACTTCCTTTGGTGATGAACAGCAATGTGGAAGTGTAAGCTGAATAAACCCTTTCCTCCCCAACTTGTTTCCTGGTCATGATGTTTGTGCAGGAATAGAAACCTTAAGACACCAAACAATGCTAATCCTGGCACCAGGTAAGACTGACCTGCATGGCTTGCCGGAAGCCTATCTTCTTATCTTGGATGCAGCCCATGAGCAGAAAACAGAAGGTCTCCTCTGTGACTGCATGCCCTCTTTGGATAATTTCCTGGGAAAGAAAAGAAGGCAGTCTCAGTCAGAACCTATGGCAAGGCCCAGTCTGACCTAGCTCAGTACCAGGTCCATGCATCTGTAAGGAACAGGGTCCTGGATATAGCCCTGGGACCAGTTAGAACCAGCTCCCAAGTGAAGCACCTAACTGCCCCCCCCCCAGGCCTGTCATCCTAGCTCTGTTCCTAGAGGCAAGAGTGTGTGCAAAGTTGACCCCAGCAGCCACTGTACTGGAGGCTCTGGACTCACTGGACCAGTTTCACAATCCACCAGCAGCAGCAGCCAACTACTGGTGTGGGTAAAGACAAGGCCCCGAGCTTCTCAATCTCAGTTTCTTCATTTGTGCAAGGACACACCTTCTAGAATGTCTGAACAATCTTTCAACCATGTACAGTCCTCACCAGCCTCTTCAGGGTCACGCTGGACAAGACCTCCTTAAAGACACTTGTGTCTCCTAGAACCTCCTGACCTTCCACTCAGCACAGGGACTCTCTCTTGCTCTCCTGCTTACAGCCCACCACTGTGTGAGGCCACGGAAAGGTCCTGTCGGATTTGTGTGTGAACCCTAGCATAAAGCATAGGCTGTCTCATCTCTCCTGAATATTCCACGTGAAGGGAGACAGCTAGGTCTCTCTCACACTTGTCCCGCCAGACTGATTTTGAAGAAAGGACAAAAGGGAGCCCCCACCTTGAAGACATCCAGGCACATCCTGAGGTCTGCACACCTGGCGGCCACCTTCAGCAGGGCATGATACGTTTTCAGGTTGAGCTGGAAGTTCTGGGCCTGGAGCTGCTGACGGAGCTTCAGCGCACTCTGCAGGGCAGAGTCCTTCCAGGGGGACTCTGCACAGACATTGAACAGAGCCGTGTATGTGGCATCTGAGGGCTCCAGGTCTCTCTTCTTCATCTGTTGAGATGGGAGAAAACTGAAGGTGGCTCTAGGAGAAGCTGGATACAGAGATCAACAGACACTCTGAAGGCCCCAAGAAAGGTTTGATACTACATCCAACTAGCCCAGGAGCTAAGGCTGACCCAAGTAGCACCTCATATACAGTACCCAAACTCCTGACTCTACCAGAGGGCTTTGAGAAATGGAGCCCACATTCCCAGAAATGCCAACAGGAAACCATCCTCCTGGGCACTTGAAAGAATATTCTAGAATACTTGTATCAGGTGCATCCAACGGCCCTCTCCTGAGGCCTGCCCAGCTCACCCTGACAGTCCAGGGTGGGCACAGAGTGGGTCTGTTCTGGGAAAGGGGACCAGTGTTCACTAACGAAGAGCTCGTGAGCCAGTGAACTCTGCTCAGAAACCAGGGATGAGATGGTTTAGAAAAGTTATTACAACAATTCATATGTCCTTTTAGAAGCACAGTTTTAGCACTGAAAGTGGTGGCGCACACCATTAATCCCAGCACTCGAGAGGCAGAGGCAGGCAGATTTCTGAGTTTGAGGCCAGCCTGGTCTACAGAGTGAGTTCCAGGACAGCCAGGGCTTCACAGAGAACCCCCCTGCCAAAAAATGAAGTTTTGTCAAACATCTTGGCAAATGCCTCTGTCAGGAGACAGGCAAGAGGATCTCTGAGTTCAAGGTCAGCCCGGTCTACATAGTGAGTTCCAGGTTAGCCACAGCTACACAGTAAGACCATCTCAAAAAAACCAAAACAAGGGGCTGGAGAGATGGCTCAGTGGTTAAGAGCCCTGATAGCTCTTCAGGTTCAATTCTCAACACCCACAAGGCAGCTCGCAACTGTCTGTAACTCCAGTATCTGACACCCTCACATAGAAATACATGCATGCAAAACACCAATGCCCATAAAACAAAATGAACAAATGAAGGTAGAAAGGGAGAAACTCCTTTGCTCTGGCAACGGTCTGTGAGAACTCGCACTAGGGTACCAAATGTGAGGACGAGGGTTAGCACAGTCTGTGCTGGGTCAGGGGCTCCCTTAGCTTCTGGCCCCAGGAAAAGACAGCTTGTCTTTTACTTGAGATTACAGTTGTCCTGGGTAAGACTCGTCCTTGATTCATTAGGAAACAGAATGGGATGCATGTGTGGGGTCTGTGGAGAGGAACCCAGACTAACTGGGCATGGCAGCGGAGAAGAAAGAGTACATGAAGCATGGCTCTGTCACCTTACCTAATGCCCCAAGATGACCTCAATTTAGACTCAGTGTCAACAAGCCCACGTCCTGTGCCCCACTGTGTGACATCATGCTAAGGACCCGCACCCAGCATGCACTTCAGAGCTTTGGCCCTATTGATCTGCCCCACACTCACATCGTTGAAGAGCCTGAAGGCCTTCTTCAGGTAGCCGGCTCGCCCGCAGCCCCCAATCAGCACCGTGTAGTTGCACTCCAGGGGCTGCAGGCGTTCTTCCTTCAGCATCTGCCTCTCAAACAGATCCAGGGCCTCTGCAAGCTAGGGAAAGAGGCGACAGGAGAAGGGGCTCAGGACAGCTTCTGAGACCTGTAGCAAGCCAGGGAGAACGGGGCGCACCTTTGGTAGGAGGATCAAAGCTATTCTAGGCTACTCAGCCCATTTTTAGAACAGCCTGGGGCTCATGAAACATTTCCTCAGAACAAGCAGAAAAAAACAAAAACAAAACAAAAAAAACTACCCAAAATAAAAGCCCCCCAGAAGAGGGGAGGTAGAGAGACCTTCTGATATGCAGGGAGACAGCTCCCTCCTCCCTGACTGCAAACTTCTGCCCAAAGCAGTCTTTGCCCATGTCTAATTCCCCACACCCCTCCTGCCCACCCCCCCTCCATGCACTCACTCCTTAGTCTTTGTTTCTATGGTAGTGCTGAAGAGCTCACCCAATGCCTGCGCATGCTCAGCAGACACTTGACCACTAAACTGAAGACCTTTCCTTTTTTTTTCCCTTGAGACAGGATGTGACTATGTAGACCAGGCTAGCCCCAAATGCAGAGCTCTGCCTTCCTCAGTGCTGGGATTAGCGATGGGTGCCACCATACCCGGCTCTCTTTTTTCTTATCTGTTCCTTTAAATAATAGCTACTAAGTCCTCCCACGAGCCAGGCAAGGTCTGTTCACTTGGGGGAGGTTGTGTACAAAAGGAAGCCTGCTCATGAAGCTACTGTTCTGGCTGGAAAAGATGAGGCAGGAGGATCTTGAGTTTGGGTCCAACCTGGGCTACATAGCAAGCTAGGCTACAGATAAACCCCCGTCACAGAAAAGCCAAAATAAAATGGTGGTGGTGGGACAAGATGGCTCAGTGGGTAAAGGTGTTTGCCAACAAGCCTACCAACTGGAGTTAGGTCTGTAGGTTCCACACAGTCGGAGAGAACTGATTCCCTCAAACTGTCCTTGTCTGCCCTACATGCATCCTGGAATGTGTATGTGCACACAAATACTGGGAGTAACACACTAAAATAAATGCAATTAAAAGGGGAAGGGCTGGGCTATAGCATAACTGATAGAGTCTGTGTCTAGCTTGCATGAAGCCCTGGGTTTGATCCCAGGTGCCACATAAACCCAGCGTGGTGATGCACACCTGTACTCCCTGCACCAGGGAGGTGGAAGCAGGAGGATCAAAGGTTACCCTTCCAAGCCAGCCTAGGATACATTGGACTCTACCTAAAAATAATTAAATAGATAAATAAATACGGAGGTTGGCGGAACTAAGAGCACAGAAGCTTCCAGAAGTCCCAAGTTCTATTCCCAGCACCCTGTCAGGCTGCTCACAGCCACGTATAACTCCAGCATTGGGAGATCTAATGCTCTCACCTCTATTTGTGCACAGACATACATTCACCTACAGAAGGAAAAACAGAGTGGTGGGTTTGGTCTTGTCTGCTGTGTATTCAGATGCTGAGTTTGTACTCCAAGATCAGGTTGCAGTGAGGACATGGGCACTGTATTGACCAATGAGCTGTAAGGAATGCTCCCCAATAATCTCGGATCGGATAACAAAAAGCTAGAGCCTGTGGCTGGGCAGGGGAGAGAGGGAGGTGGAACTTCAGATTTGGGGGCGGGGGGTCGTCTATGGTATGGACCTCGAGGAAAAGGAGAGGAGAGTGAAGGAGGAGATCACCAGGAGGTGGGGTGGACCATGTGCAGTGACCAGGAGTAGCATGCCCGGAGGACTCTCATGCACCAAAGCAAGACTCAGCTGGTAAGTAACCGGGGGGGGGGGGGGGGGGGGGGGGGGGGGGGGGGGGAAGTGTCCTCTGGTTATAAATAGACAAGTTGGGTTATAAAAGTCTCAGAGCCTGCACGGGTTAGGCTTGCAGCTTGTTAACAATACCAGGTTTCGGGTTGGAGAGAAGGCCCAGTGAAGAAGGACGTGTATTGTTCTTGCAGAGGACCCAAGTTCAACTCCCAGCACCCACATCAGGCAGCTAATTCCAAGGGATGCACATGCACATATACAGACATACACAGATACACACGTGAATAAATAATAATACAAATGTTTTAAGAAAATACCAGGTCTGTGTGTCTTTTATTTGGGAGCTAAGTGGGAGAGAGGGGGCAGAAATTCACTTCATCCCAGCACTTGGGAGGCAGACACAGGTGGGTCTCTGAGTTCGAAGCCACCCTGGTCTACAGAGTGAATTCTAGGACAGCCAGGGCTACACAGAGAAACCCGGTCTCAAAAAAAAAAAAAAAAAAAGACAAAAACAAAGTTTATAGAGTGTTTTAAAAATAACAAACTGGGTAATAGTAGTTTATGCCTTTGACACCAGCAGAGGCAGGTAAGGTAGATCTTGGAATTCAAGGCCAGCTTGGCCTATATAGTGAGTTCTAGGACAGCTAGAAATGCAAAGAGACACCGAGAAAGAGATCCTACACTAAAAAAAAATAATAAAACCAAACAAGTAAAATAAGCTAGATGTGCTACTACATGTCTGTAATCCCAGTATTTGTGAGTCAGTGGCCTCCCTGTGAGTTCCAGGCCAGCCTGGTCTACACAGTGAGTTCCAGTTTAGCCAGGGCTACACAGTTAAGATTGTGAAAAAGATATAAAACAATAGAATATGCTGGATAAGTAATCCCAGCACTCAAGAAGGTGAGACAGGAAGATTATATGTTTTAGGCTATCCTGAGCTACATAGGGAGTACCTAGCAAGATAGCTTTGAAAGAATGAAAATTAGTTAAGAGTTAGCAACAGTTTAGAGGTCAAATTGTTGAGAGAAGACTAAATCATGACCCAAGGACAGGTGATACGGACAGGAAGACTAACGGGATGGCCACCATGTAGTGAGTCAAAGATAGGTAAGGGGCTAACAATACGGTTCAGCAGATAAAGGCAATTGCAGTGCAAGTGACCAGAGTTCGATCCCTGGGCGAACCAGTTCTGTACGTTGTTTTCTGGCCTCCACATGTGCACTGGGGCGCGCAGAGTCACACGAGCACACCAACAGCAGTAACAGAGATCCGAGGACTGAGCGCCGAGCACCCCAACTTCCACAGCTGAGAAGGCCGTCCAGCCCCACGGAAAATGCCTTGCTATTGTGAAACACACTAACCAGTTCTCTTCACGCCCTGCCTGCCCTCCTCCCAGTTTCTGGCCCAGCCCCTTCAATCGTGTCTCCTAACTGTTCCTCCCTCGGTCCCCAACAGTCTGCTCAGACGTCCCCTTCCGTGTTCCCAATACCAGCAGCTCCAAGACATAACAACTGTTCAAGCCTGTCTGCTCTGCTCAGCTCCCCCCAGCTCGACTGTCTCCTAACAGTGTCTTCACTTACTGCCTTCTCTTCTCACTCTGCTAGCCCCACCCCCAGCCGGCTTTTTTTTATATCCTATCCAATTCCCAGAAACCCAAGGGGCATCCAACACTGAAGGTCGGAGGGTCAAGCACTTCTCAGAGCTAAGAATTCTTAAAGGGCCAGGGACACGAGCTTAAAATCCCATTACATTCTCAGACCTTTCCTTCCTTGATCAGACGTTTGCACTGAAGGAAGTACCAGTATGGAGTATTCCTGCGGCCCTGCCACAGTTTGGGCTCCAGTTCTTCCTCCTCAGCACCCTGCTCCTTGAGCTTCAGGTTATAGAGCCGGGCTGTTGCTTTGTGGAATATTCTTCGGGAGGAGAATTTGTCAGAGAGGGTTCCAAAGCTCTCTTCTTCTTCCGCCTCCTCCTCCGGGGGAGCCGCAGGGCTGAGCTTACTGGAGTCAGAGCAGTGGCTGCTCATTTTCCTCTCGATCCCTCTGCCCAGGGGCAGGTGAGAGGAAGAGCTACAGAAGGCAGCCCTCCAAGAAGGTCCCTCCCAGCCTCCTGCCCATCGGGTAGATCCAAGAAGACCCAGGTGTTGAAGGACAGACAGTCCTATGGGGTGGGAGCCAGAAAAGAGCCTGGAGAATCTTAGGAGATCCATCACTGGCCACCTGGAGCCACTGCAGCCTGGAATCAAGAAAAACAAGGAAACTGCATCAGCCTCCATGTAAAAGTCACAAGGGCAGGCTCTGAGTTAGGAAGCCCTGGCTCGATCCCGGTGGGGAGTGGGCCCAACTTACAAATCTCAGCAAGTAGCTGGGTAGAAAAGAGGCAGAAGTTCAGGGTCATCTTCAGCTATTATATCAACTTCAAGGCCAGCCTGGGCTTCATGAGATTGTTTCAAAACAGTAAGAGTAAAGGTCATGCCTTTAGCTCCTGCACCAGGGAGACAGAGGCAGGTGGACTTCTATGAGTTCAATGTCAGCCTGGTCTACACAGTGAGTCCAAGCTAGTCAGGGCTACCTAGAGATCCCAGTCTCGACAACAACAAAGGCCAACAAAGGTGATTGCTGCAGAGCTTGGTAACCTGAGTCTGATTCCTGAACTTGAACAAGCTGTGCCCTGATCTGCACACGGGTGGTGTGGAAGGCACAGATATGCACATGCACACATGGATAGATAGATAGATAGATAGATAGATAAAAAAGATGTACAGGAGTTCAATGTAAGACCAAGGTACATGAGACCTTGTCTCAAACAAACCAAAACACTAACAAAATAAAAGCAAACGACAAAAGAGAAAGCCTTCGTTGGGCCTGAAATTCCTGATACTCAGCAGCCTGAGGCAAAAGGACTGCTAGTGCAGGGGGTGAGGGGTGGGGGTGGGGTGCCAGTAAGGGGTGTCAGGGTATACGGAGGTCTGTGTAGGACATATCTCTAGCATGCACTAGGTTCCTAGGTTCAATCCTCGGTATTGAAATTTGCTTTTTTTACAACTTGTGCTGGTGTACACCTTCAGTCCCAGCACTCAGAGCTGTGACAGGCAGATCGAAGTTGGAAACCAGCCTGGTCTACATCATAACGTGAGTTCCAGGCCAGCCAGGGCTACAATGGAGATACTGTCAAAGAAAGAAAAGAAAAGAGAAGAGAAAATTGTGTATGAGCTTATGGTTTGGTTTTGCTTTTCCTTTTGTGGTACCAGAGGTTGAATTTAGAGCTTCACCGCTGAGCTAGTTCATCCTTCTGAGACAGGGTCCCACCAGGTAGCCTTAGCCACATACTCAACCTCACCTGTGCTAAGATTACACGCAAGCACCACTTGGTTTTTGTGTTTGTTGGCATGGTTATGAATCAGGTTGTGTTGGATTTCACATCCAGGGACTTGTGAATGTAAGCGCTCTCTCTCTCTCTCTCTCTCTCACACACACACACACACACACACACACACACACAGAGACAGAGCTACAGCCTCCCATACAAAGCATTCTCTTTGTATTCGACAGTGCCGGCTAGAGAGTTCAGCCTGCTTATTTTGAATCCCTTTAATAAAAAAACAATCAAACAAACAAAAACAAAGTAAAACATAAAAACAAGACAAATAGATATAAAGGTATTTTAAAGCTTAGCTCTACTAGAAGGTTGACTCGCTCTCTAGGGTCTCATGTCATGCAGGCTGGCCTCGAACTTCTGATCCTCCTGCCTCCACTTGCCACTTAGTGGGATTACCGGTTTATGCGGTGCTGGGACAAGCACTTCACCAACTGAGCCACACCTCTACCCCCCTTACCCGACTTTTAAACGTCTGCATTAGAGATACACCCACAGAGAGACCTGGGACCCTCGGGTCACTCCTTACTTCCTCTCCCCAGGCCTTCAGAGCCTACGTTTTCTCATCTGACACCCAAGCTTGGACAAAGTCCCTCAGGTCCAATTTCCCAATTTCCCGGCTTACGGGATTCCTATGAGAGTTGAATAGAAACTCACTCTGAGCGTTCTAAGCAGCAAGCTCCTAGTGAGACGACCTCAGAGTTGACGAACAGGGAAACCAGGTCCACGGTTCTTAACTTCATCACACCGCGGCGGAGATCCCGCGCAGGCGCACTCTGCCTCATTTGCTGTACGACTTCCGAACCAAAAGAAACAGGCGATCGGTCAGCGGCTACCCGGGCCTGAAGGGGTGACAGGACTCTACGCTTGATTGGCTGAGTCTGGATGGGGAAAAAAAGGGCCGGCGCGGGCTCAGGCGCTCCCGGCATCCCTCGCGGGGCGGCGGCTGCGGCGGTGGCGGCGGTGGCGGCGGCGGCAAGCGAGAAGGGGACAGGGAGAGGTAGTGTGAGGTGCGGAAAGCGGCTGAGAGACCTGACTGGGAGCTGGGCCCGAGGCCGCCGCCGCCACCATGCAGGAAATCATCGCCAGCGTGGATCACATCAAGTTCGACTTGGAGATCGCCGTGGAGCAGCAGCTCGGGGCGCAGCCACTGCCCTTCCCTGGCATGGATAGTGAGTGCGGGGCCCGGCGGGTGGGCGACTCTGATTCTAACCAGAGGCTACCCCAGCTCTGGGCCCCGGGACCCTTACTCTCGTCAAGTTCCTCCGTTTCCGTCCTGTGACTTCCCGGTGTCACTTGAACTCGGGAGACCTTTCTTTGGATCCTTGATCCCCCGGGACTGCTCCCTGGCAGTCCTCGGGACAGCAGGACCGTGTCGGTTGGTTGTTCCCGTAATTCTTCAGTGAACGCGTGTTATCCTGCTGTGGAACTCCCTCCTCCCACCCTGCTCCAACTACAGCAAAGTCTTTCGAATGTCCCCCATCTCCACCTCTTGGAGTGCTTGCTCCTTTCTACTTTCGTCAGAACTAGGCGTTACAAGTGTAGGAGGGTCTCTCACTGTCGCGGACTCCCAAGTAGACCCTCATATTCCAGGCTTGCTTGAGTCTAACTCCTGGGAAATCCTTCCTTGGCCTGGAATTGTCCGTTTTTCTCACTCCCCCACCTCCGGGTCACCTGTCCTAACTCAAGCCCCTGGGGAACCCTTAGACCGAGCTACCTTTACTGTCTGTCCCTCTTCACGTGATGGTTTTCCCATTCTGGTGGGATGCTGCTCCAATTCAGACTTAACTGTCCTCTTTGACCAGGTCATTCTTGCACATATGACTACTCTTTTTTTTTTTTTTTTTTTTGGTTTTTCGAAACAGGGTTTCTCTGTGTGGCCCTGGCTGTCCTGGAACTCACTCTGTAGACCAGGCTGGCCTCGAACTCAGAAATCCACCTGTCTCTGCCTCCCAACTGCGTGCACCACCACTGCCAGGCTATGACTACTCTTAAGCACTAGGTTTTTACTCAATTTGATGGCACTGCCTTGAGACCATGGAAAATTTGTGTGGGTCAGCTCTTTAACTCCCACTGAACACCACAGATCCACAAACCTGTGGAGGCAAGTGCGCACTGGTAGTGAAAAATTTTGTTTCTTTAAAAAAAGAAACCCACAGAAATAGGAATATGTTTATTTTAATTCCAGGTGTGAGATCTGGGGCTGCTTCAGACTGTCCATAGCGGCTATGATTTGCCTCGTGCTCTAGTAGGGGTGTGGCACTGCCAGTGGCAGGTAGTTTTTGCGATTGTGTGATGTTTGGAATTCTGAGGACTCTTAAGAGGGTGTATAAATGCTAGGGCCCCAAGAGTGTGGGTTGTTGGTTGGTTGCAGGTTATTAAGTAGCTGTAGAAACAACGAGAAGAAATTAGCTATCCTGATAGCAAAGATCGAACTTGCCCCCTAATCAGCAGGAAGCAGTCTAACAATGACATCACACACACACACACACACCCCGTTCTCTCCCCTATCCTTTTTTCTCTCCTTTCTGGTGTTAGGGGGTTGAAAGGGTGGAAGAAGAGGGGTGGAGAAGGGAAGAAGATAAAAGAACCCACAGAGTAGCCAACGTCTCCATGGGTACCTTTCATGCTCAGTTCCAGACTTGGTAGGTGCCCTCAGCACTCACTTTTTTTTTTTTTCTAAAGATTTATTATTTATTATATGTAAGTGCACTGTAGCTGTCTTCAGACACACCAGAAGAGGGCATCAGATCCCATTCCAGATGGTTGTGAGCCACCATGTGGTCGCTGGGATTTGAACTCAGGACCTCTGGAAGAGCAGTCAGTGCTCTTAACCACTGAACCATCTCTCCAGCCCTCAGCACTCACTTCTTGTGGTTGTGTTAGGTATGTCAAAGCCCTGCAAGGCTACAGACCCTCCTGTGATGCTCTTTGAGAAATGTAAATTTTGCCCTAAAGATGTGTTCTTATCCATCCTATCGGTCCCCATGACTGATTCTGACTTTTAAGAAGGGAGCATGACTAACTTCTAAATAGAAAGAAAGATCACAACTGTTCTTAGATTATGTTTGTTTTGTTTTGCTTTGCTTTTGCTTTGAGACCATTTCAGGTAGTCTAGGCTGGCCTGGAGTTGCTTATGTAGCCAAGGATGCTTCAACTCCTGACCCTCCTTTTCTCTACTTCCCAAGTGCCAGAATTACACCTCCATTTCCAACTCATGTGGCGACTGAACCCAGAGCTTTGTGAATGCGTGTGGAACAGACTGGTTTTAGTCTGTCAACTTGACACAAGCTAGAGTCATCAGAGAGGAAGGAGCCTCCCTTGAGGAAATGCCTCCATGAGATCCAGCTGTAAGGCCTTTTCTCAATTAGTGATCAATGCAGGAGGGCCCAGCCCCTTTGTGGGTGTGTGCCATCCCTGGGCTGGTGGTCCTGGGTTCAATAAGAAATCGGACTGGGCAAGCCATGGGGAGCAAGCCAGTAAGCAGCACCCCTCCATGGCCTCTACATCAGCTCTTGCCTCCAGGTTCCTGCCCTGTTTGAGTTCCGGCCTTGACTTTCTTTGGGGATGAACAGCAGTGTGGAAGTGTAAGCTGAATAAACCCTTTCCTCCCCACTTTTCAATCATGGTGTTTTGTAGCAGGAAATACAACTCTAGCTAAGACGCTTGTCAAGTACTCTACGTCTCCAGCCTTTGTTTTATTCGCTTTTGTTTGTTTGCTTTTGTGTTTTGAGACAGTCTGGCTAGATAACCACAGCTGGCCTAAAATATACTTTGTAGCTTCTCTTGAACTTGAAATCCCCCAGCCTCAGTTTCCTTCTCCCAGGTACTGGGATCACCAGTGTCCACCATCACGCCCAGCAACATCTCTGCATTCTACTATGTTAACTCTGGCCCGGCAAAAGCCGCCTGCTTCAGTGAAGCCACTGAATCTCTTGGAAGTTAGCAAGAGGAGGTGCATGCATGGGTTTAAGAGACAGCATTTCAGCCACTTGGTGATGGCTTGTGCCTTTAATCCCAGCACTCAGGAGGGAGAGGCAGGCAGATCTCTGAAATTGAGGCCAGCCTGTTCTACAAATCGAGTTCTAGGATAGCCAGGGCTGTGACACAGAGAAACCCTGTCTCTGGGGGAAAAAATAGAAAGACAGAAAGAAATGCCGTCTGTTTTTTTGTGTTTTAAAATGCCCTGTTTTCTGAAAATGCACGCTGATGAATCAGTGAAAACTTTATGAGTCCAAGATTTGGTCTACAGTCATGACTGGTGAGTTTCTGGGCTCATCAGAGTAGCCCTGACTCACCGACTGCTGCCACATTCTGACTCTGTAGATTACTGCCCTTCCGGGGTTGGCTGCACTTACAGGGATGAACAGCCATGCTCCTTTGTAATTCCATGTAGATGTTGCATATTAAGGGCTGGCCTGCTTGATCTTTGATTATATTCTTCCGCTAGGCTAATGTCTAAAGAGGCACCTGCCTTCTCTGGAATGTTCCCTGCTCAGAGGCCTCCTTCTTATTTCCTGTGAGACCATTCATTCCTTCTCTCTGTCTCATATTAATATACCTGTAAATTAACCCCCATGGGAGGTCTGAGCTGGGGGCAATTATTTCTTTGATCTTATGTTCCTTCTTGCCTTCACCTATTCTTAAATGTCTTGAAAGCTGTTTGGCTTCCAGGAGATTCTCAGATGTCTAGTCCCACAATACAGTCACAAGTTTGACTGAAACAAGTGGCTTTTGCTTCGAGACGGGGTCTCACTGTGTTGCCCTATCTGGCCTGGAACTAAATATGTAGACCTGGCTAGCCTTAGAACTCGGAGATCCTCCTGTGTCTGTCTCTTGAGTACTGGGATATGCCACCATGCCAGGCATGGGCTTTGTGTTCTTTGCCGTTCACTACATCCTGGGTTAAAGGTCATAAGAGTCTCCTCCATTGGTACCTAGCTTTAGCTGATAACTGGTTCTTTCCTTTTACAGAGTCGGGGGCTGCTGTCTGTGAATTCTTTTTGAAAGCTGCCTGTGGCAAAGGTAAGAAACCCTTGACATCCTTCCTGAGGTGCCCTGTGTTGTGAGTTGTTTTGATGTTGTTTGTATTTTGATGTTAATTCTGTGTCTTTAAGAGAGGTTGTTTTTAATGAGCAGTCTATCATGTATTTAGGTGATTTTATGAGAGTTTTTTTTTCTTTATTTTAATTGGTTAATAAAGGTTAGAGCCTGTTGATTGGTCAGTGGAGGGGAAAGGTGGGACTGGAGGTTTGAGAGTGGGGTCAGGGAGAGAGAGAAAGATAAGAAGGGAAGGGGGGAGTTCTGAAGAAGAGGAGGTTCACCTATTCCCCCCCAGGCTTATTATGTATCTGTCTTAATACTAATGTCTGTGAAATTATGACATGATATTATAGTGTTTTGTTGTTATTTTTGTTGTTTTGAGACAAGGCCTTGCTGTGTAGCCCTGTGCCCTGGAACTCACTGTATAGACCAGAGTGGCTTTAAACTCACAGAGACCCACTGCCTTTGTCTCAGGAGTGCTGGGATTAAAAGTGTGTGCTACCACACCTGCCAGTTGTAGTTGTAAAGTTAAATACTTTAAACTCAGATACGTGGCTGTTAAATTTAAAGTAAGGCTACAGAATTGGCTCAGTAGTTAGGAGCTGCTCTGCCAGAGGCCCCGGGTTCAATTCCCAGCACCCACATAAGCAATTCACAACTGTCTGTAACTGCAGCTTCAGGGGATTTGATTCTCCCCAGCACCACCCTTTCTAGCCTTTGCAGACACTGTAGACACATGCGGTACCCAAACAGGCAAAACATTTGTTTGCTGGTATTCTACCTCAGTCTACATTGCCTTCTCCAGAGACCTGTCTGCTGGTTTCGGGTGTTCAGAGACGTGGAGGGTGACGGCTCCCCAGCTATCCCTGGGTCCATTTCCACCTGAGCCTGTATCTCTCTCCACTCTTCCGGCAGGGGGCATGTGCCCATTCCGCCACATTAGTGGTGAGAAGACAGTTGTGTGCAAACACTGGCTGAGAGGACTGTGCAAGAAAGGGGACCAGTGTGAGTTCTTGCACGAGTACGACATGACCAAGATGCCTGAGTGCTACTTTTACTCCAAGTTCGGTAAGGCGCGTGGCACCCTGGGAGGCTTTGCTAAGAGCCGAGCCCCAGGGGCCCAAGCGGCTGGGCAGGGGCCCCTGCACCTCTCTGCTTCTCTCATCTTTCTAGTACTTGGGCAGAGCCTGGCAACCGGAGCTGGTTCTTCAGGAAGGAGGTGTTACTGTTCTCTGTCATAACTTCATGTCCTTGTGGCACTTCGGGGTTTGAAGCACTTTGGGACATTGAGTGAGCGATTCCAATGAGCAAGCAAGAAGTTGGCTGGAAATGGTCCATGCTCATAGCAGCCTTACCCCTGAAATCTCCTGGCATGACCGCTGATCGCCCCCAGCCCGAGTTTCTGCCATCTCTCTGGGAACGTGGTCTTAGACAATAGCACGGCTATCCCAGCCATGCTTAGAACAGCAAGTCTAGGGCCGACTGTCTTCTGGTAGACGTAAACCTCCACTTCCCAGGAAATTCAGATTGCTTCGAGTGTTCATTAGAGACCAAGAGGCTAGTCCCTCCTGTTTGGGGTGGCCTGAATGGAGAAGCAACGCAGAGTGGAGCAGGTACAGAACTTCGTCCCCAGGGATCTGCTCTGGTCTACCATTAGGGGTGTCTCAAGAAGTTCTGATGGTCAGCCCAAGGGCTTCTGTGTTTGTCTGCCCTGTGCACTACCAAAAGGATGGGGAGAAGGCCAGAGGCCGTGTGGTGAGCTGAGTTCCCACGAGAGGAGATGCTGGTTGTGGTATCATGAGATTTTGGTGGTTTTGAATCTTGCATTATACCCTACACTGGTCTGTGATTGACGATGCAGATCTGGGTTGAATGTTCGCTGAACCTCCTACTTCACTCAGTCTCCCACGTGCTGGGCTAACCGTGAGAATTGCCGTGCTTGGTTTTGGGTGCTGACTCCTTAGTCTCTTTAAGATATGTATTTATTATTGGTGATAATGCTGCTTGTTTTTTTTGTTTTGTGTTGTTTAATTTTTTTTTTTTTTTTTTTAAAGCAGTATGAGCTGAGGGGTCAAAACACACAGACATAAATAGGATGCAGGCTTCCATCTCAAGCTTGTCCCATTTACCACATCCATCCCATTACCATCTCTCACCTTGTCACATAGCAGCATGGACAGGGCCACCCTCCGCAAGCTGTCCCTCCTTTATGCTGATAGCCACAGTCCAAGCATGCTCCCATGTCTCTAATGGCCCCTCACTTGCCTGTCCGTGGTAGAGCAGTCTGCCTTGTGTAGCTGCTGCAGCTCCTGATAGATGGACCACACACTTGTGTTGAGGATCCTCTCCCTCTAGGTCTTAAAAGGACAGGCCTTCCCTTGCCTTTTAGAGATTTGCTGCAGTGGCCCAGACTCGAGTATCTGGTAAACTAGGGGGATAACAGGGAGTTGGTTATGGGAAATACTGTGAAAGAAATGAACAGAAGCAATACACACCTCAGAATTGGCTTGAGCAGAGTGATCTGGGAAGGCCCCTGAGGGAAATCCTGAGCTGGAAGCTAAGAAGGGGCCGGTAGAGGCTGAGGATTCATCCTGGGCAGCAGGGAAGCCACTGTGGTTTTAAGCAAGAGGGCTGGGCACTCCTCAGCACTGTATGTAGAATGTTAGCTTTGACTGCAGAGCGCAGCCTGGAGGTGCATCCTCATGTTGGTCCAGCCAGCCTGACAGGTGTCCTGAGAGGTGCTGGTCAACCACGTCATCACCAGCATGGCGTATCCATGCCACAACAGAGACTCCCGAATAGTCCACCCGATGTTGCTCAAGTTAGAGTTCTTCAGACCTACTGTGTCACAGCTCATAGGTGTGAAGAGTTGGCAGAATAGCGATTTCCTGGTCTCAGTAGATGCCCTTAAAATATCTAGTCTCGCACTACCTTGCTGTTCCAGGCCAAGCTGTACTAGTGCCCTCCCAGTGGTAGTGATGTGTGTGAAGGCAGGACTTGTCACAGCCCCACAGACTTGGGCTATTGCATGAGCAAGCTGGTCCTGGACACTAGAAGCACTTGATCCCTTTTGTTTGGAAGACAGTCCCAGCACAGTTCCATGAGGCCATATGTACACATTTCCTGCAGGGGAATGCAGCAATAAGGAATGCCCCTTCCTGCACATCGACCCTGAATCCAAGATCAAGGACTGCCCTTGGTATGACCGCGGCTTCTGTAAGCATGGTAGGTGACAGGCCTCTGCAGGCTCACCTGATCTCAAGGCTAGACCCTCTTGGGGCATCCCTTCCCCCTGCCCTGCCTGGCTCAGCAAGCCCTGACCTACTGTGGCCAGTGAGGTTTTTGATGTATTTATTGTTTTCCTTATGACAGGGTCTCACTGTATAGCCCAAGCTGGCTTTAAACTCGGTTCTCTTCTGTTAGTCTCCTAAGTACTGTGATTACAGGTGGGCGCTACTCTACCCCACTGTGGGTCATTTTTCTAACCCCATTTCCCTAACGCCCCCCACAAGGCTGTGATACAGTGTTCCCGCTTGCACTTTTGATGAGTTCAGCGTGGAGAGGGCAGCACCCTGTCCCCTGTGAATAAGACATGAAGCCACACTCTGCCTCTGTGCCTCAAGCAGTCTGAGCAGGGCTCTGACTGTAATGGGACATTTAGGCATTGCCTCACTGAAAGGCTGTCTGAACAACCTGAATGCTGGGCTTTGCAGGTCCCCTGTGTAGGCATCGGCACACTCGGAGAGTCATTTGTGTGAACTACCTTGTTGGATTCTGCCCTGAGGGACCATCATGTAAATTCATGCAGTGAGTATCCCGGTCCCAGCCCTGCCGCTGCCCTGTGGGCGGTTCCTATGTGCATCCTCCTAGGGCTTGAGTCTCTAGGTGGCATTCATTCTACGGTCTGGGAGGAACTGAGAGGTGGGGAGGAGCTACTGCTATGTCTGCTGCTACTTCTAGAGTCCAGAAGCAGCTCTGCCTAGCCCAGCAGTTAGCCTGGGAGCTGTGGGCCACTGGAAGATGCTATGCTCCCTGTGTACTAGAGCAGTTCTCGTGCAAGCCGCTTAGGGAATTAGGGACCACTGTACGTGCAGTACAGTATGCAGTAGTAAGTGGACGGAATGCAGGTGGGAGAGAGAATGCTGGTTTCCCACATACAAACCCCTCGGTTCAGGGCCCAGTCATTGCTGTTGGTGGCTGATGGGGCCTGGTCAAGTGCAAAGCCATTTTGGGCCTCTGAAGCTGGGCTCTTCTTGTCCCACGGGATTAGCATCCTTCTCCTAGGTCCACGACACGGACCCTGAGAGTCTAAGGCATGGTAGTTATGCTGCTGGGCTTCTGTCTGCAGTGACACGGGGACTGTAGAGAGCTCTCCAGTCCACTGCTGCTTTGGCCACACTAGCCAAGCTGCAGCAGTTGTAAAGTTTGCCTGGTTTGTCTTGTGGTCCCTTCCTTACTGAAGGCAAGTAGCCACCTGCTAGATGAGAACCCTGCGGGACTTGCAGCTCTCCGGTCCAGGGATACCTGCTTGCAGGGGAGCATGCCACTGAGTGCTTCTTACGTCCTGAGGAGGGCTTGACACTCCTGGACCGCATGGGGCTTCTATGCATGTGCCCTCTCCTGCACAGCACAAGGGCCAGAGCAGGCACGCCTTCTTTTACAACAGCGCTTGTTTTGCTGTGAGGATACATGTGGTTTTCCCAAACATTACCTGGCCCTAACTCCTCTCATGCCCTGTCTTCCTTTCTGGTCAGCCCTCGATTTGAACTGCCCATGGGAACCACTGAGCAACCCCCGCTACCACAGCAGACACAACCGCCAACAAAGGTATTGTACCTGCTGCCTCCCTGGCTACACTGGCCTGCCAGATGGTCTCATTACCCACTCTGTGTGAGGTTGGTTGTAGACCTCACTAGGGGGCTTTGTGAGGAGGGCGGAGGGGGAGGCAAGAGAGAGGGGATGTGCCCTCTTACACCAACAGAAAAATCAGGGCAAAGCAGTTTCTTGTTTTAGAGATCAGGGTTGTGAGTCCAGAGCGGGTCGGAGTTGGGTCCATGTAGCAGAATCACTGTAAGTGTGGGGCTGTTGTGCCTCAGTGGTGTCTGCCTTGGAAGCTGGGAGCAAGAACAGTGAGACTGGGCCAACACTGGCTGCTCTTGCTTCTGAGTCAGAACCTTCCTTTTACAAAGGAGGAAACTTGGCCTCCCAGAGGGAGGGATCTACCTGATGGGACACTGCCAAGCAGTGGAAGACACGGGAGCTAATTTCTGGCAAGTGCCGGCATGGCTCCAGTGGGGATTATCCTGTCACAAACAGGAATAAAGGCCGGTCCAGACCCACAATTCAGTCAGTGTGTCCCCCTAAGCACAAGGAAAGAGAAATGTCATGGACAGAAGGGGATGTACAATAGTGCTCACACCAGGGCACCCTGGGCTGACAAATGGGAGTGATGCATTGGGCCCAGAGGAAGGTCTGGCCTGCCAGACAAGCAGGGCCTTCAGCAGGCCTCTGTATAGGCTAACCACCCTCCTGAACCTCACTTTGCCTGACTGGCTTTGAAGTCAGGTACCAGGTCCCCTTTTAGTCCTTCCCAGTGCCAGAGCCTGAAGGGCTCAGATCCCTCCCGTCAGGTAGCACCATGCAAATCAGACTTCCTGAAGAAATCCAGACCATCCCTGGCATAGGTGAAACTGATAGCCTCGGGGTCCCTAGCTCTGGCCTCATATTTCTCGGATCAGAGCCAAGATCCCATTTGGTTGGAGGTGGACTTGTTCTGGAATCCCTACCTAAGAGCCCCACTCCCCTTCCCATGTGACTCCTAGAGGAGGGCCCTGTCAGCCCCTAGACTGCAGGCCAGCAGATCAGGCTCCAACTGTTTTTCTGTGACTGTTGCTCGCCGTGTAGGCTGCTAAACATCTGGCTGAACCAAGCGTTCATCCTGACCTGAAGCCAGAACCTCAGAAACAAAAGTAAGGCCTGATCATGCCCTCACCCCTGCCCAGAGACTTCCTCTTGTCTCTTCCATCTTTTCCACTTTGAGTTCTCGTTTTTGTGTGTCTGCATGGTGTTTTTCGGACAGCAGCTCCTGCCATCATCACCAGAACTTTCTTTTCGGCCCACTTTCCTGGGGCAGGCCATTGCGGAACCCCTCTTCCTGCCGATTCTGCAGGAGAGGTCCCGACCTCTTTTTTTTCCCGCCCCCGTTGGTAGTTCGCGTGCACGTGTTTTCCGCAGTAAAACCGTGTTGTGTAACTCTTTCCAGCAAAGTAACAATCCGCCATTACAAAGGTCGTCCTCCCTGATCCAGTTAACCAGTCAGAACTCTTCTCCCAATCAGCAGAGAGCCCCGCAGGTCATTGGGGTCATGCAGAGTCAAAACAGCAGTGCAGGCAACCGGGGACCCCGGCCGCTGGAGCAAGTCACTTGCTACAAGGTGAGTCCCGGGGTGGGGTGGGGCAGGGGGGACAGGGCAGGGACCTCAGTCAGAGGTCTCTCCCTCACTCCACAGATGTGTGGTTGGTTTTGGACAGGAAGAATGTTTTTATTACTGCTTATCTGCACAGTAAAGGTAGGCCCCTGGGGTGGGCTAGTCGCCGCCCTCCTTCCTCCACTGCCAAGACAGCATGGAGGAAGGTGCAGACATACTATTTAATGAGCAGAGTGTTCTTTGAAACGAATTTTCAGAAAGGGTAGATGATGCTCAAAACACCCTGTGTGCATCCCAAAGGAACAGGACACATCTTTGGCCCATGCTCACAGGAAGTAGATGGGGAACACACACCAGCCTATACAAGAAGGCTCTCACTGAGAGTCTCATGAGAATTTGTAGCGGCTGGATAGCCCTCACGTGAGTTTGGGCTTATATTTGCATCTTAGATAAGAGCTGAGAAGTTCAAAGCTTAAGGGTATACCACTGCCATCTGACAGGAGCAGGCCCCCTCATACCCTGAGGGGTGAGGGATGAACTTGTGATTAAAAATCACAAAACATGTTAGGAAATGTCCTACATGGTAAATCCGCAGTGACATCCATAGAACTAGACCAGGAGGACTTCAGACACAGAGGCAGCTCAGTGGGTAAGAAGATTGCTGTGTTACCTGAGGACCAGAGTTTGGATCCCCAGCACCTATAGAAAGGTTAGGTGGGCATGACCCAGATCCTTAGTAGACAAGGTCCCTGGAGCTGGCCAATCAGTGAGTTGTAGGTTCATTTGAGATCCTGCCTCAGTAGAGAGAAGGAAGACAATGTCACTTTGGTGCCCACCGTGCATGGACAATCAAATACATATGCACGCGCGCGCACACACACACAGAGGCATGCACATGGACTCCTAGAGTGAGCTTAATTCACATACCCCCTTTCTTTGTAGTATCTCAGGCTCATCCCATGGCTGTGCATTGCTGGAAGTACAAAGCCTTACTTTCTGCTTAATGAGCAATCTCGCCAACAGTGTATGAAGTCTGATCTTTCTCAGTGGCTACATAACCATGGCTTATTTCACCCCAGCTCTTAAGAGGCTATTTATAACTTTGTTCTTCACAATAGTGCTAGTTTGAACACTTGGGCATTTTTCAAGTCTTGTCTGATATCCACTGGTATCTGCTTTTTGCTAGTGGTTCTGAGCTGTAAGATGCTCATATGCATTGTAAGGCCTAAGGCAATGCCACACGACCAGGCCTTCTCTGAAACCCTGCTTGACCCCAGAGAAGTTTGTATCCCTGGGGGAAGGGAAGGCAATCGCTTAAAGAAATATCAAAGTAAAAGTGTGTGTGAGTTCAGGTGCCGCAGGATAAGAGGAATGCGTGGGAGCTTGGGAGGCGGAGCTTTCCTGGTAATTTTTCAAAGATGGCGTCCTAAAGCAGCTTATTTGCTCCTATCTAGCACTACACAGCAGTGTCTCCTTTATGATGCAAACACTCAGGTCTTGAGACCCTAACAAATGTATGCTATGCACCCAGTCCTGGACTTAGGGCTTCCTGGTTCATTCTGGTGGTCACACAGCCCAAGGGCTCACTGGCTGCTATCTAGACCACCCATCCACACAGAAGTCTGAGATGGGAGCCAAAGGCAGGCAACGCAGATGTCTGAGTTCAAGGCTAGCCAGAGCTACTGTGAGACCTTGTCTCAGAAAAGGGGTGGGGGAAGCTGGATAGAGTGCGCTGGATACTGACAGAATGCCACTATGGAAGCCAGGACAGAGCTGACACGGGCAAAGTTTGCATCGAGTTGTGGCCCCTTGCAATCTCCTGTCCATTTATTTGCTCAGTGCTAGACTGTTCAGGCACTACAGAAGGGCCAAGCTAGGATCAGTGATAGCTGTGTCAGGTGACACTGCCAGCCCTACTTCTCCTATCAGATTGCTCTGGCCCTGTGATCAAAGCCTGCCCTCAGATAGCTTTGAAATGTATGCAAGATCCAGGAGGGAAGCTTGAGGTGTAGCTCACCCTCAGTGTTCTCAGCAATGGCTCCCTGAATTGGGGCAGAAGCCTGGTGGCTTCTGTCCGGTTGGTCCCTCCTGTCTTCTCTAGGGACCCCAGACATTGGCTCAGAGGTAAGGTGATTGTCCTGCCCTGTGGAGGGGCAGGTGGGGAAGCGCTGCAGTGCTGTGGAAGCCCCTGTTGGGCAGGCCTGGGCCCAGTGCAGGTGTGGGGACCTGGGGAGCTGCCCCAAGTCAGCCTCCTCGCCTCTTCCAAGCTTCCTCACGGCTGTTACTTGGTGGGTGCTGCTTTAGTGGGTATCAGAACTCTCATGCCTTTCCTTTCCTTCCCCTCCTGTCCCAGTGTGGTGAAAAAGGACACTACGCCAACAGGTGCACCAAAGGGCATTTGGCCTTTCTCAGTGGACAGTGACAGCAGCAGCAGCAGCAGCAGCAGCAGCAGCAGCTGGAATCACTGTGGAGCAGCCTGAGGGCCCTGGTTGGGAGCATGCACTTAGCTGCTGAGTGTAGGACCGGCCGGCAGGACTCTGGCTGGAGCTGCAGGCTCACCTGTCAGGCTCGTGAGGGACCACGTCTGTCCTTTCAGTTTGCTTTTTTTTTTTTCTTTTTTTTTTTTTTTAAAAAAAGAAGGACCATGTGCTTCAGTTGGGTCCCCTGAGCCAGAGTTTGCCTGGACATCAGTGCCTAGTTTTTTATTTTTTATTTTTTTTTGGACTCCCTGCACACTGCCCTGTTTGGGAGAGAAGCTGGGAAGGGCTATGCTTGGTCCTGGGTGGAAGACAGCTGGCAGTTCCCCTCAGGGCCTCATTTAAACACCAGCACCTAAAGAGGATGGGTGGATCATGTGGGGCTGTGGCCAGGTCAGCCCGCTTTCTCCATGTCCTGCTGACGTCTGAAGCTGTGCCTATGAATGTGATTTGAACACAGGAGCCCTTCCTGACAAACTTGGAGCACCCACTGCCTGGCCTGGCCCTAACTGGGAGAGGTGCCAGGCTCCCCAGGCTGAGCTGCTTTTCTGGGCTTGCTTGCTCGTGGAGCACCTATCTGACAGTACTTCAAGTGCACCTTCAGCCAGTGCTGCTGACCACCTCGAAATAGCTGACCCAGTTGATCTGCGCCTACCTCCTGCCAAGCAAGCTCTGTGCTGTCACTCAGACACCTGTGGCATGCAGAGGCTGCCCATCCTTGAGCCTAGAAAATGTGAATCCATCACCTGCAACCTGCTGGGCAAGTGGGCCTATCCAAGTTCAGTTACAAGAACACTTTCTATGAAGTTGATTAAAAAGCGTGTTTTTTAGCCTGTGTTTCATTACTTACGAGACTCCCCAGGAACTGTCCCTTTTGGTAGTTACCAATCTCACAAAGAGAAGTGACTGCTGCTAGGAAGGGCCTTTGCATCCTATCTCAGGTTAGATTTGGTGATACCGAGCCAGGCCTAGCTCTAAACCCTATTCATGTAGGCTCCATGCAGTGAGCAGACTCCATTCCTCTCCTCTTGTATGATTATTTTAATAAATCCTGGATGAACCCCCCCCCCCCAGCCTTTATATTTCAATATGCTTTAAGCAGCAAATACCGGGGCACCTGCTGTTTGTTAGGATCTACTCTATTGTTAGGATCTACTCTATTGTTAGGATCTACTTTCTACCCACAACCCCATTATTACTAGTATCAGTGTTCCCTCTTGGCTGCTCTTGGCCCTTTTACATGGCTGTTCTGGTTATCCCTCTGCACTCTCCTAAGACATGGTGGCCCTCTTAGTCCCAAGCCTTGGAAACCTAAACCCAGCCTGTGTCTCTCCTCCCCAGCTATTAGCTGCTGGCATCTTCATTTACCAGGCAGAATTAACTGGGGCGGGGTCCTTCAGTGTCTTGGTGCCAACAGTTTTGGGGACCCACTTAAGATTAGAGGACAGGCAGCATGAGGCCAAACCCACTCCACTCCCTAGGGGCAGCCATGAGCTTGCTTCAGGCAGGCCAGCACCTCTTACCCAAACACTAGGTGTTAACTCTAGCCATTTTACCAGGTTCTGGTGGACCTCACGCAGAAAGGCAGAAGACATTCAGGGCAACCCCAAATCCTCTGCCTTGTTAGGGCTGTGGTGGCGCACGCCTTTAATCCCAGCACTCGGGAGGCAGAGGCAGGCAGATTTCTGAGTTCGAGGCCAGCCTGGGCTACAGAATTGAGTTCCAGGACAGCCAGGGCTACACAGAGAAACCCTGTCTAGAAAAATAAACAAAAAAATCCCTATCCCCCAGAAAAGAAAAAATCCTCTGCCTTGTTAAAATGTCCAGGAATAGGCTAGAGTGGTGGCTGCTTTTCCAGGGGCCCTAGTTCAATTCCTAGTACCCACAACCATTATACCCCCTACTGGCCTCTGTAGTACCAGGGACACACATGATGTAGGCAAACACCCATATATTTTTTTTTAAAAAAGGTAACTAAAAGTCTTTGCTGCTCTTAAGAGTACCTGGGTTCTATTCCCAGCACCCATATGGCAGCACATATGGAGACTCCACTTCAAAGGGATATGATCACCTTTTCTCATCTTCGTGGGCATGAAGTACACACATGGTGCACATGCATACAGGCAAAATACCCGGAAGAGCCAGGTGTGGTGGCATATGCTTTTAATTCCCAGCACTTAGGAGGCAGAGGCAGGCTGGTCTACTTAGTCAATTTTAAAACAGCCAGAGCTAAGTAGAGAGACCCTGTCTGTCCTAAGAGAAAAACTGTCATGATTTAGTGGCCTATGCTTCATACTGTGTCAGCAACCAACGGCCATAGCACCTCCAAACAGCCACCGTGCTTACAGTAGAGGGCAAGTCTCTAGTCAGCTGAAAACCCCAGATGACATGCTGCCCTGCAATCCCGAGCACACAATGGTGGACAGAGCCCACAGGTTTCATGAGCCAAAATCCTGGACTCTCTGGACAAGTCAGAACAATGACTACACCAAGCAAGCAGTATGTGAACCAGTCCGTCACCTTTTATTGGACACTAGTTCTCAGTCAGGGTACGAAGGCTCGGCCAGCTGAATTCTTCCTAGATCGGAGCAGGGCAGGCAGCTATGCTTGGCCATGCAGTGTTCTCCAGCGACCCCTCTTCAGTGGTACTTGCGTCGCCGCTCATGTTCTAGACACAGGAAAAACAGTCTCGTCCAGGTGTCCAAGTGAAAGCACAGGGGAGTGGTGGCACCAGACCACAATCACCTCGATCCTTCCTGGAGTAAGTTAGGACCCGCCACCTGGCTAATGTCTTCCCATGTCGAACGGTGACACAGGCATCCACTAGAGCCATGCAACAAGAAGTGTTTGTTGCCCAGGTCCAATGAGACTGGCGAGCTGGTGCTGTGAGAACAGCCGTGGGGCCTGGTGAGAGGCCGACGTTCCCACCCAGGCTCTCAGCAGGTACCAGCAGCCCAGGTCTGACTGAGGAGCGCCTATGCTCTGCCAGAGCCCCTGGGTCATACACTCAACCTCCTGCGCCCTTCAGTGAGCTACCAGGAGGGCAAGCCAGCTTTCAACACTATATGACGCTTCCCAATCACTAAACTGTAGCCTAATTCCATCTTATTTTCCTGGGTTCTTTTTCATAGGCGCCTCACTTAAACCAGTCTCGCCCACAGCACACTGCTGTAACTTCCTCTCAGGTGGAAGAACAAACAAGGATGTTCTTCCAAGGGATGCAAGGAGCATCCCAACGCTCACAAGGTGAATTGCCATATCTAACAAAGCCACACTCCTGGGTAGCAGTAAGCCAGGTCATGCCAGAGTACTTACTGAGTTCCTTGTAAGAAAGGCAGTAGCTGAAAACCACGTAGGCTGCCAGGACCATGTTAATGCCCGAGATGCTGCCTTTCCGCACGTTGATGTACTTGTTGTAATACCGATCATACCCTGCGAGAGAGGAGGTGCTCACTGCCAACAATACTGACGCTTGGATCCCTAGGGCTACACGTACTGGTGATGCTGGATACCACTAATACCCTACGATGTTCTGTCTCCACGACCCAACACTAGCCCCAGATTGGAAACGCATTTGACAGGGCACCTACCCTTTCTTTGGCTTTAATCATGTGGGTGTGGCTCAGGATGGTAGTCTATGTTCTTACTTTATCTCCACCTCCAGCCTGGGAACCCCCTTCCTCTAATTGTGCTGCAGATTCCAACCCCCAGTAAGGCTCACTTCATTGTAGGCAGTTCGATTGGCTAAGCCCTTCACTGCTGAGGTCTAGTCTGTTACTATGTCTTGTAATGCTAAATTCTATACCCAGAAGGTCTAGGCCTATGTCTTTACAAGGTTTTTTCTGTTTTGTTTTTTTTTTTTTTTTTTTTTTTTGGTGTGTGTGCGCACGCACGCATGTGCGCGCAAACCTTGTTCCCTGATTTAAAACTATTGGTTAAATAAAATTGGCTACAGCCAGTTACTGGAGGGATTAGAGGAAACCTGGGTTTGGAGTGACCTGGTTGGGAGGAAGAGGAACAACAGGAGTGAGCAAGCTGTCATGAGGGGAGATGGACCATGAGCACATGGCCAGGGGAAACAGCAAGTATCTGGGTATGCCGCTGGGGCGGTAGCCAGGCCAGCAGTCAGAAGAGTAGATTAGGGATTATGCCCCAGTTATTGTCAAAGCCAAATAAAATAACCATAGTCTGAGTCTCATTTATTTGTAAGCTAGTCGGAGATAAACCTAAATTGGTTGTACTATACTTCCTGACAGCACTGAATGCCTTAAATGTCAGGGGTAGGGTTAACAGATGCAGCCCGGTGCACTCACCAGAGAGGACACAGCACACTCTAGTTAGTGAAAATAAATGACTCCGGCAAGATGGTGCATTGTAGGTGGAGGCAAAAGGGCCACAAGTTCAAGGCTCTCCTCAGCAATATACTGAATTTGAGGCCTGCCTATCTGAGACCGTCTTGTAACAAAAAAGGCATCTCAGAGGTAAAGGCTGGGGCATCTCTTGAGTTCAGGCCAGCTGGGTCTACAAGTTTTATGCCAGCCATGGCTATATAGTGAGACCCCCAACAACAAAACAAAAGCATCACCCACAAAAATGGGATGTTCTGACGGGTATTGAAAGCTTAAAGCAGCGAGGGCCGCCAAGGCAGAGCTACAGGCAGAGGCCATAGAACTCTCCTGTGCGGCTATAATAGACACAGAGGCAAAGGCAGAACTGTTAGGAAAGCCCTAACCTAGGCCAAGTCACGGGATAATGGCATATGGCAGCCTGCTTAGGAAGATGGGGATCCCCGAGGAGGCCCAAGGTCATGCATGTCTCCATTGGATGATCTGAGCCATGCTGTACTCACCATGTACCCAGGCCTGAAGAACGAGCCCTTTGTAATGTTTTGGGGTGCTTGGAGGGTGAGCACTCACAGCCTGGGCCCGCCACTATTCAAACTCATTCTCCTCTCAAAGACGTCTCCTCTTGTTTGTAATTTTTCTTTTTGACACAAGAGTCTCATGTACCCCAGGCCAACAAATCTGGTCACAGCTGAAGGTGACCCTGACCTCTGGACCTTCCTGCCTGCAGCTTCCTAGTGCTACAAGTACAGCTGTGTGGGTTCACTCCTGGTTTTCAGTTTCCTCTAAGACAAAGGCACTGATCCAGAGCAATGAAGTTAGTTTGAGCTAGGCATGGTGGCACCATTACTTAGCAGGCTGAGGCAGGCTGAAGGGAAGTGCAAGGCCAGCTTGAGCCTTGCAGCCTCAAAACACTGCAAGACACTTCCTAAGCCAAAACATCTTGGGGCTCACCTTCGCTGTTTATGTGTGCATGCCAATGGTGTGTGCACTCTCACATTCACAGCCATGAAAGCAGTGTGTAGAGACCAGAGGTCATACCAGGTTCTGAGACAAGGCTGCTCACTAGACTTGGAGCTGACAACTTAACTAGACTAACCAGCAGCCAGCGAGCTGGGATCCTCTGTATCTGCCATTCAGTGTTAGAACTACAAGTGCGCATTGCTTTTTACATGGGCACTGGAAACCTAAACTCAACTCCACATGACCCACTGAGCCATTTCCCTTGCCCGCAGTCAGCCTTCGATAGGCTCACCCAAATACAAAAATTCAGGAGTTAACCACCAACATCACCCTGTCCACAAGACAATCAATCTCAGTCAGCAAGGCCCTGATTGCCCAGGTTAAGACAAGAGCACTGCTTCTGCCTTCCCGCCCATGAGACACTGACCTCTCCGAAAGGCTCCTGCAATGCCACTGGGGGTGAAATCCCGCAGCAGTATCCAGCTCGGCAGCTCTCCAAGTTTGACCTCCATGAGCTTCTTCTCCTTCAACGGCACTGAAAGAAAAAACAAAACCAGAGAATAACCCTACAGCCACACAGCACTTCTCCCAAGGCACCATTTCAACTGCTCCTGCAAGTAGCTGAAGTGCACAGATGCCATTCTGTGAACAAATGTAACGCACTAAAGCCACCACTGTAGGCCTAAGCCTATGTAATGGTAGAGCTGCCTAGCAAAAGCTTTAAAGCCAGGGGCTGGAGAGATGGCTCAGAGGACCTGGGTTCAATTCCCAGCATCACACGACAGTCTGCAATCCAATCACCTTCTGGTCACCTCTGGCACTGACACACATGTGGTGTACCGAACATACATGCAGGCAAAAGCACACATACACATTAAAAACTAAAGTTAGAAAAAGAAAAAGCTTTCCAAATGAACAATGTCTAACAGCTTACTGAGGATGAGTGTAAAGAAGAAAGCTAAAGACCAGAGGAGAGAGCAAAATGGAGCAGCCTAGAGCACCAGCAAGCCAACCCTGAAGCCAAACAGGGAGGCACGCACCCGTAACCCTGGCTCTCAGGAGGCGCAGACAAAATGACCAAGGAGTCAAAGGGTGAACGACAAACAAACCTCCATCTCAAAAACTAAAACCCTTACCATTTGCCTTATTCAGCGAAAGAGTTTTAACTCTGTGTGTGGTCTGTGTGTGGGTAGGTACACGTGGGTACAGGTGCCCCAGAAGGACAAATGTATCAGATCCCTAGAGCTGGAGTTACAAGTGGCTATGAGCCAAGGTTCTGGGAACCAAACTCAGGTCCTCTGCAAGAGCAACGAGTGCTCTTAAACACGGAGCGCCAGCTTGCCAGCGCTGTGGTATCTTGTTTAGTCATCACACAGTTGTAATGATTTTCCTGCAGTGAGAGGAACCTATACACAGGAAGAAAGCAAATCGGACCTCACAACCTGTCTCCGTGCTCTGGAAGCCAATCTCAGGATAGCTCTGTCTAACCCCTGGGGTTGCCCCGGTATGTGGAAGAACTGATCTCCACAATTTGTTCTCTGATGCCCATATATACCCTGTGCTTGCATATGCTTGCACACACAAAATACTGTAACAAAAACTATTTTTAAAGAGCCGAGCATGGTGATGCATGTATTTTATCATCCCTGCATTTTGGCGACAGAGTCAGGCAGAACTATATGAATTCAAGACCAGCCTGGTCTACATAGTGAGTTCCAAGACAGACAGGGCTACATAGAGAAACCCTGTCTCCAAAAAAAGTAAGTTATTTCTTTTCAAGATTTATTCTTATGAAGTTGGAGAGGTGGCTCAGCAGTTAAGAGCACTGACTATTTTTCCAGAGGATCCAGGTTCAATTCCCAGCACCCACATGGCAGCTCACAACTGTCTGTAATTTTATTCCAGGGGATAGGACACCCTCACATAGACATACAAGCAGGCAAAATGCCAATGCACATCAAATAAAAATACATCATTAAGAAAAATTACTATTTTTAGTATATACGCACATGAGTGTTTTGCCTGCATGTGTGTATACATACCATATTCATGCTTGGTGTACAAAGATCAGAAGAAGCTATCATGGATGTCTCTGGGATACCTGATCCTGCTACCTCCCAAGTGCTGGAACTACAGGCTTTACGTGGTTCTGAGAATGGAACCCAGGACCTTGTGCCTACTGGGCAAGCACTCCACCAACCTAGCTGTAATTGGATTACTCCACCCCCGCCCCCACCCCGTCCCCACCCACTGTCTTTCTTTTACTGAATCATCTTTTTGTTTGTTGGTTTGGTTTTTTGAGATAGGATATTGCTCTATAGTACCAGCTAGCCTTAAATTCACGGCAATCCTCCTGCTTCAGCTTTCCAACTGCTAGGGTGACAGGCATACAATGCTAAGTGTACTAAACTTTAGTCTTTCATTCAAAGGTCTCTTGACACTTACCCTCTACTTAATAAGACTGCAAATTTCCAGCTGGGTATGATGGTACACGCCTTTAATCCCAGCACTTAGGAGGCAGAAGCAGGGAGATTTTTATGAGTTCCAGGCCAGCCTGGTCTACCTAATGAGTTTCAGGACAGCCAGGGCTATTTTGGGAGACCAAACAAGCCAATGTGGTGGTGGCAGAGACAGCACACACCTTCAATCCCAGCACTGGGGAGGCAGAAGCAGGTGGATCTACAGATGGGTTCCAGGAAAGCCAGAGCTACACAAAGAAATCCTATCTTGCAGACGGGCAGTGGTGTCGCATGCCTTTAATTCCAGCACTCGGGAGGCAGAGACAGGAGGATTTCTGAGTTCAAGGCCAGCCTGGTCTACAGAGTGAGTTCCAGCACAGCCAGGGCTATACAGAGAAACCCTGTCTCGAAAAACCAAAAAAGAAAAGAAAAGAAATTCCATCGTGCAAAACCAAGGACCAAACAGAAACAAAAAGGCCCAGCTTCTTCACACTCGGTTTTTAGACACCCCACCCCTTCACCTTCCCAGGCTGAGATAAAGAACACAGCAACAAGCTAAGTATGGTGGCATAAGCCTGTAATCCTAGCACTAAAGAGATAGAGGCTAACACAGGACGACTGTGGCTGCAAGTTCTGGGCTACATGGAGAAACCCTGTCTCAAAAGGAAGAGGTAGACAACCGTGAGGAAGAGGTAGACAACTGTGAAATGGCAAGCCCGACTACTGGAGTTCCTTGACGATGTCCTCTAACCTGGACACAAACTCCAGAATTCCCATGACCATACCTAGACACACGTGATACGCATAATAACAAAAACAACATGTAATCCCAACAGTGCACAGTGAATGAGTATAGAGATTGACTCGGACATGTTAAGCAGACATTCTGCTTGTCTGTCACAAGGACATCTCTGCAATCATTTACCATGAGACCCGCCATTCTAGGTCTGAATCCCAGCTAGACTCTCTGAGGACCGGTGACCTTGAACAGGTCACTTAACTTCAGTAAGCATAGTCAATCATCGCGTACGTAACATAATGTGGTGTCGGAACCATTCTAGGCACTCGCTGGCCCTGGACCTTAATCTGAACCTCATCTCCAGGAAAGACAAGCGCTGCCATGCGTAAAGGTTCAAGTGACCCTGCCGGTGTCTGTCGCGCAGGAGGAAAAATCAGCAGCTTAGTCCTCAGCAGAGAGCCAGACAAATGGTTCCCAATAACGCATGTGCAGGCCTGCAAAAGCCTCTCCATGCCGACTGGGTCTTCCACCGCCAGGCCAGGCGATGCAAAGCAGAAATCCGCTGCAGAGTGTACGGAGAGGGGCGGACGACACAGGACCTTATAGTAAGTGTCCAGCGCGCTTCCGGGGAGGCCGCAGTGAAGTCCGCGGGTGAAGAGCAAGAGTTCCCGCGGTTCCTTCTCACCCCACTGTGGCCCTGGAGCCTGTGCCCAAATCGGGCTTCCAACCCCACGGCCAGGCAAAGGCCGAAGACTCACCGAGCGACGCCATCTCGAAGTTCTAGTGTCCGCAGAAATCCAGCCGCGCGCGAAGGCTGCTGGGAAGGGCGCACGCACCCCTGCCGGCGCTGGAAGCAGAGGCTCATGGGAAGTAGGTCGGCACTTAGGTAGAGCATTTTGGGACCTACCTATCCCAGGCGGAAGAAAAGGACAGAAAGGGAAAAGGGATCTTCTGGCTTTTTGCCTTCTGCTTTTGGATCTGTTATGAGAAATGGCAGGAGTAAGGGTTAGGGGTGTGGCTCAGTCCCGGAGTGCTTAAAGAAAGTAGAAAAGCAGAGAAGCCTTGAATACGGGAACATTTTTTTTAACCCTTCTTTTACCTGCTAGTCACTGTGCTCTGACCTCAAATCCCTCTGAAGTTCCACTCAAGATGCTTAAGTGGTTTACATGATGATTCAAACGCGCCTCCACAGCTGACAAAGCTCATAAAGGTAGTGGTTTTTGTTTGTTTGTTTGTTTGTGTTTTGTTTTTTGTTTTTGGTTTTTTTCCCCCCAAATCAGAAGTCTTGGATTTAAGCCATGTTAGCGTCAAGGTCGGGCTACTATATAGCTACAGGCATTATCTTGCCACTAATTCCCAACTTTGGGCCTGAAATACAGCAAGACTATGCAATAACAGAGTCAGTCTAGCCTGGAAATCAGTATATGTTCTGGGTTGGCCTCAGACTTTCAACAGCGTTAACTCAAGTATTGGAATTACATGTGTACACTGTATAAACTCACAAGACCACTCCATGGTATAATTAAGGTGAAGGGTTGTTTTGTTTTGTTTGTTTTTTTGGTTTTTGGTTTTTGGACACAGGGTTTCTCTGAATAGCTGTGGCTGTCCTGGAACTCACTCTGTAGACCAGGCTGGCCTCGAACTCAGAAATCTGCCTGCCTTTGCCTCCCGAGTGCTGGGATTAAAGGCATGCGCCGCCACTACCTGGCTGAAGGAGGGTTTTTTTAAATTATTTTTTTATGTATATGGGTGTTTTGCCTACATGTATGTCTGTGTACCGGGCTCACTGAGATCAAAAGAGGGTATTGGATCCCCTGGAGCTGAAGTTAGAGACAGTTGTAAACTCCTATGTGAGTTGTGGGGAATCAAACTTGGGTGCTCTGGAAGAGCAGCAAGTGCTCTTAACTGATGAGGCATCTCTCCAGCCCCCATAAGGGGAGGGGACGTTTACTGTAGATGAGAGAGAGAGAACAGCCAAAGGCATCTGGAAGAGTCCAGAGCAGAGAGCAGTAGACTGAACATGGGCATCTGACTGGACATGGTCAAGGCAACCTGAGAGTGAGAGAAAAGGGGGTGGGGTGGGGTGAGAATAGCAGGGTTATACTGAGAATGACTAGCGGGGGGTGGGGGAGCCCTGGAGCTGAAGGGAGAAGCATCGAGAAGATGAAAAGAGCCAGGATGCTGAAGCATAGACGTTGGTGTGTATTACAGGTATTGTGATATTGAGAGACTACTGGAGACCAGCATGCATTTTGATATGCTGGTAAATGCCAAAGGTAGCCATATGTCCCTTCTGCCAAAGGTAAGGAAAATGAATCCTTCTGAGAAGTGTAGTGTTCAGTTACCATTTCCCCGAAGGGGTGGTTCCACATGGGTCATCATCTTAGTATCTTAAATGATTCTATCTACGCCAGGCAGTGGTGGCGCACGCCTTTAATCCCAGCACTCGGGAGGCAGAGGCAGGTGGATTTCTGAGTTCGAGGCCAGCCTGGTCTACAGAGTGAGTTCCAGGACAGCCAGGGCTACACAGAAAAAAAAAAAAGATTCTATCTTGGACTAAAGATATACACCAGCCCAACACTTATGTCAAATTCTAGGATTACAGTTGTTTACCACCAAACCCTGCTTTTTGGGTCTGCCTGTATTTAGAGTTGAGTGTAGAGTCAGTATCAGGGGTTCAGCTCTGAATGTTTTTGACTTTTCAGGATCTTAATGAGCAAGAGAGAAGGGGGCAACGGTGTCACAGGCCTTTGATCCCTGAACTTGGGAGGCAGAGGCAGGTGGATTTCTGGTCTACAGAATGAGTTCCAGGCCAGCCAGGGCTACACAAAGAAACTCTGTCTTGGGGCAGAGGGGAAGCAAGATTAGAGTCTCATTCAAGGTCCCATTTATCTACTGCTTTGTGATCATGAAAAGGATGAATCCATTATGCTTAGAGTTGTCACTGACACAATTATAGGCCACCTTCCAGCCACTTGCATGTTTAGTCTCATGGAAAAGCTAGATAGAGTGGCATACTGCAATAATCCCAGGACTTGAGAGCCTTAGGCAGAAGGATCCCTGTGAGTTTGAAACCAGCCTGGGCTACAAAGTGAATTAGAGGCTAGCCTGGGCTAAAGAAACTTCTTGAAACAAAAAGTCACATAACAGTTTTCATTTTGTTTTGTTGAGATGCTGGAATCATTGGACCAAGGGCCTTGTGCATGGGAGGCAAATGCTCTAGCACTGAGCTAGAGCTCAAGCTCTCATGAGCATTTCTAGCACTGAGCTAGAGCTCAAGCTCTCGTGAGCATTTCTGGAGATCCTAGAAGCACATGTGTGGCCAAGGCCCAGAGGCCACTGCACTGATCTTGGGATACACAGTGAAATCTTTCAGCCTTAGGGGTTACTCCAGTCATAAAGCTTCAAAGCAAAGTGGAATCAGGTCCCGGGGTTTGGGGCAATCCAAAAATATTTTTGGGGGGGGGGGGGGGTGTGGTATGTCCATGGCAAAGCATGTATGATGTTAGAGGAATCCTTTTGGATGTCAGTTCTTCCCTTTACCATGTTGGTCCTGGGGATGGAATTCAGGTTGTCTGACTTGGTGGCAAACATCATTATTCACTGAACCATCTCCTTAACCCTGACGCCATAGGATTCAAATGCTTCTGTCCTTGGTCTTCTCCTTTTGAAGACCCCAAGGATGTACTCCTGGACCACTTCCTTCTGTCTCATGAGAAGCCTCAGAAAAAGATTATAGTTATAGATGTGTATAGTGATGTGGTGCTGGGGCTCAAACTCGGGTTCTCTGCAAGAGTGGAATTTGTCATCTTAACTGCTGGGCCATCGCTCCTACCCTTTAGCCTTTTTTTTTTTTTTTTTAATTATTTTATGTATATGAGTGCACTGTAGCTGTCTTCAGACACACCAGAAGAGGGCATCCGATCCCATTACAGATGGTTGTGAGCCACCATGTGGTTGCTGGGAATTGAACTCAGGACCTCTGGAAGAGCAGTCAGTGCTCTTAACCACTGAGCCATCTCTCCAGCCCCCCCTTTAGCCTTTATCATTAGACATCTCAAACATGGCTCCATTCATCTTTTGTTTATTTTTTTTGGTTTTTCGAGACAGGGTTTCTCTGTGTAGCCCTGGCTGTCCTGGAACTCACTCTGTAGACCAGGCTGGCCTGGAACTCAGAAATCCGCCTGCCTCTGCCTCCCGAGTGCTGGGATTAAAGGCGTGCGCCACCACTGCCTGGCTCCCATTCATCTTTTGGAAAGCTCCCTACACTCCTCCCTTCTCTTCGAGATATCTATCTATCTATCTATCTATTAACATTGTTGGACCAGTGAGATGTCTCGGTGGGCAAAGACAATGCTGCCAAGCCTAATGACCCAAGGTCACCCTTGGAGTCTACAGGTTGTTAGAAGAGAACCAAGTCCTTCAAGTTGTCCTGTCCCTTCCACATACACCCCATGGCCTGTGTACCCCCAATAAATAAATGCAAATGCAAAATGACTACTGTGTGAATGTGTGCTTGATGTGTACGTGAATGTACATGTGTAGAGATCGGAGGCCGTCTCTGAGGAGTCAGTTTCTTTTGTCCTTTACATGGGCTCTATGGGTCAAACTCAGGTTGCCAGGCTTACATGGCAAGTATCTTTACTTGCTGGGCTCTGTTGCCCTATGAAAATCTTTTTTTTTCTCTTTTTTCAGAGTTTCTCTATAGAGACCTGGCTGCCCTGGAATTCCCTTTGTAGACCAAGCTGACCTTCCTGCCTCTGCCTCCTGAGTGCAGGGACTAAAGGTGTGTGCCACAATGTCTGGCTCAATGAAATTCTTTATAAGAGCATGTATTAAGGTTCAAATCAAGCTGGGTGGTGATGATGCATGCCTTTAATCTCAGCACCCATGAGTCACATCTCCCAGTTGTCTCCTGGTCTACACAGTGTTCTAAGACAACCAGAGCAACATAATGAGACCCTGTCTCAAAACCAACCAAACACAAAGGTTCAAATGAGACCTATTGTCTTGTGTGTGAGGGCTAAGGAAATCTGCCTGTGGGTGACAGATATTCCAAATGACAATGCACCTTCTAGACAAAGAAACAACAACCACACCAAGAGTCATGTTGGGCACCTTTAATCTCAACATACAGGAGGTAAAGCCAGAGGCAGGTTGACCTCTTGAGTTTATGGCCAGCCTGGTCTACAAAGCTACAGCCAGATAGCCAGGACTACACAGTGAGACCTTTTCTCGATAGCAGTAACAGCAAACCCACATGAGTCATGCAGAGACATACGAGAGCTAGGAGACTGAACTCTGATGGATTCTTTGGTGCCGGACAAGGTGTGTACTCTGTCTAAATCTTTCACCACATTGAACACATTTATAAGGTTTTTCTCCCGTGTGAGTTCTCTGGTGTTTGATGAGGGTTGCACTCTGACTGAATCTTCTCCCACAGACGCAACACACATAGGGCTTCTCTCCTGTATGGATTCTCTGGTGCTTAAAGAGGTCTGAACGCTGTTTGAAGCTCTTCTCACAGTCTTCACACTTGTATGGTCTCTCTCCTTTATGTAGCCTCTGATGTCTAAACAGGCTGGAAATATGAAAGGTCTCCCCACACTCCTCACATTTATAGTGCTTCTCGCTGGCATGGGTTCTCTGATGCCGACTCAGATGTGAGCTCTGCCTGAAGCATTCCCCACATTGTGGGCACGCATACGGCTTCTCACCTGTGTGTGTCCGCTGGTGTTTAACAAGGGCGGCGCTCTGACTGAAGCTTTTCCCGCACTCTTGGCACTGATAGGGCTTCTCGCCTGTGTGGGTCCTCTGGTGTTTGAAGAGGTCTGAGCGCTGTCTGAATCTCTTCTGGCAGCTATCACATTTATAAGGTTTGTCTTCCTGGAACTGCCTCTGGGTCTCAAGAAGCCCCAAAGCACTGTCCACAGGGCGGTGAGGCTTTACTGCATGGCATTTCACATGGAAGCCTTGTCTGTGGTCGTCACCACACTCATGGTCAGTGCCCAGCCCCTCTGCTATCTGGATGTGTTGACCACGGGTCCCGAATTCATTGTTTTTACAGTCCCTTTCGTCTGTGGACACACCAGTGAGATGAGGGGTGGCAGTGCATCCTTGCTCTTCGAGAGGTCTCTGGAGCTGCAGCAATACAGCGGCTTTTGGCGGCTTTTCTTCCCAGTCCTCACGGGTATCACCACATTTGGTAAATGCTGGGACCTTTCCCTGGGACACTTCTTGTAACCATGCCTGTGGCTCTGCCTCCTTTAAGATTTCGTGCTTTAGAATCATGTCTGTGTTTGCAGCTCTAGTTTCCAAGCCTGAAACATGAAAATAAAAGCTGCTGGTATCTCCCCGCCACGTGACAGTGAAGCAGAAATGCTGGTAATGGAAGCACCGCTAACCGGCTTCTAGGGGTGTGCACTTTGCCTGTACAGCAAATAGTTTTCCTTCTGTACTTGTGCCTGTAGCTACCAAGGCATTCTTCCCTGGTCCTGTTGCACAGCTACACTAAGAGGTAGACACAGTAAAGATGTCAGGACAGGCTGATAAGCCTTCATCCCATGAATGCGGGCTGGGTTAATATGAAAAGGTCTCCCCAGATGAGCTATAATGGGCACAGCTGGTGATGCCAACATATGAAGGCAGGGTTCTAATGCCAGTCCAATGTAGGGCTGGGTGAAGGTGCATACAGTCCTCTGGCCTCTATGCATACACTTTACTGCATGCATGTTCATCCACACAAACATACAGATGGGGGGCACGTGACAGCCCACCTCTAGCTGAGGAGCCACGTGTTCTTAATCACTGCTAGGGGAGCCAGAGTGGTTTTTTTTTTTTCAAGGATGCAGCCATTGTCAAGTTGCCTGCGCTCTAAGAAACTACCCCACACTCATGCACATGCAAACCCTAATTAAAACAAAACACCACAAACTGGAATGTAGGGGGAGCATTTGGGGATAAGAGAGGAGTGGGGGAGGAAGGGCATGCTGGGAAGAAGGGCTCCAGAGGG
>JADRCH010000565.1:97912-108855 GCA_019843965.1 Rhynchomys soricoides | reverse complement strand
TGTCTTGAAAACAAAAACAAAAAATAAATAAATAAAAGATGGGCTGGAGAGATGGTTCAGCGGTTAGGGACATAGGCTGCTCTTATAGAGGATCTGTGTTCAGTTCCTGGCTCCCACAACATGGTGCAGGCCAAACAGCCATAAATAAAGTAAAACTAGATATATCTATTTTAATCATTTAAAAGAATGTGTTTGGTTCTTTGGGACAGAGTTTCTTTGTATAGTCCTGGCTGTCCTGGAACTAGCTCTGGAAACTAGACTGGCCTCCAACTCACAGAGATTCGCCTGCATCTGCCTCCCCAGTGCTGGATTCAGAGGCTTATGCCACCACAGACAGGCAAAATAAATAAATCTTGTTAAAACAAAAACCCCAGAGAACCAGAGTTTAGTTCTGACACCACAGGGGCAAGCACACTTACTCTAATCCCAAGGGATCTGACTGTCCCTCTTCTGGCATCTTGTGGCCAGTAGGCACACGTGGGATGCATAGACATAATGCAGGCAAGACACTCTACAAGCTAAAAAAAACCCAAACAAATGAACAAACAAGCAAAACCAAGAAAACTTAAAAGAAAAAAGTGGGAGTGAGGAGCTGGTGGCACACGCTTTTAACCCCATCACTCAGGAGGCAGAGGCAGAAAAATCTCTCAGTTTGTGGCCAGCCTGGTCTAGAGAGCAAGTTCTAGGAGAACCAGAGTTACATAGAGAAACCCTGCCTTGGAAAACAAAACAAAACAAAACAAAAAAATGAAGTAGTGTAGTGGCACGCACCTTTAATTTCAGAACTGGGAAGGTAGAGGCAGGCAGATCTCTGAGTTCTAAGAAAGCCTGGTCTACATGAGTTCCAGGACAGCCAGACCTATGTTGTAAGACCCTGTGTGGGAAGTGTGTGTGTGTGTGTGTGTGTGTGCGCGCGCGTGCTCGCGTGTGTGGTGTGTGAACAACATATCTTTAATTCACTGTGTACAGTTTACACAGAGGCCAGAAAGAGGGCATCAGATACCTTAAAACTAGAGTTACTGAAGGTTGTGAACCATGGGAATGATTTGGGGTGAGACAGCCTGCTAGCTAGTCCTGGGTACGCCCCAAAATACAGCTTGCTTTAATCGTGGATTTGAAAGACGCCCTCCCTGCTGTCCCCAGGGTTGTGACCTTAATTCTGTAGCTAGGTCTTCAACTGTGCAGGGGTTGCAATTCCATAGTAGTAGTCTGTTACGGTGTGCCCCTGAAGAGGGACAAAGGCTCTCTAGTCTGTCAGTATGCGAAGGACTTGGAAAATGATGAAAACATCACAAGAGAGGATAGATTATTTAAAATGGGATTGACAATTTAGGGTAACAGGATTTAAGTAAAACTGCCCTTCTTCAAAGTGTAGTTTCTCCCTGTCTGCCTGGCCGCCATGCTCTGGGAGAAACCTTCAGCTTTCCAGCCAATACGAAAACAGGCGCCTATTCCCTCTGCTGAATTTATTTTGGTTTTGTTTTGTTTTGTTTTGAAAAGGCTAGACAAGTGTAGAAGTAAGAGGAAAAAGTATGAACAATCAATTGATATAATCGACTACCTTCAGAGTAGACTCCCTGGTGCTTTTTAACATTAAAAATTACCTAAGGCCTGAGGAGAAGGGGCTTACACAGAGACTCGTGGAGTCAAAGGACAACTTTTGGATGTCTCAAATCCAGGGATCAACTCATGTCGTCAGGCTTGGCAGTAAGATCCTTTATCACGGAGCCAAAGCCCTGGAGACAGGGGCGAGCCATAGCCATATTGGCTAGACTGTGTTGGTCGCGCGCGGCTCCTTGGGAGATGTAGTCTAGAGAGCCTCTGGATCTCGCCACTTTTAGGGCAGTAAAGAAAGTCTCTGCGTGTGTTTAGAAAAGCAGCCAGGCAGGTGCAGACCTACTTCAATTCCAGAGAGCTCTGTGTGTGTGTGTGTGTGTGTGTGTGTGTGTGTGTGTGTGTCTGTGTGTGTGTGTCTGTGTGTGTGTGTGTGTCTCTGTGTGTGTGTGTGTGTGTGTGTCCGTGCTCGACCAATCAGACCTGAGAGAATGTGTACCTGCCCCCTCCCGAGACCCACCCCCTAGATTTCTACCGGGGTGGGGCAAAGCCCAAACTGCTATGGTTTTTGGGGGTGGGAAATAGATTGGCTCTATTTTTCTCAGACTCTAGTAGCCTCTGAGGGTGGCTGATTGGTCAGCTCCACAAGGGGGCGGGCTCAGGAGTAGCTCCTCCCTCCCGCTGCGCGGCTAGGACCTCCGGGATTCCTAGAGAGGCTGCGGAAGCGCTCTTGGGGGTGGGATTTATGGTTGAAGCTCGCACTTGGTTACTTCCGGCGATGAACAGTTGGAAAGTGTCGGACGTGCCTCTCTCTTGGCTTGTGAGAACTCCATCTTCCAAGCCTGGGCTGCGGGGAGTTTGATCTTTGGGTCCCCGGGACTTAGAGACCGGAGAGGAGCCGGTAGGGCATTGTGTCCTCACTGGGGTCCTGTCCCTAACCTTGACCCGGCCGGTCTCTGTCTCCGGGTCAGGAGCTCTTCCCAAGAATCCAGGTCCAAATTTCTGAGTATAACCGTGCTTCTCCTAGAACTAATGAAGTCTTCCGTTTATCTGTCAAGCCCTTATGGCTTGAAAGCCAGGGCGAGATATGACCATTTCAATGGTTTTCACTCCTATTCTGACTTAAGTTTGGCTTATGATCGAGAGAAGAAACGACTTTGTCTGGAATAATCTTGTCCCGTTATTTATATGAGATGTGGACTTTTTCGTTTCTAAAACTATTTTAAGTTGGGCCTGATGTCACTTTTTAATGGCCATTTTTTTTTTTTTGCGTTGTTAAAATCTGGACGTAGTCACTATTAATTTTAAGGGTGAAAGTGATGACTAACTTGTAGTCTATCTCTTAAAGTAAATGCCTTTGTTGAGTGGTTTTCTTTAGTATAGATGACACCGTTGCCACCTCTATTGGCTAATAATAATTCCCGGCATACCAGTAAGGTTGTTCACTGCAAAAATTGCCCTTTAGAAGAGCAGAGAACGAATTGGGTTAGTGTAACGGGCAGCCTCTAGAGTCTCTGAGTTGGAATGATAATGACAGAATCCAGGGCAGTTCTACCCTTAGAGCCTCCCGCTGAGACTTCACAAGAGCAAGCTGACCTTCTCATAGTGAAAGTAGAGGAAGAGGACTGTTCGTGGATGCAGGGATACAACCGACCAGTGCTTGAGACTTTTTACCAACGCTTCAAGCACTTCCAGTACCATGAGGCAGCAGGACCCCGCGATGCTCTCAGCCAGCTCCGGGTCCTCTGCTGTGAGTGGCTGAGGCCGGAGCTGCACACCAAGGAGCAGATCCTGGAGCTGCTGGTGCTGGAGCAGTTCCTCACCATCCTGCCTGAAGAGTTTCAGGCCTGGGTGAGAGAACATCACCCCGAGAGCGGAGAAGAAGCCGTGGCTGTGATCGAGAGTATCCAGAAAGAACTGGAGGAGCGCAGACAGCAGGTGCGTTGCAAGAGGAACCCGGGACACTGAGGAAAGAGCTGCCGTGCAGTCCTCTGGTGCTTCAGTCGTTCATATTCTGGCCTTGATGTTGTTTTTGAGACTGTCTCTTTATGTATCCTTGGGTGTTCTGGATTTCACTCTGTAGACCAGAGATCTCTATGGAGACTCGAACTCATAGCTACCCCCCCACCCCCAAGTGCTAGGATGAAAGACGTATGCCATTGTATCCAACATGCAATGAGTTTTCAATAATAATGTGTTTCTTTCTTCGACCCTTCTTTTTGAAAACTAGGCTCATGTTTGTGTTTCTTTCTTTTTCTTTCTTAAATCCGTTTATTCCCTTTCTGTGAGTTCACTGAAGCTGTCTTCAGACACACCAGAAAAGGGCATCAGCTCCCATTACAGATGGTTGTGAGCCACCATGTGAGTGCTGGGAATTGAACTCAGGACCTCTGGAAGAGCAGTCAGTGTGCTTAACCGCTGAGCCATCTCTCCAGCTCCCGCTACTTGTGTTTCTTACCTATTAAAAGCAATAGGTGTTGTGCCTACTGTATGATGGCCATGTTATTTTTCCAGTGTGTTGTCTTGGAATCTGCTGTAGTGACCGTTGAGCCATGTTAACTCCTTATTTCCTGGTTTCTGGGCTTCATGCTTTGGAAGCCTTTCTTCACTGCAGTTTTTGACAATGTTTTCTCCGTCTGTTTTAAACTTGCTTTTTGCCAGACTGCTTCATTTGGAATGTGTTCTGATGTACTGTCTTTAGTGTGGTTTCAGCTATTTTCCCACACATAGCTACCTCACTGCTCCAGCAAGTTAAAAAATAGATTTTAGGCCGGGCAATGGTGGCGCACGCCTTTAATCCCAGCACTCGGGAGGCAGAGGCAGGCAGAGGCAGGCAGATTTCTGAGTTCGAGGCCATCTGGGTCTACACAGAGAGTTTTAGGTTAGCCAGAGTTATAGAGACCCTGTCTCAAAAATACAATGATATCTTTTTTTTTCCCCTAAAGATTTATGTATTTGAGTGCGCTGTAGCTGGAGTGCACCAGAAGGGGGCGCCAGATCCTGTTACAGATGGTTGTGAGCCATTATATGGTTGCTGGGAATTGAACCCAGGACCTCTGGAAGAGCAGTCAGTGCTCCTAAGCCGCTGAGCCACCTCTCCAGCCCAATACAATGATATCTTTATCACTTGTTAAACTTCCACCTGTTTGGAGCATCCATTGCTGATGTTTGTATTCCAGTTTGTTGGTCCTATTGGTTGTTTCTGAATCCGCTTTTAAATGACCTGAGGTATAAACAATTTTGGCACTTGGTTTGGTTAGTCTCCTTCCCCTCTGATTTTTCCTTTCAGGATTTTCTCCTTACAAACTTAGAGCTCGAATTGGTGGGGCGTGCCCTTAATCCTAGCACTTGGGAGGCTGAGACAGGAGGTTCTGAGGAGGACCCTGTCTAAAAACAAAACAAAAAGCCTATGGAGTTTACAAGTGTTGAAGGTTGCTTAAGGATTCCACTTGTCCCTCAGAGCCCCTGTAGTTAAGTGTAAAACACTGGTCTCCTCATTCCCAGTTCTCAGGTGAGGGATAATCCAGACTTCGAGAACATCCTCAGACTCTTGGGCTGCTTTAGCTCACCCTGTGACTCAGGTAGCAGGAGAGGGGTGGCTGCTGACCTTAGCCAGACCGCAGCCATCTTGAAGGATCGTCTAGCAGAAGGAATTATGTCGATCTTTCTTTGTTTTTCTTTTCTTTTCTTTTTCTTTCATTTTTTATTTTTAAAACAGAATCTCTTGTAACCCAAATTAGCCCCAAACTGCTGACCTCCTTTCTCCACCTTCAGGACACTGAGGCGACAGTTATGCCACTGTGCCTTGTTTTCCCCGGTTTCCGCCCCTGTGGGGTGGTGGAGATTGAACCCAGCGCCTCCTATGTTAGGCAAGTGCTCTACCACTAAACCAAACTCCAGTCCGCGACTAGGATATTGTAAGCATACGCAAGTACTTTGTCCCCCTGCCTCAACTTCAAGAACGTACAGGCTTGTGCTACCAGGCCTGGTTAGAATGTTTAAGTTCTTTCTTTCCTTTCCTTTCCTTTCCTTTTCTTTCTTTCTTCCTTTTTTAAAAAAAGATTTTATTTATTTTATATATATGAGCGCACTGTCACTGTCTTCAGACACACCAGAAGGGGGCACCAGATCCCATTACAGATGGTTGTGAGCCACCATGTGGTTGCCAGGAAATGAATTCAGGACATCTGGAAGAGCAGTCAGTGCTCTTAACCGCTGAGCCATCTCTCCAGCCACCTGGACATGAACTTTTTGAGGCAGGGTACAACCCAGTTTAGACCTTGCTGCCATCCTCCCACTCCTGCCTCCTGAAAGCTGGAATTGCAGGCATGTGGAACATAAACTATCTTAAATCTTAGTAGGACCAGCAGTAACTTCCTGGATTCCATAATAGCCTTTCCAATTCCCTTTTGGTCTCTCTCCTTTACTAACCTTTACCCACCATCAGCTTCTTAGGGGTCCTGGGTTGGGCCAGACACCTGTATTTTGTCTGAGAGTTTGAATTCTTTCTGTGCCTGGGTTTCTTCTCCACCTTTGCCTTTGGATACCTTCTTTTTAATGTGTGTGTGTGTGTGTGTGTGTGTGTGCACGTGCGTGTGTGTGCCCCTTCAGAAGCCAGAAGAAGGCATTGGGTTCCCTAGAGCTGGAGTTACAGAGAGTTGTGAGCCAACTAACATGGGTACTGGAAACCGAACTTGGGTCCTCTGCAAAAGTGCTCTTAGCCACGGAGCTATCTCTCTAGAATCTTCTTCTTTTTTTTTTAAATTTAATTTAATTTATTTTATGTGTATGTGTCTTTTGCCTGTATGTATGTAAATATGTGTATCACATGTATGCCCGTGGCCCACAGTGGTCAGAAGAGGGCGACAGATCTCCTGGAACCCGAGTGACAGATGGCTGTGAGCCACCACGTAGGTGCTAGGAACTTAACTCTGGTCCTCTGGAAGAGCAGCCAATGCTCTTGACCACTGAGTTAACTCTCCGGCCCTTTCTTAACGTCTTTTAGGTGTTTACGGAGTGATCCGCTTCCCTAGCGCCTCAGGCTAAGGTGGATCTCGTCTGTTCTGTCTTGTAGCTGTGTTTCTTTCCCATCTAACACAGAGTTGACAGTGAAGTGTTTGCATGTAGGTATGTCTCATGGAAGTCTTTTCCTAGTAGAAATAAACCATATTTGTTAAACTGCTACTTAATTGGCTCATTGTAGACACAGTTGAGTATTGGCAAGGGGACAGGTGACAGTCTAATGGACTCTAGAAGGTTCTCTCCCACCCCTGTCTATAATTTTGCTGATTGGCTGTAGTTGTGGTTGTTAGATTGTCACGTGTCCTGAGAAGATGGTGCCACCCGGGGCCACGGGGGGGTCCTGCCGTCACCAGTCTGGAGCCACGGGGGGGTCCTGCCGTCACCAGTCTGGAGCCACGGGGGAGTCCTGCCGTCACCAGTTTCTGCCCGTGGAGGCCCATTCCGACCAAGAGCCGCAGAATCTTCTGGAGGAAAACGGTGAGGCTCATCTGCTCAGTGCAGTCAGTAGTCCATATGACTAGAAGATGGGGACTCTGGTCACATGGGCAAGGAGGACCTGGGGTGTGGGCAGGTGGGATTCCCTGAGAGAGGGCTAGCTTCTTGGATGACTGAGACTGTATCACATTTTCATTCTAAATCCAGATAAGGGTCCGGGGAGTGTGGTTCTGTTGGCGGTACCCCATAAACCAAGTAGGAGCACACTTGTGATCCCAACACAGGAGGTGGAGGCAGGAGGATCGTCAAAGTCGTCCTGGCTACATAGCAAGTTTGAGGCTGGCTGTTTGATACCCTGTCTCAAAAACAAACAAAACAAAACTAAGAAAGCTATGGTAGGGACAGGGCCTAGCTCGGTGGTAGAGTTTACCCTTAGTTCCATTTCATTTCCAGCACCCCCTCCAAAAGCAGAAGTGATAATGAAGATGATATCGCTAAGTATACGGACTATACAGGGATTTTTTGGTTTTTGTTTTTGGTTTTGGGTTTTGGTTTTTCGAGACAGGGTTTCTCTGTGTAGCCCGGCTGTCCTGGAACTCAGAAATCCACCTGCCTCTGCCTCCCAAGTGCTGGGATTAAAGGCATGTGCCACCACTGCCCAGCTGGGACTATACAGTTTTTGTGTGTGTGTGAATGTTTTCCTTGCATGCATTATGTACACCATGTGCATGCATTACCTGCATAGGTCAGAAAAGGCACTGGATTACAGATGATTGTGAGCTGCCTGATGTGGGTGCTAGGAACTGAACTCTGGTCCTCTACAAGCACAGCATGTGCCTTTAGCTGTTGAGTCACCTCTACAGCCTCACACAGTGTTTGTTTGTTTGTTTGTTTGGAGATAGGGTCTGTAGCTGGCCTCAAACTCACTGTTATCTGATGACGACTTGAATTGTCGATTCTGTCACTACCTCTAAAAGTGCTGAGTGCATGCGCTACCACGTCTGGTGTCTGGGATGCTAGGGATGGACCCCAAGGGCCTAATATGAATTAGGCAAGCATTCTACTAACTGAGCTACATCCCCAGCCTCTAGACCTTCCACAAAAGCCCCAAAATTTTAAGACACTTTAGTAAAAATTGAATCTTTTTGTATGCAGTACATGTTGACATTCAAATGTCATTTCAGATTAAAGATCACTATTATGCAATACTGTCCTTTTGGAATAACGTTTCAGTCCAAGTTCTTGTTGGGAAACACCACCTGGGAAAGTCCTTCGTGCTAAATGATTCAATGCTGACCAAGAATGCCATAGTCCTTTTAACATGGTCAGGTCCGTCACATTGATACCCTACTCCTGGTATTGATTTCTTGATTTGGGGGTTTTTGTTGTTGTTAGGTTTGTTTGCTTGTTTTGTTTTTCAAGATGGGGTCTCACTGTGTTGCTTTGGCTGTCCTGAAACTCTCTCTCTGTAGACCAGGCTGACCTTGAACTCACAGAGATCAGCCTGCTTCTATCTCTCCTCGAGTGCTGGGATTAAAGCCATGCGCTATCACCGCCCAGCCCAATTCTTGTTTTAATTAGCTTTCTCTTGCTGTGATAAAATACCATAGGTAAAGCCAACTTGGAGAGGAGAGGGTTTATTTCATCTTATAGTTTGTAGTTCATTGTCCAGAGAAGTCTAACCAGGAACTCAAGGCAGGAACCTGGAAGCAAGAGCTGCTGCGAAGGCCAGGCAGGAGTGCTACTTGCTGGCTTGCTCCTCATGGCCTATTCAGCCTGCCTTCTTATGGCACCTAGGACCAGCAGGCCAGGGGTGACACTGCCCACGGTGACCCAGGCCCTCTTGCTTCAGTCACCAATCAAGAAACACCCTATAGTCTTGCTTATGGAGGCATTCTCTCAATTAAGAGTCCCTCTTCCTAGATGACCCCCAGCTTGTGTCAAGTTGATAGAGCAGTACGCTTCCATTCCTACCACTGTAGTCTCTTATGGCCTGGCTGGCCACAGTGAATGAACAGTGCTTACTAACAGTGATGAGGGAATGGATTTTAGCAGTGTCCTTGGGGACATTCATGGTAAATCCTTTGTCAACCTGTGCTGAGATGGAGCATAGAATTATTCCATATGGGGTTGACGTGGTTAGGAGTCAGCTGTCTGCTCTCTTCGCAGAGGATCCAGGTTTGATTCTCAGGACCCACATGGCAGTTTACAGCTGTCTGTAACTCTAATTCCCAGGGGATCTGATGCCCTCTTCTGACCTCTGTGGGCCATGCATGGTATGGAGGCAGCATATCTCTACACACAAGAAAGTAAACCTTAAAAGATTGTTACATGTAATAAGCATCGTTCTAGTGGTATGGGAAACCTCAGTGTAAATACTGTGCAATCTGTCTCTCTCTGTCTCTGTCTCTCTGTCTCTCTCTCTCTCTCCCTCCCTCCCTCTCTCTGTTTTGAGACAGAGTCTCTTTATGTAGCTCTGTTGTGGCTGTATTGGAATTCACTATGTCAACCAGGTAGACCTTGAACTCACTGAGATCCTCCTGCCTGCCTCTGTCTCCAAAGTGCTGCGGTTAAAGAGTCTGCACAGCCACACTTGGCCTTAATCATGCTCTTAACGTCATCTTAAGTTGGTTATTAAGAAAAACTCAAAAACTAGATTGTATTCATTAGACCTTATCCATAGACCAGTCCATACTGCTGGGCACATGGCACATACCTGTGGTACCAGCTCCTTGGGAAGCTGAAGCAGGAGGATCTGGTTGGTCCAGGCGTTAGAGTAAACAGAATCTGCCCTGGACTGAGATCTGAAGGTGACTTGTTAGCACGTAAAAACCCTTGGAAGCTCTGGGAGATGCAGATTTCCCCTAAGCATAGTTGAATGTGTTTGTTACTGAGGGATGGCCCAGGAGGAATTAGCTTGACCAAAGCAAGAGACTGAGATATTTTGTCTCTAGACAAGGGGGGTGGGTTGGTGGGGGGTGTCTCACTAAGTGTCCCTGGTTGGCTTTGAACTCAGATCCACTGGCCTCTGTCTTTTTATTTTATTTTATTTTTTTGGTTTTTACGAGACAGGGTTTCTCTGTATAGTCCTGGCTGTCCTGGAACTCACTCCGTAGACCAGGCTGGCTTCGAACTCAGAAATCCGCCTGCCTCTGCCTCCCAAGTGCTGAGATTAAAGGCGTGTGCCACCACTGCTGCGGCCTCTGTCTCTTGAGCACTAGGATTAAGGGTATGCACCGCCATGCCCAGCTGGTCTGGTGTTTTTGGAAGAGAGGGAATATAAAGGAGAAGAAAATGCAGGCCCAGAGTGGAAAGGCTTCTGGGAGCCAAGGTGAAGTTAGCTTGGGTGCCTCAGGTCCTCGGGCAAAGGTTGGGTGTGGCGGCTCTGGGAACCTGACCAGATACTTTCACCTATTCCTTTTCTCCACCCGCAGCCCTTCCTGTTCTCCAGGTTCCTTCCGGTTCCCTGAAGGACAGACAGGAGCTGGCAGATTCACTTCTCTCAGCCGGGCACCAGGTGAGCTAGCACTCCTCTGCCCTCCATGAGAATCCGTCCCCTTCTCGGCCCCCGTCCCCTTCTGACCTAGTTTTGTTACTGGTTATTGGGAGACCACCCTGACAAACACAGCTGATGGAAGAAAGGGCTTATTTTAGGTTCCTTTAGGTCTCAGTGAATCACAGAAGTCAGAGTGACAAGAACTTTAGACAGGAGGTCACCTGTCAAATTATACCCACAATCCAGAGCAAAGGAAAATAGGTGGGTGCCCACTTAGAGGGCTCTCTCTCTCTCTCTCTTTCTCTCTCTCTCTCCCTCTCCTCTTACTCAATTTAGGAACTTAACCTAGGGAATGGTACCACCCACAGTAGGCTGGGTCTTCCTGCATTATTCCCTTAATTAAGAAAAGATTCAACCCTGTCTTGAACCCCCCCCC
>JADRCH010000565.1:54721-93036 GCA_019843965.1 Rhynchomys soricoides | reverse complement strand
TCCTCCTCCTCCTCCTCCTCCTCCTCCTCCTCCTCCTCCTCCTCCTCTATATATTTTTAAGATTTATTTCATATATGTGAGCACACGGTCGCTGTCTTCAGACACACCAGAAGAGGGCGTCAGATCCCATTACAGATGGTTGTGAGCCACCATGTGGTTGCTGGGAATTGAACTCAGGACCTCTGGAAGAGCAGTCAGTGCTCTTAGCCACTGAGCCATCTCTCGCCTCTTCTTCAGAAGGCCACATCCTCTCATTTTCATGCCTGCCGATTTCCGACAGCCAGAATAAAAAAAAATACTCATCGCATTTGAAAGTGAATTTAAACGATGAGTAAATAGTTTGAGGACTTAGCATACCAAAAGGCCCTCCCGGGCCGCCCTCTCTCTCCCCTCCTTTCTCACTTTCTTTCATCGGGGTCTCATGTATCTCAGGTTGGCCTCAAACTCTGTGTAGCCAAGGATGACCTTCTGCCTCTACCTCCAGGTGTAGGGGTTACAGGTGTGCCCTACCACAACTGAAGGTGGGACCTGGGGCTTCCCATAGCGTGACTAACACGGTACCAACTGAGCTACACCCCCACCCGGCTGCATTGGCAGGCATCTTATGCCTGCTTTCCAAAGCCTTGCTTGCAGGTAACGTCGTTTTCCCAAGCCACGCCTTCCTCACACATCCGTGGTCTCACTCACTCGTCCTGTGCTCCTCTGTCCCCCATCTCTGACTGGGATGTGGGGACTAGCTAATTGGCCGGTTTCCCGTCTCTTTTCAGATTATGAGCCCAAGGAGGGCAACTTAGAGCTCGCGGTGCCGCAGGTCTCTGATGCAGCTGACCCACACTGGGTGGCCGCAGAAAGCACAGGAAAGAACGGTGTTCAGCGTCAAGAATCTGCAGAAGTCAGTGACTTGAAGGGCATGGTGCAGAGGTGGCAGGTGAATCCCACTTCGGGCAATCCAAGGCAGAAAAGATCTCTGAGCTCAGGTCCTGATGGCAACCGGAAGCAGAAGTCAAACAGCGAGCGAGGCCACAGATGCGGTGACTGTGGAAAGTTTTTCCTCCAAGCCTCAAACTTCATTCAGCACCGGAGGATCCACACGGGAGAGAAACCCTTTAAATGTGGGGAGTGTGGGAAAAGCTACAATCAGCGGGTTCACCTCACGCAGCACCAGAGAGTCCACACTGGCGAGAAGCCCTACAAGTGCCAGGTGTGCGGAAAAGCCTTCCGAGTGAGCTCCCATCTGGTGCAGCATCACAGCGTCCACAGTGGGGAGAGGCCGTATGGCTGTCAGGAGTGTGGGAAGAGCTTCGGGCGGCACTCCCACCTGATCGAGCACCTGAAGCGCCACTTCAGAGAGAAATCCCAAAGATGTACGTCCTGGGGGGAGCATGCGGTCCCCGAGTGGCTAGAGGCAGACCTTCATTTATTGGCTTAGGAAGGAAGAACAGATGGGCTGGGCGTGGTGGTGATACCTGTACTTCTAGCAGTCGGGAAGCAAGGGCTGGAGGAAGCATGTGACTTCAGAACTAGTCCTATGTACTTAGCACTAGGCCAGCCAGAGCTCCATAGTGAGGCCTGGCCTCAAACAACAACAGCCAAACAAAAGCAAACTAAAACAATAACACCACCACCAGATGAGTTGTGGTGATAGGCAAAGATTATTTTATTCTTTTAAAAAAAAATTATTTATGTATGAGTTCACTGTAGCTGTCTTCAGACACACCAGAAGAGGGCGCCATCTCCCATTAGAGATGGTTGTGAGCCACCATGTGGTTACTGGGAATTGAACTCAGGACCTCTAGAAGAGCAGTCAGTGCTCTTAACCGCTGAGCCATCTCTCCAGCCCCGCTTATTTTATTCTTAATTAAAAATATTAATTTTTCCCTTCTCTTTTGAGATGACATTTCATGTAGCCCAGACTGGCCTTAGACTATGTGTAGTCTTAACACTGATTTCTGATCCTCCTGCCTCCACCTTCTGAATGCTAGGGTTGCTTTGTAGCCTGGGCTGGCCTCCAATTTGGGTCTCAGGCTCCCAGCTACTGGACTATAGGAGTGAGTCACTACTCCTGGCTCTCCACTCCCTCCCCACCCCACTCAGTTTGTTCTGTATAGCCCAGGCTGGCCTTGAACTCATGTAGTATAGGCTAGCCTCAAACCCAATATCCTCCTGCTTTGGCTCCACAGCTGTTGGGGTAACAGACAGGTACCCCATTCTTCCTGACCCAGTAAGTCTCTCCCTCTTGATTTTTTTTTTTTTTTGTTTGTTTGTTTTTGGTTTGGTTTGGTTTTGGTTTTTTGAGACAGGGTTTCTCTGTGTCCTGGAACTGACACTGTAGACCAGGCTGGCCTCGAACTCAGAAATCCGCCTGCCTCTGCCTCCCAAGTGCTGGGATTAAAGGCGTGCGCCACCACTGCCCGGCCTTTCTTTCTTTCTTTCTTTCTTTCTTTATTTTTTGTCTTATTCTTTCCATTGGCTCAATACCAACGTTCTCTCCGTTGCTGTTGGGATCCATATGTCCCCTTTTGTTGCTCCTGTTACACTAGGTTTTTATTTATTAATTATTTCGATAGCTTATTCTTTTCCTGACAAAGAGCTGATGAACACTGTTTGGTCCTCTTTTAGGCAGCGACAGAAGAAGCAAGAACACTAAACTGAACATTAAGCAAATTCCAGGACTTTCCGAAGACATGGAACTATCAGGAGAAGTCCAAAGGAATGGTTGTCGGCCTGAAGGTCACAGCGAGGGCTGTGAGCACCAGGATGGGGCAGGCGGACAGCAAGGGGTTGTCATGAAAGAAACGCTAGGGCAATCCTCTTTAAAGAGGACAGACTGCAGCTACGTCCACAAGAAGTCCTCTCCAGGAGAGAGGCCGCACAAGTGTGACGAATGCGGGAAAAGCTTCATCCAGAGCGCGCACCTCATTCAGCATCGTCGGATCCATACCGGGGAGAAACCGTTCAGGTGTGAGGAGTGTGGGAAGAGCTACAACCAGCGCGTCCACCTCACTCAGCACCACCGAGTGCACACGGGGGAGAAGCCCTACACCTGTCACGTATGTGGGAAGGCCTTCCGAGTGAGGTCCCACCTCGTTCAGCACCAGAGTGTGCACAGCAGGGAGCGGCCCTTCAAGTGTGATGAGTGTGGGAAGGGATTCGGGAGGCGTTCGCACCTCGCTGGTCACCTCCGACTGCACTCTAGAGACAAGTCGCATCAGTGCCACTTGTGCGGGGAGATCTTCTTCCAGTACGTCAGCCTCCTGGAGCACCAGGTGCTCCACGTGGGCCAGAAGAGCGAGAAGCACGGTGTCTGCGAAGAGGCCTATAGCTGGAACCTGACCGTCATCGAAGATAAGAAGCTGGAGCTGCAGGAGCAGCCCTATCAGTGTGATACCTGCGGGGAAGCCTTTAGTTACAGTTCCGACCTCATTCAGCATTACAGAACTCACTCTGCAGAGAAACCCCAGAAATGCGATGCGTGCAGGGACAGCACCGGCCAGTGTCCGCACTTAAACCAGCCACAGAAAAGCTGCCCCAGTGGGAAAGGCCATCAGTGCAATGAGTGTGGACGGGGCTTCAGTCTGAAGTCTCATCTCAGCCAACATCAGAGAATCCACACTGGCGAGAAGCCCTTCCAGTGCAAAGAGTGTGGAATGATTTTCAGTTGGAGCTGCAGCCTCTTCAAACATCTGCGAAGCCATGAGAGGACAGATCCCTAAGCACCGGAAGCACACAGGAGTCTCTTCCGTGGCTCTCATAAGTGTAACAACATCAAGAATGGTTCCAGCTTAACCATCAGACCTACAGACGAGGGGAAACCCTGTTAGGGAGAGCTTAGCCCTCAGGGACACTAGAGCATCCTCTGAGTGCTCTGTTAGCATCTTTATGCTGGGAACCTCAGGTTAGGTGTGGTGGTGCTCGCCTGTATGCCTCGGGAGGCAGAGGCAGACAAATAGCCGGTTTGCATAACAAGTTCCAGGCCAGCCAGAGCTACATAGTGAGACCCCTGGGTAAGAGACAGAGAGAGAGACACAGAGAGAGAGACACACCTCTGGGTCCTGTGGATGAAGGAAAGTCTTGACATGGCGTTGTTTATTTGAAACTCAGAAAACTAACACAGAAGAGTTGTGAGTGCAGTAGAAAGAAGCTTGTTTGTAGTCCCCAGCTCGCCAGCATAGCTGTTCAGAGTTGTCCCTCAAGAGGAGCTCTTCTGAGAGATGCCCGTCTTGGAACAGCTCTGGAAACGACTGTCCCAACCACCAGAGTACTCCAGCCATTGTTCCCATCCTGAGTATTAAACCTTTTGAAAAGAAGCTGACTTGAGGTTTCTCTCTTTGGTAACTTTGGGGTTCCGAGGATGGAGGGGGTGTGTCCTTGCTGACACCGCCAGTCTACAGCTTCTTTGGGAAGCACAGCATTCTTTTCAGTTCGATTCTACTGGCAACAAAGTCAGCTAGTCCTAGAGGGTCAAAGCGCTGACTACCAAGTCCTGACAGCTTGAGTTCAACCCATAGGAGCCAAATAGTGGAAGGAGAGAACTGACTTCTGCAAGTTGGTCTCTGGGCTCCACATGTACCATGGTCCACAAATGCACAAACACACATAATATATATATTAATTTTTTTTTTTGGTTTTTCGAGACAGGGTTTCTCTGTGTAGCCCTGGCTGTCCTGGAACTCACTCTGTAGACCAGGCTGACCTCGAACTCAGAAACCCACCTGCCTTTGCCTTCTGAGTGCTGGGATTAAAGGTGTGCGCCACCACTGCCCAGTTTACACATAATATTTTTAAGAATTTGACTTAGTTGGGTGGCATATCTCTGGGGTTTGAGCCAACCTGGTCTATATAGGAAGTTCCCGGCCAGCCAATGAGACCCTGACTCAGAAAAACAAAGTGGAGTCACTGGTGCAGTGGTATCTTAACACCTTTTATTCCTGCACTTAGGAGGCAGAGGCTGGTGGATCTCTGAGCTCCAGGACAGCCAGGGCTACACAGAGAAACCCTGTCTCAAAAACAAACAAAGTGGGGGTGGGAGGTAGGAATGAAAAACCAATTTGTTTAACTAAAAATTTATACATTTATGAGAAATGATGGTGCTGGTCAGTCACGTAGGGTATGGGAGAGGGGCTTTGGGAGGACAGAGAAGAAAGATAGGCTTAGTGTACTGATAAGGTGGGTATCGAGTTTAATTAAAGAATTTGGCTCATGGGTATCTATTCACAGTGTGATGGTTTAGATACGCAGGCTGGTATCTTAGTAGAAGATGACTTTGAATTGATTCTTATGTCTCCTCGTCTCTGTGTTGGGATCACAGCTATGTACCACCATGCCGCGATGTCTTAGTCAGGGTTTGTATTCCTGCACAAACATCATGACCAAGATGCAAGTTGGGGGGGAACAGATGCTGCTGTTCATCACCAAAGGAAGTCAGGACTGGAACTCAAGCAGGGCAGGAAGCAGGAGCTGATGCAGAGGCCATGGAGGAATGCTTCTCCCACTTGCTCAGCTTGCTTTCTTTTTTGGTTTTTGGAGACAGGGTTTCTCTGTGTAGCCCTGGCTGTCCTGGAACTCACTCTGTAGACCATGCTGGCCTTGAACTCAGAAATCTGCCTGCCTCTGCCTCCCGAGTGCTGGGATTAAAGGGGTTCTCCACCACTGCCCATCAGCTTGCTTTCTTAAAGAACCCAGGACTACCAGCTCAGGGATGGCACCACCCACAGGGGGCCCTCCCTCCTTGATCACTAATTGAGAAAATGCCTTACAGCTGGATCTCATGGAGGCATTTCCTCACCTGAAGCTCCTTTCTCTGTGATAACTCCAGCCTGTGTTAAGTGGACACACAAAACCCGTCAGTGCATGGGGTATATGTGGACCTAGGGATCAAGCCCAGGTTTTCATGTGTTTTAGAATACCAACCGAGCCATATCGCTAGCCCCACCCCCTTTCTGAAGCTCCACCCCATATTACCTACTAAGGGCTCAGCTGAGTGTCCAGTCTGCCATTACCTCTCCCAGGACTTCTCCCTTCTACGCCTCTGGCCAGTGACTGATGTGATCCATAAGAGTCTGATTCATCTGCCCCATGGGCAAACAGCTGCTGTCTGAGCTCCAAAACCCTGCTGGGAACCAAGCCCAAATTCGATTCTATCAGAACCACCCACATGCTTGATGCCTTTTGTCTTCAAGTGTGATCTGTGCGAGCGCATACCTGGGTGGGTCTGTGGAGGTCAGGGGACAACCTCATAGAGGTTCTCACCTTCCACCTTGTTTGAGATGGGGGTCTCAATTGTTTTCCACTGCTGTATGTGCTAGGCTAGCCCACTCTTGTTCCTGTCTCCTATCTCCTACTATGGAAATATGACTACTTGTGCTACTGCATCTAGCTTTTTAATTATTTATTATTATTGTTGTTGTTGTTGTTGTTTTGAAACAGGGTTTCTCTGTGTAGCCCTGGCTGTCCTGGAACTCACTCTGTAGACCAGGCTGGCCTCGAACTCAGAAACCTGCCTGCCTCTGCCTCCCGAGTGCTGGGATTAAAGGCGTGCGTCAGCATGCCTGGCTCATCTGGCTTTTTAAAGGGCTGTTCTGAGGATCTGAACTCGACATCTATGTCAAGTTTGTGCTGCCAGTACTTTATTCACTGAACCCATCTCCCCAGACCTGCCCACGCCCTTCTCTTTCGTTCCTGTCCTCAAAGGCTCTTCTTGAGAAGCATGCCCTTAATGACATGATTCTGAACCCCTGTCTCTGGCGCCACTTGGTCTAAGACAATTGGTACCATTCATTGGTGGGCCTGGCGAGTAGCTTGGCCACTCACTGTGAGGCAAGGAGGACTCTGTCTTGTTACTGACGTGTGAAGTGGGGTGGGATGTGGGGTGGGATGATTGACAGGTCCTTTGAAGCTACACCTACATACTTACACACTGGCTAGAGACTAGTGGCTAGTCCCTGCAAGGAAAACTACAACAGTATAGTGTACGTACAGAAAAATACTCCCGCCGAGCAATATGGGCGCACGCCTTTAATCCCAGCACTTGGGAGGCAGAGGCAGGCGGGTTTCTGAGTTCGAGGCCAGCCTGGTCTACAGAGTGAGTTCCAGGACAGCCAGGGCTATACAGAGAAACCCTATCTCCAAAAACCAAAAAAAAAAAAAGAAAAAAAGAAAGAAAAATACTCCCCACACCCCCATCCCCACTGCCACCCTGAAGTGGCTTGTGGCTATTTAGCCAGGTGGGTGTACTCCATAATAACGGGAAACACTCAAAGCTTCCTCTTGCTGGCCCCTTACTCTTTCAAGCATATGGGAGTCAGGTAAGTGGATGCCAACCCAGATCTGTCTCTGACTCGGTGGGTTGCATGGGCTTCAGTGAATGACACTCCACCCCACCTCATGCATATCCTGTGTCCTACATTTGTTCTTTGGCTAATTAAGCTTTATTTGAAGTGTGTGTGTGTGTGTGTGTGTGTGTGTGTATCTATGTCTATGGTGGGGTGGGTGTAGGGGTCAGAAGAGAGTGTCAGATCCCCTAGAGCTGAGTCACAGAGAGATATGAGCCACCTGACATAGGTGCTGGAAACTGAACCCAGGTTCTCTGCAAGAGTATTAAGTGCTCTTAATTGTGGAGTCATTTCTCCAACGCCCTGTTCTCTAACTTGATTTAATAAAAAAATATATCATTTTTCTACCCTTTTCCCAAAACATGTTACACCTTTGCCAGAGAGAGTAGCTTTGACCATTACGGAGAAAAGAGAACTCTACACACACACACACACACACACACACACCCCAGTTGAACCCGTATTTTTTATTCTTCTGTAGTAACTGTTGTCTTGAAGGCTTACTGCTCTGTCAGCTAACCTAAGCCTCACCTCTGTACAGTCTAACCTAGGCCTAGACTGTTTTCAGCCTCTGAGATTTGCTCCTGGATAAACTCACCCCTTCCTAGTTCTTTTCAGAGTTCTGGCTGGCTGGTTCAACTCAACTCTGGCTCAAACTCCTCTCCATGCTGACTGATTCAATGTGGAGTCTCTCTCCTAGCCTCTCCTGAATTGCTCTGATTGCTCTCATACTAACCTTGGCAATCTGTTCTAATCTTCAGGCTTCCTTCTCACTCTCTGGCTCATTCTGTCTTCATCTCTGTCTAGCTTGTTCTCTCTCTCTGCAACCTGTCTCTCTCTGTCTCAGTAAAACTGCTCCTTTCTCTTTCTCTCTGTTTACTGTGGTGCTCTCTTAAGTAACCTCTTTTCCTGTCCTTGTGAAAGTTGGACATATCCAATCTCTGACTCATTCTGTCAAATCTTTCTCTGATTCGTCACTTTGTCTGCCACTCAATTAGACATCACTTTCAAACATGGCTGCTTCCTTTTACAAACTGACTTAACCTTCATTGTTTGGAATTAAAGATGTGCACTAAGGGTGTCCGTATTCCAGCCAATGGGATTAAAGGTGTGTGGTAAGGGCTGAGCCACACCACAACTAGAAACAGCTATTTTCAACAAATAACACAATCTTGGGGGGGAGGGGGGAACACAGTGTGATCAAATATCCTGCAGCAGACCTGCTGAGTCCCTTATGAGATACATCTTGAAATCAGAATGATGTAAGAGTGGAAAATAAGCAAACTATACTTGCTTTGTGAGTAGTGAGCTCAAAGGACAGGGATAATATGTCAGCTAGCAAACTAGGGAACATGAAAGAGGAACCACAAACTGAAGAAGAACTCCTTTGTTCTGGACAAGACTTCAAAGACAATTTACCTCTTACAAGCTGCTTGATAGTTCTTAACTCTCGTAGGAACAGGAGGATGAGTTTGATTATATAGCAATATAATGTACTGCTCTAGGCTTGGTCAGGAATAGTCCAAGTATTCTGGTATCACTGAGCAGGAGGGGATGACTGGCTTAGCCCAAACTCACCACGTCTGCATCACTAAACCCTTGGTCATCATATCGTTTTGTTTAGGAGAGAAATTAGTATTAAATAGGGCGTGCTAAGAACCTGCCTTAGTTACTTTACTGTGATAAAATTACCCCGCCAAAGGCTAGAAAGATGGCTTAATGGTTAAGAGTGCACACTGTTTTTAGGAGGGATCTGAATGCAGTTCCTAGTGCCCATGAGAGGTGGCTCATGAGTGTAGTAACTCCAGCCCCAGGAGATCTTGTCACTCTCTTCTGGCACCTGCACCCAGCTCGCAAACACATACCCCCTACTCCAGACATAGCCTCTCACTTTGTAGGCACAGTTGGTTTGGAACTTTTTAGACCTCTGGAGTGCACCATTAAAGGCATGCACCTCCACACCTGGCTGCCCCTTCCTTCCTTCCTTCCTTCCTTCCTTCCTTCCTTTTGCCTTCATGTCTGCCTGCACGCCAGAAGAGGACACCAGATACCATTATAGATGTATAGATGGTTATTGTTGGGGTCTGGGGGTCGCCACACAAACCATGCATACACCAATCGCAGTTAAGTACGACTAGTCTATTGAGCACACACCATCCTACTGGATGTCCAGGTCCACGAGAAGGAAAAGCCTAATTGTGGCACCAGTCTGTCCTCAGGGCAGGCTCTTTATATGAAAAATCAGGTTCAAAAGTGTGAAGGCAAGCAGTGAAGTGGTACAACACTTTTGGCCAACTAGACAAAGTATCATCAGCTAACCTGAGTGAGGTAAGAAGGGTGGTGGAGAGGGGAATTTCAGAACATTGAGATAACAGGGTGTGAGGCCAAATCTTTTTTTTTTTTTTTTTCCGAGACAGGGTTTCTCTGTGTAGCCCTGGCTGTCCTGGAACTCACTCTGTAGACCAGGTTGGCCTCGAACTCAGAAATCTACCTGCCTCTGCCTCCCAAGTGCTAGGATTAAAGACGTGCGCTACCACAGCCCATCATGAGGTCAAATCTTAAGTTCAGACTCCATTTTAAAGAACCTGACTTAAGTCTGAACTCAGGTAAACTAACAGGCTGGTACCTAGCATCAGTTTCCAAGTTGCTCCCCAACAAAACCTGAGCCTAGCTACAGTCTCTAGGCTAATCCCCAACAAGACCAGCGTGTCCTGGTTATACACTCAACAAGACCAGTGTCTTCAGGTTATTCTCCGAACAAACCTGCACCCCAAGGTTACAGGCCCATCCCTTGCCTAATGACCACCAATGCAGAGGGGAGCAGAAGTTAAGTTCATGATATGACTCCCATCACCAGCCAATTATGGTAAAGCCACAGTAGCTTTCCTGTTAGATGTTTGCACACTTACCCCCTGATTGCTGCTTACTATAAAGCCTTGCCCCATAGACATTTGGGGCTCCCCCACCACCAAAACTGTCCTGGGTGACAGTGGTGCATGCGGGGGATGGGGGAGCTAGCTCGAATAGAACAAAGACCCTGCTGTGAGTTACATCAGATTGGCTCCTATCTGTTTTGGGGGACCACTAACATTTCCCTGGCACTCCAAGGGTACAAGTGATTCAACCATAATTTTTTGACTTATTAGAAGCATTCTTCAGTGTCAGCATTGGATAATTTCTTCTGGGAAGTGGAGTCTGAGAACCTGAACTTAATTTCACCTTTTGAGCAAAATGGAGACTGAATACAAAATGGCTACAGTTGTGTTAAAAGGAGCAGGCCTCAACACTTATGAGCCATCATGTGGTTGCTGGGAATTGAACTCAGGACCTCTGGAAGAGCAGTCAGTGCTCTTAACTGCTGAGCCATCTCTCCAGTCCTTGCTAAAACTTCTTGACTGTTTTCCCTTTGAGACAGTTTCGCTATAACCCAGGCTAGCCTATGATTCACTATGTATCCCCAAATTGGCCTCAAACATGGCAGTTCTTATTTGCAGCTGCCTGAGAGGTGGGATTACAAGTGTCAGCCACTCAGTCAAGCGACTCATGTCATTTTTGCTCCTGTCAGTGGTACACAGCTACTTGCTTTTGCTGGAGACACTGCCCATGGGTTGAAGCTCTGCTATCCTAGCTCCTGTATCATTTCAAAGACATTTGAGGAGTTAAAAGACCATGATGCCGCTTCCACTCTTGTTTTCTGAGAGCAAAGGAAATCTTTATAAACATCACCTCCATGTCTCAGGAGCTAGAATCATGACATATGACAAATGACCCAAATAAACCTGGTGACCAGGAAGGTAGTGTCAAGGTCAACATTTAGGACTGACTTCCTTCCTTGTAATGGTGGTACAGTTCTATAAACCTAGGACTTGGGAAGCAGAGAAAAAAGATCTTGAGTTAAGGCCAGTATGGGGTACTTGAGGTACTAAGGCCACCCAGTGAATTCTAGGATAGCCTGGGCTACTATAGAGTGAGACCCTGTCTCCAGCAAAAGGCTTCCTCCCTGGAATCAGAATACAGGAGAGTAGACACACTAATACTGGGAAGCCAAGCAGCAGTGAAGAGGAGCAAAACATCTGTTTATCTGGAGATGGCTCAGCTGATAAAGGTCTGCAGGAACATACCAACCAAATGTCAGTCTCCAGAACCCACATGATACAAGAAAAAAGAAAAAAAGAAGAAGCCCCACCATATGTGGTGGCACACACCTTTAATCCCAGCACTGACACTTAGGAGGCAGAGGCAGACAGATCTATGAGTTCCAGGTCAGCCAGGGCTACACAGACCCAGTCTTCTTCTTTTTTTTTTTTTAAGCAGCCAGGTGACAGCCTGTGTTCGTCATCCCAGTACTGGAGAAGGAGGAACAGGAAGATCCCTGGGGCTTGCTGTTAGCCCACCCTAATCTGTGAACTCCAGGGCAATGGTTAGTTAGTACCTGAGGAATAAGGTCTAGCGACAGTGTCATCCTCTGGCGCGCGCACACACACACACACACAAAGACACAGGCAATGCTCTCCATGTACATGTATATACACATGCACACATACTTTTGTCGTCCGGCCCAAAGATTATTTATTTATTATATGTAAGTACACTGTCACTGTCTTTAGACACACCAGAAGAGGGCATCGAATTCCATCACAGATGGTTATGAGCCACCGTGTGGTAGCTGGGATTTGAACTCAGGACCTCTGGAAGAGCAGTCAGTGCTCTTAACCGCTGAGCCATCTCTCCAGTCCCTGGTTTGTTTGTTTGTTTGTTTTTTGAGACAGGGTTTCTCTGTGTAGCCCTGGCTGTCCTGGAACTCACTCTGTAGACCAGGCTGGCCTCAAACTCAGAAATCCGCCTGCCTCTGCCTCTCAAGTGCTGGGATTAAAGGCGTGCGCCACCACTGCCCGGCTTTCCTCTTCTTTTTTCTCTTCTTAAATTTTTAAAAATTTCTGATCAAGGTCTATGTAGCACTGGATAGCCTGGAACTCACTATGTAGACCAGTCTGGGAACTCACAGAGATCCACCTGCCTCTGAGTGCTAGAATACAGGTATAGGCCACTACATAGGCCACCATACCAGTTGTGAGCAATATTTTTTTATTTTTATTTGTGTGTGCGTGTGTATATACATGTGTGCCCACTCGCGTGCATGCACACGTATCAGATGTGTGATGGGAGCCCAAAAGAGAACATTCAGTCCTCTGGATCTGGAATTATAGGCTGTTGTGAGCCAACATGAGAACTGGGAACTGAGCTCTGGTCCTCTGTAAGAACAATTAGGGCTTTTAATTGCTAATCCATTTCTCCAAGCCAAATAATTTTTTATATGTGCATCTTTTTTTAAAAAATATTTTATGTGAGTATACCGTCACTGTCTTCAGACACACCAGAAGAGGGTATCAGATCCCATTACAGATGGTTGTGAGTCACCATGTGGTTGCTGGGAATTGAACTCAGGACCTCTGGAAGAGCAGAGGATGCTCTTAACCGCTGAGCCATCTCCCCAGCCCTTATATGTGTATCCTTTGCTTGAATGCATATCTGCATCATAAAATTATGGTAGTCTTAGCTTTGCACCTACTATTGCAAAAATAGTTGAGATAATTAACCCTGAGGAGATATTTTCGTGTGCCCCAGTTTCAGACAATTCTCAGTTAAACTTGCTCCCTTTGTACCTACAGTGAAGCTGCACTCAGCGGAGAACTCCTGTCGGAAGAAGTTGCTCATCTCTTGGTGGGCAGGGAAGCAAACCTGAAGGAAAGGGTGGGAATCAAAGCAGGGCCCGACAAGGTTAATCTTGGTGACCTTGGGCGAAAATGGGTTTGTTCCTTCCATGCAGGGCAACACCTAATCCGTCCCCTTCTGCGGGCAATTTAAGATCAGGCATTTCCTAGGAGAAATAAGGTCTGCCCAAACCAGTATTGGGCACAAGGGCTGTAAGGCCCAAGGAGGAGGAGTCATTAGTGGTATTTCATATTGTGCCTAGGACTCCTCGTGCACGCTCCCTGAGGCCCGAGCCAGGGGTCTGATAGTGCCCGGGAAAAGTCAGGCGCTCTCTCCCAACCTCGGCCACCCTCCTGGTGTATCAGATGCATCCTAATCAGCTGGGAGGGCCGTGCGACCTCGGAGAAGCCAAGCAAAACAGTAACCAAGTGATTCTGAGGACCCCACCCACGAATCTTCATCTTGTGTCTGTCATGGGACGGCTCGACCCCGGACACCCTGACCCCTGCTCTTCATCCGGGAACCTCATCCAGGCCCGCCCTCTCGTAGACTTCCGTCGCCGGAAGTGACGTAAAGCGCCAGCCTCCTGGCAGTCAAGAGTGGCCCCGGAAAGGCTGGTGCGGCTCAGCGAGGAGCGTCTCGGTGACGGGACAGTCCCTAGGCCCGCCTCTCCACCTGGGTGAGTCCCGGGGAACCGTTGTCGCGTCGCCTTGGGAGCGACCGCTTGTTTTGGGCCGCGGGGCGGACGCGCAGGAGGTGCCGCGTGAGGGCTGACGGCTGTTCCCGGAGCTGGGGCGCGCTGAAGGCCGGGCTCGCGGCCCTGTTTTCCCTTCATCCCGGCTTCGTCGCGAAGTCCAGGGAGCCGGGGTGGCCCCGCGGTGCGAACCTAGTGGCCGAGCCCCGGTGGCAGCTCGATCTGGTGGCCCGCTTCGCCCTCTGGGGACCGAACCTTTCGCGTAAAAGGCAAGTAGGTGGAGGGTGGCTCAGGGCGAGGCCTGCGATCGGGCCCGGAGCCTAGCGGAGGGTGGTGGAAGGTGGACGGAACCCCAACCCGTCCTTGGGTCTGAAGGACACCAGGCTCCTCGCAGCCCTTCCTCGTGCTGCGCCCAGGTGGCTCGACCAGCCTGCCCTAAGGGTCCATTTCGTAAGTGAGTTGTATCATTATTCATCGGGCCCATTGAGTAATGCAGAACGGCCTGACCGATTCCCACATGATTCCTAAGGGGCCTGCTTTTGAGAAAAACAATGAGTAATCTTAACTGGCGTGTTTCTCTGGGTCTCAACTTGAGCCTCTAAATACTTAGAACGCCCTATGGGGAGATTTACGCTATTGTACTGTGTTGAAAAAAAATTTTTTTAATGGTAGCTATTATTGTGTTGTTGTTGAAGACGTATTTGAGGCTAACCTTGAACTCCTGAACCTTCTGCCTACATCTTCTGAGATCTGGGATTACAGGCCCAGCGATACATATTTTTTAATACCACAGATTTGGGATTTTCAATAGAGTCTGAATAATATCTAATTCGTATACCTTCCTGTTTGGGTTTTAAGTTTTGAAATCGAATGGTACTCATCTTTGTATCTTTGTTTTTGTTTTTTTGTTTGTTTGTTTGTCTGTTTTTTGTGAAGGGAGAAGGTGTCAGGGATTGAAGTCAGAGCCTTGTGCATACTAGGGAGTACTCTACTCTTCAGTATACATATCTCCAGCTCCCGTGTTTTTCTTTTTGTTGTTTATTTTGGTAACTATTATTAGGTTTTTCTTTCCTTCTTGGGTCCGAATTACTGTTCACTTTTCTTAATTGCATTTAGAGAAACTTAGGTCCATGGACAGTGACAACTGAAATCCAGTGGGCCTGGGTTTCGAGACGGGGTTTACAGGGCTTCTTTCTGTAGTCCTGGCTGTCTTGGAACTTGCTCTGTAGATCAGGCTGGTCCCAAAAAGGCTTGCACTACCACCTCCTGGCTGTTTTTTAAAGTCTACTTTTAGCTGGGTGTGGTGGTGCTGGCCTTTTATCCCAGCCCTTAGGCGAATCTCTGTGAATCTGAGGCCATCCTGGTCTTCAAAGTGTATCCAGGACAGCTAGGGCTTTGTTACATAGAGAAACACTATCTTTAAAAAAAAAAAAAGTATTTTCAACTATTTTTTTAAAAAAATCTATCATATAGCCAGGCAGTGGTGGCACATGCCTTTAATCCCAGCACTTGGGAGGCAGAGGCAGGCAGATTTCTGAGTTCGAGGCCAGCCTGGTCTACAGAGTGAGTTCTAGGACAGCCAGGGCTATACAGAGAAACCCTGTCTCCAAAAAAAGAAAACAGAAAAAGAAAAAAAATCTATCATATATAAAATAGTTCCCTGAGTCCTGAGGCTATGAAATTATGGGACATTTTAACTTATTAGGTAATTCTTCCTAATCTCATCCTACAGTGATGATCATTGTCCTCCCTGAACAGGGATGGAGGAAATAACATCCCAAGAAGCAGCAGAATCACCAAGGGTCCAGTTTCAGTCTTTGGAGAGCCGGTCTGAATGTCTTTCCCCAGAGCTTCGGTTTCTGCAGGACACGGAGATGGAGCAGGGATTCACTGGGGGTAAGGCAGAGACAACACTTATTTCTAGGAGAATGGGAATATTAAGAGATGCTGGCCTGATCTGAGAGAGGCCAGGCTCTTGAATAAGAAGGTGGGCCTCATAGGAAGAACTGGAAAGGCGTGGCAGGTGTGAGTCCTTTGGTTTGGGCCCTCTGTTAAGGGTGGCTAGTCTTTAACACGAACATCATCCTGCTCTGGCTGTCTGTCTTTTAGAACGTGAGCTTCACTGCTGTCACCACAACCAGAATGACTTTTAACACAGCCTGCGTTTGCCATATCTCACTAGCCTTACCTAACTTTTACTCCTCATGGACTGAGAGGACCCTCCCCTTCCCTCTGTTCCTTCACTCTGTGTCTCCTCTTCTGATGGTTTAGTGTGCTTTGCTACCTGCCATTCTGTTGCAACTGCAGTGCTTGTGAATAATCTAACTTTGGCCAAGAAAGCAACCATTTAATTTCTTGTTTGAGCACAACGTCTGTTTAAATGCATAGATGTTACATCATGTTAACTATGCATTCACATACATCTATTAAATAGGTAAGTTTTTCCTCCTCTTGAAATAGGTCCTGCTGTGTAACCCTGGCTGGCTTAGTTCTATGCAGCCTGTGATTTGAATGACTCCTGTCTCAGCCCTCCCAACTACACCGGGAGTGTAGGTGGGTGCCATACTTAGCCTCTGGCTTTATTATGTAGGTGCTGTGTCTTAGTTTTTATAGACCAGCACGAGTGCCTGAAGGAACTTGTATGTCAGCCGCCCAGATGGAGTACCATTATATGGAGGTCTGTGGGGCGTGGTGGGAGGTGTGAAGACTGTGGGGAAACATGACTGTTCCTTGTTTCTGCAAGTCTCACACAGTGGTTGCAGAGATAGTGCCCGATAACAAAATGAAGGGTATCTGGGAAAATGTCAGAAGTTTGCTAAAAAACCTGGCCCTACCATCAACTCCTTCAACTTTTTTTGTTGTTCTGGCTCTCTCTACATAGCCCTGTTTGTCCTGGGATTCACTAGGTCAGTCAGGCCTTGAAGTCAAAAGAGATCCACCTGCTGAGGGCTGGCATTAAAGGCTTACACCACCACACCCAGTCCCCTTCACCTCTTCTTCAGAGTCTTCATGTAGTGCAGGTTGGCATTGGACTTGCTATGCCTTACCTAACCCTGACTTTGAACTTCTGATCCTTCTGCACCCACCTTCCAGGTGCTGAGGTTACCGTTGTGTGACACCTTGCCCCGTCTGTAGTGCTGGGGATCAGACCCAGAACATCATGCACACCAGCAAGCGCTTCACCAACTGAGCTGTAGCCTCAGACTTCTTTTTGCTGTAACCCAGGCAGGCCAGGACATGCTGTCTGTCTGTCTGTTTTGCTTTGCTCATCACAACAACAGGTATAATGCTTACACAGAAGCGATGGCATGTCCTGAAGATAAAGTGAGGTTCCTAGTAAAATCCACGTTATAGTCCTAAGTCCGTGTGAGTGAGTAAGAGCAGCTTCCACAGAGGAGTGGACACCTGAGACCTGGTAAATGCTTATTGGCTTTACTTGAACACTGATGTGAAGGAGGATGCCATACACATACCTTGGGCAGGAGAAGTGTTCTGAACAGGGACCCCTGTGGAAGGGCTGCTCTCACTCTTGGCTCCTTTCTCCTCCCTCAGCTCCACCTGTTCCCCAGGTGCCTGCTCTTCCCCATGAGGGAAGCCCAGGAGACCAGGCAGCTGCGCTCCTGACAGCCAGGTACCAGGTGAGCTGAGGGACCCTCTGCTTTTCCTCAGGGTTTCTCGTTGCTTGAGTGTGGCCTCTCTTTCATCCCACCTGTTAACCCTTACCTGGAATCTTTTCAGTAGCAATTTGGGAACAGATCGTCTTCAGAGACCTGGATTTGACAGAAATGATTTTTCCATCTTTGTCCATGAAACTGTGATGGGCACTCATGGGATTTATTCAAGTTCTACTCTGTTCTCCCTCCTCCCCAACACAAACAGCTACTAGATGCCCTCTGTGTCATGTTCATTCTCTGGCCATGGCGCTATAGTAGCCCATTCCTGAGAGCAGCCAGAATTATTATTTCAGGAGTTTGTGACATTCGAGGATGTGGCTGTGCATCTTACACGAGAGGAGTGGGGATGCCTGGACCCTGTTCAGAGGGAGCTCTACAGAGAAGTGATGTTAGAGAATTATGGAAACGTGGTCTCCCTGGGTAAGGACCTCTGTTGACCACGTGACCTGCTTGTGATCCCCCTGGGTAAGGACCTCTGTTGACCACGTGACCTGCTTGTGATCCCCCTGGGTAAGGACCTCTGTTGACCACGTGACCTGCTTGTGGTCCCCCTGGGTAAGGACCTCTGTTGACCACGTGACCTGGTTGGATGTCTCTGAGGAGGTGTGAGGTTCTGAGGTGGTCAGTAGAGGGTGCTCAGTTAACAGGTCTTAGAACCTCTCAGCCCTCAATCTTTAAGGCCCTTTCCTTTGGGGGTGTGGTGAATTTAGGGTTACTTTGGGTTATCAGGAGACCTTCTACTCCTTAGCCCCACTTTGTGTTTCTTGCTTTTGTGGGACATCAGTTTCCTGTTAGCAAAGAGAAGCTCCATCTCTCTTTTAAATAGTTTTAAGAATCTTCCCAACCCCTAGCTGGACTCTGTTCTGATTCCTTTGTGCCCTGTATCTGAGATTTTCCCATTAAAGAAACACATTTGAAAGACAGGCTAAAATCTCTCTTGAGTAGTCTCTCACTTTTTTAAGATCCTCAAACTCTTCTCCAAACAGGCAGGTTTGAGAGACTTCATTTAAAGGTGGGACTCACTATATCTGCCACTGGAGTGTATCACCTAGGTGGTAATCCCAGGTAACCTTACCCCAGCAGCAGAAGGCTCAAGATGTCCCCTACTGTGTGGGCTAAATTCTTAACTCATGATTCCTTGATTTAAGGATACCTGAGATTAGGCAACCTAAGGTGTTGTGGAGAAATACCCCAGAGGTGGACAGGGGAGGGACGGGGCTGTTGGCAGTCTCCTTGATGTGAGTTTTGTCAGCCTATCCCCTGCCCTCACTGCAGTTTTTTTTAGCCTGTCTTTGATCTTGCATACACTCTTTGTTCGTTTACATCTATAGTTAAACTCTGTCCCCTCCCCCCACCTATTTTTTAGTTTTTTGGCATCTAGGGCTTTTTTAAAAAAAGACTTTTCCTGATTACATGCTAGATTTAAGAAATGTCCTTACTTGTGGGGAGGCAGTTCACTCATTGGTCATTGGGAAGGATTTTTAGTATGTTTTCCATTCCTGGCTCTTTGATCTTTATAGGCATACTTCTCCGCCTTCCCACCACCCGGATTCATTGTGTGAATTCCTGCCCAGCCCTGAGTCATACCCAGGCAAGTGCTTTCTCTGGAGAAACACTTGCAGTCCTTACGGCAGGAATCACCAAGAGATGGCCCAGGTATCGACTTTCCATCGGGAGTGCTTGTCCCAGCCCGGAAACTCCTTTTCCAAGATTGTAAGATATCAAACTTGGTTGATGGAATAGATGTCCCTTGGGATGCCACCATTATGTAAAGTTGCCGCTCCCTAACTGATGTTTGGTGAATTTCTAACGTGGAAGCCTTCCTTACAATCGCGTGCATCTGGGACTCCGTTCATTCCTGAACCACACTTGGTGGTCAGCTACTTGTGTGACACACCACAAAGCTAGCTCTCTCTCTTCAGTCGCCATCTTTTCCTGTTATTTTAGAGTAGGGAGCAGATGCCGTGTGCTCTTTCTAGCAGTGAGTATAGCCTGTCCACTGTGACACCTCACTTGTGTGACCCCCAGACTTCTCTCATGTTTGGTATCATTTTTTTCTTCTTTTAAAGTTCTGTCTTCTTGTACTGATTGTCTGTGGTACCTAACCAATTGCTGTATTTATATTGCCTTTCCTAATTAAGTCTTCTTAATGCTGTCTTTGATAGAGGGGAAGTAGGGGGCACAAAATTTAAATAGTTCAGGGCATCAAAATGGATGTATTTTTAAAAGCTTTGTAAATTGTAAAATGATCTATATATAATTGTAAATTACTGTTAATCTTACCTAATACAGCGTTTCCACCAGCTCACTTGTGTACTTTTTGTAGTAGTTTAACTCAATCTTCCGATATACTACCAAGGGGAACTTTGCCTCAGTTTACCTTGTCATCTTTTCACACACAAAGGACACACATGATACCCACATACACTATAGGAAACCCTCTTACACTACCTAGCCTACTTTTGTGACCAAGCTAGCATATCCTTGGCAGCTGTTTTAACATCTTTGGGAGTTCATTTTATCTTTGTGGGTCCACCGTACTCCATTTGAAATGTGAGGTTCTATAAGCATTTACTAATTTTACTTAGTGTTTGGGTTATAACCTAAAGCCTTTATGATTCAGTCCATGGTTTAGTCTCTCTTTCCAGTTCATGTATTTCCCATGGCTGAACTTGTATTTATCACAGGCACCAAAAGAGTAGTCCCTTGATTGTTTGCACTAGACAGCAGTAAACAAATGGCTGAGTTTACAAAATGCTTGAAGTCTTAGAGACTAGAGTAATTTCCGTGGATGTTTCTTACTGTCATGACCACTGTTTGTACTGCACGCTGTGCATAGCTCATTTAATCCTTGCTAGAGCTCAACAGTAAGCAGAGGCCCAGCACTAGGGAGGGAGGGGCAAGCAGATCTTGAGTTTTAGGCCAGCGTAATCTATATTGAGTTCCAGGGCAGCCAAGGCTACACAGAGAAACCTTGTCTCAAAAACAAAGCAAAGCAAAAAATTCTTTAAAAAGTTACATTTCTTTATTAATTTGAAGGGAGTGGTGACTACCACAGCTTGCGTGTTGAGGTCAGGATAACTTTCCAATCAGTTCTCTCCTTGTGCTGTGTGGGTTCTGGGGATTGGACCCAGGTCATTAGGTTTAATGACAGGCTCCTTTTCTAAGTCATCTCACTTCACTGGCCATGGAGGATAGTATTAATTTCTTAGGAAACTGGGGCTCTGAGAAGTTAGTCTTGGAATCTGCCTCTGTCCCTGAAGCACATGCTATCTTAGCATTTTACGCCTTTGGCATAATAGGTCCAATTATGGATGACATTAAAATTTATTTGTTTGTTTTGTTTTTAAGCCAGGCACTCTGTAACTCTATATAGACCAACCAGGCTTTCTCCCGAGTGCTGGGATTAAAGGCATGGGCTGGGCCGGGTGTGGTGATCACAGAATTAATCCCAGCACTTGGGAAGTAGAGACAGATGTATCTTTCTGAGGTTAAGGCCAGCCAGAGCTATACAGTGAGACTTTGTCTCAAAAACAAAGGAAACCAAATGAAAAACGGGCATACTCCACAACCATGCCTGGACTGGTGACTTTTTATCCCTCAAGACAGGTTATGTAGCTCTGGTTGTCCTGGAACTCTGTAGACCAGGCTGGCCTCAAATTTCTAGAGATTCACTTGCCTCTGCCTTCTAGAGAGTGGGATTAAAGGCATGTGCCCCCACAAACCGGCCTCATGTCACATTTTACACTGAATATTTTTTCACGCCAGGGATGTAAACCCCAAGCCTTATGTGTGGAGAGAGCTGTTCTAATGAAGCGTAGCAGTACTTTGTTCTGACAGGAAAGACTCAAGTGTCCAAAAGGTGATTGACTACTTAAACCTCAACTGGGGTTCAGAAACAGTGAATGCCATCCATGCATCTGTTCATATCTTACTAGTTCTCACCTATTCTCCCAAGGTTCAATTTTCTAATGCCCTTGAAAAATATTTTTTAGAGTATTCTATTTTATGTCTGTTTTGCTTGTGTGCATGTGTGCCATGTTCATAGTTGATGCCTGTGGAGGTCAGCAGAGGGTGTTAAATACTCTGGGAGCTGAGTTATAGATGGTTGTGCACCACCATGAGTACTGGGAGTCAAGCTGGGTCCTCTCCAAGAGCAACAAGTACTCTTAGCATCTGCGCCATCTCTCTCTCTAGTCCCAGAATGCCTTTCTTATAAAATAGGGTAGCTGTTATGTTGCCAGGTGAAAAATTAGCACTCTATAAACTGTTTTAAAGTATGTTGTTCAGAAGAAGTACTGGCTGCAAGATTCATGGATCTGATTAAGGATCATTATTAGTGGTGATAATGCCCAAGACCAATTTAAAAAAAATTTTTTTTTAATGTTCATTGGTGTTTTGCCTCCACGTGTCTGTGAGGGTGTCTGATTCCCTGGAACTGGAGTTAAAGTTGTGAGCTGCCATGTGGGTGCTGGGAATTGAACTCTTCTAGTCCTCTGGAAGAGCAGCCAGCACTCCCAGCCACTGAGCCAGGGAGAAGTTAAATCAAGTTCCTGTCCGTATTGGAATGCTGATGGGTCCAGTCTTGTGTAGGTAACCAACCGCTGCTGCTGTGAGCTCATGAAAGCAATGGTTTTTGTTTCACAGCCCCTTCCCCCACCCTTTCTGTAATGTTTCTTGAGTCATAGAAGGGGTGATAGAAATGTTCTCTTTAGGGCTAAGCACCCAAAAGTAACTTGTTCTCAACTCTTTGACCAGTTAGAGTCTGCATTAACCATTGCCATATATGCTTCTGTGTATAGAACCTTCTGTTACCACAGCGGACAGCAGCACTGATTCTTTGGTATACATATATTTAGGAGTCAGTCTGACACCACATCCTTTTAGCAGAGCAGAAGTAGGACCTATCTGTAATCTTGCCAGCTGTGTATTTTTGACCAGGGTTACAGTATCAGGTATACATTCTCCCCTTTAGGGAGCAAATCAATCGGGAAGTGCTCTCTTATCCTCATAGTGGTCATGACACTCTATTGTATCAGTGGATACGGCTTGCCTATTAAGGAGATAGTGTAGTGTAAAGGGCTCACAGTTGGATAAGACCACTGATGTTCCTCCCCAGTATCCTGCATAGCACCTCTGGCATGAAAGCTAGCCAGCAAAATGGAAGTTTCCAACTTGATTTCTTTTGCTTTTTTTCCCCCCAGACAGGGTTTTTCTATATAGCCCTGGCTATCTGGGAACTTACCCCATAGACTGATGCATCCATCCATCTAAAGCTAAATAGTTCTGGCTGCCAGGAACTTGCTATGTACACCAGCTGGCTTCAAAATCACAGAAATCTTCCTCCTTGCTCTGCCTCCCCAGTGTTGGGAATAAGGGTATGCAGTACTACAACCCCCAAGGCTTCCCCCCATCTTTGTTTTTTGTTTTTCAAGACAGGGTTTCTCTGTGCTGCTCTGGCTGTCGAACTTGCTCTGGCCTTGAATTCACAGAACTCTGCCTGCCTCTTCCTCTTGAGCACTGGGACTAAAGGGTGTGCCCCCAACTCCTGGCTCTGCTTCTGTGTGTCCTCCCTCCCTCCCCCCTCCTCCCCCCTCCCCCTTCCCCCTCTCGTTCTTCCCCTCTCTCTCATTTATTTATTTTATGTATATGAGTACACTGTTGCATGAGTACACTGTTGCTTTCTTCAGACACACCAGAAGTGCGTCAGATCTCATTACAGATGGTTGTGAGCTGCCGTGTGGTTGCTGGGAATTGAACTCAGGACCTCTGGAAGAGTAGCCAGTACTCTTAACCTCTGAGCCATCTCTTCAGTTCAGCCCTTCATTTTTCTTTTTAAAGACTTACTATAATTTGTGTGTGTGTGTGTGTGTGTGTACACCAGATGCCCTTAAAGTCCGCAAGAGGTCATATGAATCCCTGGAGCTGGATTTATAGGCAGTTGTAAGCAGATGCCATAGGTGCTAGGAATAAAACTCAAATGCTCTATAAATGCAGTATGCTCTCTCAACTGCTGAGCTATCTCTAGCTCCTTCATTTTCTTTACAGCTGAAAAATGGCATTGTTTATATTATATGTACCTAATTGTTATCAGTTCCTCATTTGACAGACTACTCAACTGATCTTTATGCTGTTTTATTTAAGAGTCTATAAACATTATGTGGTAACATGCCAGGATAATGGGAACAAATAAGTTAAGACATGCCGTGTATAGATAGATTTTTGGAGATGAAGCACTCGAGGCAAACATTGCATCTATGCTCCTTGACCCTTTCTGTGCTCAGGGCCTATAAAAACTGCCCTTTGGTTCTAACAACATCAAAATTTGTTACTAAGCAGGCTACCTGTTGCTTTAGTGGTAAAGGAAGTTGAGCTGCCCAAGCCTGAAGGCAGGTTTGTCCTGTTGGAGAAAAGCCTGGGCTAGATAGTGAGTTTCTGGCCAGCATGGTCTACAAAGTAATATCCTGTCTCAAGACACACACACACACGTACACACACACACACACACACACACACACACACACGGGGGGGGGGGAGGTATATAGTCCTCTTGGCAATAGAAAGTTTGGCCCTTTTGCTTGGGCTCTCTATCCCCACTGTATTTTTCATGCAAGAGGGATCCCATAAATGCTTGCTGAGTACAGTGTATGCTAATTCTGGTGTGAGGTGTGGCACGCCCTTTTTCCCATATCCATTGATGCAGATTGGTTTCTTTTATTTTTAAAAGAAAGTCAAAATATTTGTAAGGTTCCTGGAACATTATGATAATTCAATACTTAAGTATGATATGCAGTGATCAAATCAGGGTAAAAAGGCATTTCCATCTCTTCAGTAATTCTGTTTTTTGGGACAGTGTTTCTTTATGTAGCCCTGGCTATCCTGGGATTTGCTGTGGAGACCAGGGCAGTCCTCTTTAATTATGGATGTATCTGCATGTGTGTATGTCACATGAGTGCAAGTGCCCAGGGAGGTCAGGAGAGGATTTCAGATTCTCTGGAACTCAAGTTACAGCCAATGTGAGCTGCCGTGTGGATGTTGGGAACCAAACTTATTCCTGCGAGAGCAGATAAGTCCTTTAAATCACTGACCCATCTGTCTATCCCTTGAGGTAATATGTTGAGGGTTTTAAAATCTTAATATTAATTAGAATTATATTGTAAATTGTTTCAACCATTATCTTACTGTGCTGAAGAAGAACCAGAAATAATTCCTGTTTTGGTGTTCTTTATTAAACTTGTCTGTCTTACAGGATTTTGCTAAATTTATTCATTTATCACTGATGTGCTGCTATACTTTAACTTGCTATAGAGCAGGGGTTTGCATTCCCTTTTCAGAATGCCACTTGGTACTTGTAGACCAGGTCTGATGCCAACCCTGTGCCCTTGGCCATCATAGTACTAATGATAACTTCTGTGAAGACAGGTACACACCCATGCACGAACTCACGAACTGTATTTAAGTGAAAGTTGCTGCTTCCAAGTTACAGACCCTTCTCTTAGCATACCTTTTACCAGAGTACAAATCTCAACTCCTTAGAGGACCTGGTTGTCCTTTTCATTCTCCAGGCGTTTCTGACAAATGTCTTCTCAGAACTTATCTTCTGTGGAAGTGGATCCATTTAGTAATGGTTCCATTGCTAAAAAGAAGAGAGGGCAGCGTGGCGTCTGCGGATAAATTGCCGTATTCCATTTCCTTCTCTGTGAGCAGGATTTCCGATTTCCAAGCCTGATGGAGTCTCTCGGCCGGAACAAGATCTACAAGTCTTTGATCTGGAAACTAAGAATAGAGAAGGCATAAGAGATGACTGTTCAGGTGAGTGCAGCAGAGTCTGTCAGGTGAATCTGTAAACTCCAGGTGTTGAGCTCATATGCAACATACAGAGTGGAGAGAGCCTGCCTGCCTCTACAGTTTAATTTCTTCATACAAATTGTGCTAGGTCCCAATTCAAGTTATAGCACATTTTTTAACCCATTTTTATGTTTGTACCTTTGAAATCTCTTACTGGCTGCTGTCTATTTTGCTGAAATAGCCTGTTTCTGTCTCCACTTGATCCATTTCTGTCCTGCCTTGCTCCTGCTGTGCCTTTACATCTGCTGTTTTTTGTTTTGAAGTAAATAAAATTTGCTTATCTTTGAGGATACTACATTATTTAGTTTCCTTCTATTTTTATTTATTTTTTTAAGCACAGGATATAGATTACATTTGCATTTTCTATTTATATGTTGTATTAGATGGAGAGACCAGAGAAGAAAACAAGCTGTTGATTCCTAAGCGGAAAATTTCAGAAGAAGTACATTCATACAAAGTGAGAGTAGGAAAATTCAAACAAGATATTGCTCAAGTTCCTGAAACCAGAGAGGTTTATAAGTCTGAGGACAGATTAGAAAGGCTCCAGGAGATTCTAAGAAAATTTCTCTTTCTGGAGAGAGAGTTTAGACAAATAACAATCAGCAAGAAAACTTTCAGCAGTGAGAAGAACACTGAACCTGAAAACAGCTTCAGTCTAGACTCCACACTTGGTACAGATCACCAAGTTCTTAGTATACAGACCCCCGACGACGACAGTAAATATGACACAAACTTCAACCAGAACCCAGCTGTGGGCGAACAAGAGCCCATAAAGCTAACAGAGAATGTTCAGAACACTGACTATAAGGAAAGCTTAATGGATCTGTCCCACCTTAATAAATGGGAGAGCATGCCTACCACTGACAGATCCTGTAAGTGTGACACATGTGGGAAAACCTTCCATCAGGCCTCAGCTCTTACTAGACATCAGAGAATTCACACAAGAGAGAAGCCCTACAAATGTAAGGAATGTGAGAAATCTTTCAGTCAGAGCTCAAGTCTTAGTCGACATAAAAGAATACACACTAGAGAGAAATCCTACAAATGTGAAGCATCTGATAAATCCTGTGATGCACCTGATAAGTCTTGTAGCCAGAGCTCAGATGTGCTTCAACTTAAAAAGGTTCATGCCAAAGCCAAGTCTTACAAGTGTGGGACCTGTGAAAGAGTCTTCAGTCGAAGTGTGCATCTTACTCAGCATCAGAGAATACATAAGGACACGGCCTGTAAATGTACCGTGTGTGGCAGTGACTTCTGCCACACCTCCTACTTAGTTGAACATCAGAGACTCCATCATCAAGAGAAGGCCCATGAGTATGATGAATGCGGGCTGGCCTATGTTAAACAGCAAGGAATTCGTTTTCGAGAAAAGCCCTACTCGTGTAATGAATGTGGGAAAGACTTTAGATTGAATTCCCATCTTATTCAGCATCAAAGAATTCACACAGGAGAGAAACTGCATGAATGTAATGAGTGTGGGAAAGCATTCAGCCAAACCTCATGCCTTACTCAGCATCACAAAGTGCACAGGAAAGAGAAATCCTATGACTACAACAGTTATGAGGAACGTTTTAGTCACAGTTCCGATCTTACTCTGCAACAAGAAGTTCCCATTAGAGAGAGAGTTTTTGATTGTGATGCATGGGATGAGAACTTCAGTCAGAGAGCGCACCTCATCCAACATGAAAGGGTCCATACCAAAGAGAAACCTTATGAATGCAGTGAACTTGGGGAGACATTTAGTCAAGTTCAGGCCTCATTCAATATGTGAGAACTAAGACCAGGGGAAGTCACATATATACTGAATGTGATAATGTCTTTAGTCATAGCTTAGCCCCTGGTCACCATCAGAGAATTGATACCAGAGAGAAACCCGCTGAATGTGATGAATATTGGAAAGTTTTGGTTTTTTTTTTTTTTGGTGTTAAATTCTTCATTGGCTCCTATAAATCAGTGCTAGAATATATATATATATATAATGGTACATTCTTCAGATTATTTTCATACCTTAGTCACAGTTGGGGAATTTGTACTGGAGTAAAATTCCACTGTCAAATGTGAAAAAGCCATCAGTCAACTACCTTGTTGGTTCAGTGTTGAATTTGTGCCATGCATAAAGCCTGTGAGGATGTAGGTGTGTATGTGAGGAAACTCAAGTCATACCCCAGTGCTTGCTCACATTGGAGAATCTATACCCAAGAAATCATTAGGGTGTAGTAAATGTGGCAAGTCTGTGAGCAGGGGTCCATCTGTTGTCAGAATGTACCAGCTGTGAGTCTGGATGTGATGCAGATGCTAAGATCAGAACATCTGCACCAGATGAGACTGATAGAATGCAAACGGTGAAATCTAACCACTGTGCTTTCAGGCCTTAACCAGTATCAAAGTATTAGAGAGAACATGGTTACTTCTCTGTGTAATTATTCTTACTTAGCCTCAGTCTTTTTACTGCAGAATAAGTGAATCCAGAAGATAATTGGTGAACAAAGTCATTTTCTCACAGTGTTCTAAGGTACGAGTATTTTATTTGTAGACCTCATTTGAGTGAATTTATTTTAGTTTGGTCTATACACAGTACAACACTTTTATTCTTTGGAATTGATTCTTGTGCACACTTTACCTAGGATGCTGTTAATGTACCGTGTTGACGTAGCTTCTGGAGAGCAGCTCCACGAGCCGCCTCTGTTTCTGGCGCTAGTGCTCTCTAAAGGAGACTCGGGCCTGTTCTTTCTGAGAACCCTCCATGGTATTGTTTCTATAGCCACGCCCTTGGCTTCCTGTTGATTCTGCATTCTCTTACGCATCCTTAAATGTGTTCCGGTTGTTAGCTTCTCACCAGCTGATAAAAAGTTACTTCCACATCAGCCGTTCATAAGTTGGGAGGATTCAGTCTTCCTGAGTTTGTGGCAGGCACCCAAACACTTGCAAGTGATGTCCAAGTTTTTAGCTGCCTTGTTTGCATCCACAGCCCTCTAAAAGAGATGACAAGGACATCAGGGAGCCAGTAAGACTCCTGTTGGCCTAGCTATATTCATTCAGTGCCTACTTTGCATGTATGTGTATGTTTAGAATTCTTTTATACGCCTATATCGAAGGCCAACAAAATGCTCAGGTCTGCTTTTGTTAGGGAAACAAAGAACACACAAATCAGAATGAGGAAACACAGCCTTCCAATAAAGATGTTGCTGTTAGCGATGTTTCTAGACAGCTTTTCAAGAGAGTGGCAGGTCCGTTCCTGGTAAAACCTTAATCATTAGGATTGCGTCTTTATCTGTCCCCCTCTACTCCCTTCATCAAGCCAGGATAGTATTTTGAAGTGTAGAGCTTTGTGCATAATTGTTTGTGCATTGCCACACTTTAGTGTTGGGATGCAGTCTTTGTTGCCCAGGTTGGCCTTGGATTCCTGGGGCCACACAAATTTCCTGCCTCCCAAGTAGCTGGGATTTATAGGCATGCGCTCCTGTGCCTGGATTTTATTTTTGTATTTTAATAGAATCTGCAGGCCATATAAAAGATCATGGCTATTTTGATTTGTAGAAGTGATCACAGGTGTTGAGTTCAGGGTTTCTGCCCTATACTACATAGAGTTCATGATTCTTTACATGATGTCAAAGCATTTTTTTTTCATCTTAGAATTCATAACATCTTGTGAATAAGAAAAGTGTTATTTAAAATTCTAGTTGTCAATCAAGCAGTTGAGGCTTTCATAGTTCAGATGTCATAATGTTCACTAGGGATCCTCAACCAATATATAAAATATGCTGCTCACTTTGTAAATCTTGTGGCTAACCTCTAGGACAGTCCTACCACTGTATTTTCCTTCTTTGCCATCAGCAAGCATAGTGTCTCATCAGGGCAAGAAAATCAACATATATCAAATTGATCTAAATGTAAAAGCAAATGAAAAATGCATGGTTTTTTGTCCCTATCAAACATGTATACTCTTACCTATAGAGACAAATAGTCACTTCTGGTGACTGAGGCAGAGGATTTGATTCATCCCTAAGTAGCAGAATCTGTAAAAATCACATGTATGCATTTGGGTTAGGAACGTGCTTTTGTACTTCTACTTGAATAAAGGTGTGTTCAGCGCTGTTAGACTCTTTGTTTTGAACCAAGTCTACAGACCCCAGGCAGAAGCGCTAGGCACCTTGGAAGTCCTCACCGTGCCTGCCCTTAGCTCCTCTGTGATACTCACAAGAGTGGTTCGCTCTCTATTGCCTTTCAGCAGACCTCTGCAGCCAGTTAGGATTGGGTAGTTTTGTATTTTAGATTTATTTATTTTAAATGTTTATGAGTGTTTCGCCTGCATATGTATGAACATTACGTGTGTGCCTGGGGTCCATAGAATCCAGAAGAAGACATCAGGTCCCCTGAAACTGGAGTTACAAATTTGAGCCACCATGTGAGTACTAGAATCACTCCTGCTCTCTGCAAGAACAGTGTTCATAACTGCTGAACAACCTCGCTAGCCCCAGGATTGAATTCTGGTTCAGTTGGGATGCTTCAGTACATAAAACAATTTGCGATCTCAGTAGAGTTCAAAGAATGTTTTGGTAAAGTAAATATAAAAAAGATGCAGAAATAGTTTTTGAAGTAACTTGTCAGTTCAAGTAGATATTTAGTTGGCGTAGTAACAGTGTGGGTTTGTATTAAGCCTTTGGTCTTGGGGGAGGGAAAGAAATCTGTTAGCCGGATAATTAATTCATTTGTTTCCATTTACCTCCCTGCACACTTTGATGTACACATTCAAACTTAGTTTTCACCACCGTTCTGCAAGAGAGCTGAGCTGCGCCAAAAGGCTAAAGATCTTAGAGGTTTGCAACAAGTTAATGGCTCAGGTCTGATATGGCCGATTCCCTGGGCACAGGGTTTTTTGAAGCTCCTCCTATGGTATTAATATTGTTAGCTCTGGCTGATCCTACTGGCTTCCAGAGCTGATATGAGAGAGTTGGTTTGGCTTGGTTTAGTTTTTTGTTCTTGACAGGATTTCTCTGTATATCCCAGACTGTAGTTCACCTGCCTCCTAAGTGCTGGGGCTAAAGGCATGCGTCACAACCACCCAGCAGAAAGACAGTGTCTTATATAAATCTTAGGTAATTTTTTAAAAAGTCATTGGTGGACTTGGGATAACTTTGACACCCTTTCCTGCCCAGATATCCCCACCCCATCATTAGTTTCCCTGCTCATTCTCAGCATTGTAAATTTGTTCTTAGCTTTTCCTGTTAGCCAAACTAGCCAACGGACACAGAACTCTTGACCTGAAGCGAAATAAGTAACAGGAAGAAGCAAGCTTGATTCCTGGGCACGTGAAAGAAAGACTTAAAATCCAGGGAGCCCTGGAAGAGTGTTAAAAGAGGTAGAATCTCCAACGCTTATAAAGGAGTATCTTGGTTAGTGTTGTAATTTAGAGAAGGAAATGTTTAGCTGGAGGCTGGCTTAACGGTTTCAGAGGATACGTCCATGACCATGGTGGGGAGCTGCAGGTAAGACCAGGCATGTAGCTCAGAGCTCATGTCCTGATCTCCAGGCCGGAGACAGAGAAATTGAGCTGAGAACGTGTCTCCCAGTGAGCTACTGTCAACAAGGCCTCATCATAATCTTCCCTAAACTGTCTATAAATAGGCAACCAAACATTCAAATTTGTGAACCCAATGGGGCCATTCTCATTCAAACCACCACCCTGAAAATACGATTTTTAAAAATATTAGATTTATTCATTATATGTAAGTACACTGTAGCTGTCTTCAGACACCCCAGAAGAGGGCATCAGATCTCATTACAGATGGTTATGAGCCATCATGTGGTTGCTGGGATTTGAACTTGTGGCCTTTGGAAGAGCAGCCATCTCCAGCCCCAAGAATTTATTTTAAAGACGAGGTCTTGCCCTACTGCTCTGGATGACCTGGAACTCTGATATGCCCACTTTCCCTGTCTCCCAAGTGTTGGGATTAAAGGCGGCCTTCTTTGAGTGTGTGTGAATGACTGGTTTGCTTGCGTGGTGTCTGTGAGTCACTTGCATGCAACGCCTGTAGAGGGCAGAAGATGGTGGCGGAGTCCCTGGAGCTGGGAACTGAATACCTTAATTTTTTTTTTTTTTTTTAATTCTGTTCCCTGAAAATTTCACACATAGATGCTTTGACAACAAGTCCATTTTGTAAGCAATACTAGGTTCTTGGGCCTATGACCTCCCCTGCTGTGAAGAAGTTTGCAGTAGTAGATGTGAATTCACAGCAGCCTCAGATCTAACCAGGAAGTGACAAGAGTATAGCATTTGAAAGTGCTGAGTAAGGGGAATCTGTAGAAGGGGAAACCCTTACCCCAGAAAACGGATGTAAGCAACTGAATAAATACCCTGAGTCCCACGCGGCATTGACTCCAAGCTTCATCAGGCAAATGCTAAACTACATTTCTATCCCCACCTAGGTTTATGGTGGTGAAAAGGAGGCCCAGGTTAGTCACTTCAGCAAATACCACATTGCCACATCTGAAAATAAACAGTTCCATCCATCTTACCCAGTTGTAAGGGGTATGATATTAGTGCTAGCCAATGTGGCAAATTGATCTAATCAAATTAATCTGTGGATTTACAAGGACTGTGGGTTATTAATGCAGTGCTTTGGACGTAGACCTACTTGGGTTTTGCTCAACTCAACGTGTCACTTGAGATTTTATATAACTTGCCTATGCAATAAAAGCATAGTGAATGGTGAATGTAAAAGGGACCAGCCGCATAGCAAGTGCTCGGAAAGTTAGTGCATGGGGCCAGTGAAATGGCTCAGTAGGTAAGGATGCTTGCTGCCAAACCTGAAGACCCACTGGACTCCACATGGTGGAAGGAGAGAGCGACTTGTACAAGTTAGCTTTAACCTCCACATTCCTGCCGTGCATAGGCACACACGAATACACAGTTTTAAAAATGGGGCTTGGAAAGATGGCTTAGTGATTAAGAGCTCTTTCTTCTTTCCTGAACCTGAACCCAGGTTCAGTCCTGGGGATCCTGACTTCCATGGTCACTGCACACGTAATACCTATGGGCAATACACCATGCACATAAAAGATTAAATCTTTATTAAATCTTTTTGTTGGTTTGGTTTGCCTGAGACAGGGTCTCACTATTAGCTCTGGCTGTCCTGGTACTCACAATGTAGATCAGGTTAGGCCTCAAACTCAGAGATCTGCTTGCCTCTGCCTCTCAAGTGCTGAGATTAAAAGTGTTTGACACACACAGCAAGAACTGAGTTTAAATCCTAGCACCCATGTGAGGTGACTCAAAACTGCAGGTTACCTCCAGCTCTGGGGGTTTGGTGCACTCTGTGGGCCACCCCATGCAAATCAGTGCACACACACATATACCTCCACACAATATATAAACAGGTGTGAAAACCAGTTCGTTCACAGAAGTTAATGAATGAATTTAGCTGTGAGAAACTTGGGTAGTGTTTCTCAACCTGTGGGGCCTGACCACTTTGGGGGGGGGGGGTCACATCAGATATCCTGCGTATCAGATATTTATGATTCATAACAAAATTACAGTTCTAAAATAGCAACAAAATTTTATGGTTGGGGTCACCATAACATGAGGGATGGCATTAAAGGGTCACTGCATTAAGAAGGTTGAACACCGTTGGTCTAAGGTATGGAGATCCTACATCAGAGTCCTGTCTAAAGAATAGTAGGTACCATCTCCTGTTGAAGTTACCAGACTGGCATCTGTCTCACAACGTTTGTGTCCCCCCTTCAGAATATAAGTCAGTGATTAATCTGATACTAAAATAGATTTTTTAAAGTGGACAAAAGCAAAACACACACATAAACTCCAAGCACTGCTATTTAATTTGCTGATGTTTTACATTCGGTCTTGACTTTGAAAAGAATGATCCTTTTCTATTTCAGCCACATCTGTAAATTGTCAACATGAGCTGTAGAGTATGAACTGCCTCCTTGGCTCACATTACTCAGCCCCCACTGCCCATCGCGAGACTAGTTATATGCCTGGGCTTTAGTTACAGGTGCAGGGTTCAACGCATGTGTTTGTGTGCTTCTTTGCGGCTGGCATGTGAAATAGTCAAGGAGGCATGTAACAAGTCAGCTTAAGTGCCCAACAGCTGGCCGCTGTTACTGCACAGTAAATACGGACAATTCACCTTTTCTTCACTTCTTCCCTGCTTCATCCCGTAAGTAGGATTTCGGGCTTGCTCTAAGGATTTTCATCCTATTTCACTAACTTGGTAGCAGCTGGAAATCTTTCTTCAGGTAGGTCTGGGAGGGGCTGGGCAAAGAACAGCCGGATGGAGTCCAGCCTGCACGGATAGCTTGGCTTAGTGATTGTCAAGGCAGATGGTTATGGGACTGGGAAATTGAGAGAATCCACAGGGCTTTCTTGGGGCCATGATAAAGAGGAAGCCGACTGCAAACCAGACTCCAGATCCAGTGAATTGAAGATGGGTGGGTATAGAAGCTGGTGGATGAAGACCATGGACACCCAAAGCATTCCATTCTGGGTCTGGCACCTTGACAGCCTGTCATAGAGGTGGACCTTTGAGCTGCCTAGGGGGGACCTGGAAGTGCAGGTGGATTTTGCCCCATCCCAGGGCTCCTGGTCCAGACAGTGTTGGAAGCTGAGCATTGTCTTATCAGGAGCTAGGTATGGTGAGCCAGTGAGTGCTGGGTCTGGGCAGTGTTCGCCTGGTGGATGGACTAATGGGGGTGAGTCTGGGGCTTCAGTTCCTGTCTCTTGGAGGTGTCTGGTTCTGTTTGGTTGTATCCCACTGGGAGTAATCAGTTGGTTTTTTTCTCCTGAGAACGAGGTTTTTTTTTTTTTTTTTTTTTTTTAAAGACAGGGTTTCTCTGTATAGTCCTGGCAGTCCTGGAACTCACTCTGTAGACCAGGCTGGCCTCTAACTCAGAAATCCGCCTGCCTCTGCCTCCCGAGTGCTGGGGTTAAAGGCGTGCGCCACCACTGCCTGGCTGAGAAAGCTTTTGACAGCTTCTCGTGGGTGGGTTGGGAGCTCCCCTCCCCTTTACACCCTTTGCTAAAGCAACTGCATACCCATCTGTGAGTGTGTGTGTGTGTGTGTGTGTGTGTGAGAGAGAGAGAGAGAGAGAGTGTGTGTGTTATTTTAAATTTGAGAGAGGGTCATTGTGCAGCCAATGCTGGCCTGGAATTTGCTTTGTAACTCAGGCCAGCCAGAAACTCCTGAGCTTCCTTTCTGCCACAGCCTCCTAACTCCTGGGTTTGTTACGTGCGCACAGCCATACCCAGTTCTTGAGCTCTGTCTGTAAGATTTCTTTTTACAGGAGATCTCTGCTTTGCATCAGTATCTTCGAAGATGGAGAACTCCCTGAGCGATGTCACCCGATTCCATCCCCAGAGTGGGAACCTTGCCAGACTAAAGGCGAGAAGCTGACCTAGCCGGCTTGTCTTTGTGATATAGTTCTATCTGTTCGTCCACACTCCCCAGCCGCACAGGTCAGATGGGAGCCGGCCTTTAGACCTGCAGTGAACTTCTGTACCTCTGGTGTTTGTGAGAGCAGCCGTTTAGATAGTTTATGGGTTTAAGTGCCTTTCGCTTCTAGAAACACTTCACAAACACATTCAGAAAAGACAGTGTGCTGACTATCCGTACAACCCTAAGTCCAGTGAGGATAACACATGAAATTTGCTGTCACGCTTTCCTAAAGATAAAATATTTATTTCATGTTTAGGTGAGGGGAAAAAATGGAAAACAACTCTTGTTTTCTTTTCTGGGCCATGCTGGTCTTGAACACAGAGATCAGCCTCTGCTTTTGAGTGCTGGCATTAAAGGCAGGTACCATCACACCAATCTGTTTCTTAGTTAATTTTCAAGATTTGATACCAGAAAGAACTGCACTTCAAACCCAACCAACCAAACTATTACCCCAGTGGGAGGCATTTGAACAGTGTGACATATAATTGATTAAAATTATTATACGTTAAAAAAAATATTTGTTATATATATATGAGACACACCAGAGAAGGGCATCCCATTGCAGATGAGCCACCATGTGGTTGCTGGGAATTGAACTCGGGACCTTTGGAAGAGAGCAGTCAGTGCTCTTAACCTTTGAGCCATCTCTCCAGCACAATTAAAATGATTTTAAAGCCTCCTGCATTTTAATGTATTTATTGTAAATATTTTAATCATAAAGGAGGGTATAGGGCTGGGACAGCCCAGTCAGCAGAGTGCTGGGCTGCTGCAGAGAAGATAGTGAATTCCATCCCAGCACAGTGTAAACTACATGGTAGTTCAGGCCCATAACCCCAGCACTAGGAAGGTGGAGGCAGGAGGATCAGAAATTCACGGTTATTCTTGAATACACAGCGAGTTCAAAGCCAGCCTAGATTACATAAGACCTTGTCTTAAAGCTAAAAAGAAACATTGGCCAGATAGTAGAGTGGGTAAAGGCACTCACTGTCAGGCCTGAAAACCTTTCCAACCCCTAAAATCCCGTGGTGGAGAGAAAAAATAACCTTCCCCAGGTTGTCTTCTGAAGGCCACATGTGAGCTGTGGCCCAGGCCCAGAAATCCGTACACACACACAACTGCATATAATTAAAGACAAATAATTTTAAAAAAACAATAAATTATGCATCGTTAATTTAAATAAAAAAGTGTTCTTGAAAGTACTTGGTTTGGGCCCGGTGTTGTTAAGTTACTCTAAGGAGCCTGGAGAGAGAGCTCAGCAGTTAGGACCAATGACTGCTCTTGTAGGAGACCCAGAATCAGTTCTCAGAACCCACACTAGGCAGCTCACAATTCCAGCTTCAGGGTATCTGTTGCCCTCATCGCACAAGTAGACACATACGTACACATAGTTAAGGCTAACTTATGAAAATGTATTTATTCCAGGTATCTTGGAGGGGTAATCTATTTCCTTCTGACATTTTTTTTTGTTTGTTTTGAGATAGGACCTCACTATGTGGTCTAGGATGACCTTGAACTCTTGATCCTCCTGCCTTCACCTTCCAAGTGCTTCCACTTTATGCCTTGCCATCATACCTGGCCTCAAGAGCTTTTAAAAACCGTTTTTTAAAAAAGGACCAGGACTGAGGTAGATTGCCCAGTGATTAAAGTCCTTGCTGTGCCTTTAATCCCAGCACGCAGAAAACAGACCCAGGTGGAATTGTATGAGGTTGAGGCCAACCTGGTCTACATGATGAGAGAGATTCTGTCTCAAATAACAATGATTACCAAGGAAGATGCCTGCATGAGTGTATACACTCCCTAAGCATGTACACGAGGCATGTATCCACCGCCCCTGTGTGTGTGTGTGTGTGTGTGTGTGCACTACCAAACACACACACACACTCGTAAATAAAAAAGAAGACCGGACCAATTTCCTTATTCGGCCCTGGATTGACAGCTGGCTCCTTAGGTGAACCTAGCTACCTGGCCACTGGAGTGTTGCTCACATCTTCACTGGAGCATTGGGTCACTGCTGATCTCCTTAGCCAGAGTGGAATGAGTTTGTGACCCTAACCTGGCCAATCAAATGTTTCCCTGGTAGAGTCTGAATGTGGGCTGATGAGGGCGAGGAAGAAATTGTTTAAAGCCTGGAGGCTGACGACATTCAGGGGATGGAGACCCAAAAGTGGGTAGATAACCCTTGTGGGATCATGGGATCACATCAGTGAAGACCTCCACTGCCTGTGCTGAGTCGGATGCACTGCTGAGGCCTGCTGTATACTTCTGACAGACTGATCATCCAGTTGATTATGGTCCATTCACACTACCTCTTCTTTTGTTCTTTGAATGTGAACTGACTGGTGGGGAGGGGAAGATGTCCAGCCAGATCCTGCCTCAATTTTTGTGTTGTTTGTTGTGTTTTGTTTGTTTTGTTTTTTCAAGACAAGGTTTCTCTGTGTAGCCCTGGCTGTCCTGGAACTCACTCTGTAGACCAGGCTGGCCTCAAACTCAGAAATCCGCCTGCCTCTGCCTCCCAAGTGCTGGGATTAAAAGCGTGCGCCACCACTGCCCGGCTCAATTTTTGTTGAGAGATGTTTTATTGTTTTAAATTATGTGTAGGTATCTGCATGGGAATGGGGGCACCTATGGAGGCCAGAAGTATCCGGTGCCCTCAGAGCTGGAGTTACAGGCAGTTGTGTGCTGTCTGTCATGAATGCTTGGAACCCAACTCTCAGGACCGCAAGAGAGTAAACCAGCTCTCTAATCCTGGGGCTTTTGTTTTTTTGGAAACAGGATCTCATGTAGCCCAGGCTGGCCTCTAATTTACTACATAGCAGTAGGTGGCCTTGAATTTCTGATCCTCCTGTCTTTATCTCTTAAGGATTAATGTATTTGTAACCATGCATGGTTTATGAGGTGCTAGGGATTGAACCTAGGGCCTTATGCATTCTAGGTAAGCCTTTTTTCCAATTGATCCCCAGCTCCATGATCCTGGCTTACAAGTTATATTGGATGTGGTGGTGCATGCCTTTGATCCCAGCACTCAGGAGGCAGAGGCCAGCCTAGTCAACATAGCAAATTCCAGGCTAGCCAGGGCTACACAGGGAACCTGGTCACAAACCAAAATAACAGCAACAAAACAACTTTATGGATTACTTATGGAGATTGTGATGGTTTGAATAAGAATGGCCCCTAAGGACTCGTGTGTGTGTGTGTGTGTGTGTGTGTGTGTGTGTGTGCGCGCGAATGCTTAGTCTCTAGGGAGTGAGTATCTACATAGGAATGGAAGCACCTGTGGAGGCTGTCGGCATCAGGTCCCCTTGGATCTATTTGAAAGGATTAAAAGGATTGGGAGGTATGGCATTTTTGGAGGAACTGTGTCACTGGGTGTACTTGTTGAGATTTCAAAATACCATGTCAGGCCTAGGCTCCTGCTCTCTATCTGTGGATCAGCATGTAGCTCTCAACTACTGCTTGAGTTCCATGCCTGCCAGGCTTCCCACCATGTTGATAATAGACTAAGACTCTGAAACCGTAAGCCAGCCACCAATTAAATAAAATCAATCTATCTATCTCTCCCTCTCCTCTCCTCTCCTCTCCTCTCCTCTCCTCTCCTCTCCTCTCC
>JADRCH010000565.1:0-51191 GCA_019843965.1 Rhynchomys soricoides | reverse complement strand
GTCTTGAAAACCAAAAAAAAAAAAAAAAAAAAAAAAGACAGGGTTTTTTTCTGTGTAGTTCTGGGTGTCCTGGAACTAGTTAGACCAGGTTAGACCTCGTACTCAGAGATCTGCCTGCCTCTGCCTCCCGAGTGCTGGGGTTAAAGGTGTCTGCCACCACCACCGCACCATGCTTGAATAACTTTATCAAAGGAAAGGTAAGTTCATGGGATGAGAGGGATGCCTGTTTGGGGGGGGGGGGGAAGGGATCATTGGTGAGCATCAGCCTAAGGCTGGAGACAATGTAAGCAAAAGCCGGAAGTATGGAAGTTTTGTTTAGAAAGCTGAGGTTGGGTGGACCCATAAGGGCCAGCTCTCAAAGGAGATGGCCGATGTATATTGTCCTAGTCAGCAGGAAGGGCCAAGAAGTGGCTTACAAGTCCATCCAGTTGAGTGTTAGACTCCTCAGGCTCTGGCCCAGCCTGCCTTATCCTTGTAGAGCTGAGGAATTGGAGGCCTCAAGGTTGACAGGAGTCTGGGCTGGAGAGCAGATGGCAGAGGAGAGTGGGAGGGCCAGAGAGAGGACTTGGGTGGGAAGGGACAAGTCTGTTAGACCATTCCCAGGTCTGAGGAAAGTGCTTTTGTGCCCCAACACAGTGATTAGCATATCTGGATGTGGGGTGCAGAAGGAACACATCCCAGGACCCCCACCTCCAGGCCCACATAGGGGAAAGATGTCCCCTGCTCTTAGTTGTAGGGAGGGTTTGCAGTGAGGTGGCAGATGGGCCTGTATGCCTGGCACTGAGGGTAGGTGTTTGCAAGAATGTGGGGAAGTAAAATAGAAACACCCACTGTATTAGTCATGGTTCTCTAGGGCTACAGAACTTATGAGTAGTCTCTATAGAAAGGGAATTTGTTGATGACTTACAGTCTGTAGTCCAACTCCTCAACAATGGTCCACAGCAGCTGTGAATGGAAGTCCAAGGATCTAGCAGTCTTTCAGTCCCACAAGGCAAGCAGGCGAAGAACAGTGAACCTTCCCTCTTCCAATGTCCTAATGTAGGTCTCCAGCAGAAGGTGTGGCCCAGATTAAAGGTGTGTACCACCACGCCTGGATCTGGGACTTACTAGGTCCCAGGCTGACCTTGAACTCAGAGATCTCCTTGCCTTAGTCTCCTGGGATACATAGCCACTATGCCTCAAGATCTCCATGCTAAGATCCAGGTCTGAAACTTGTATCTCTCAGCCTCAAGATCAGGATCACAGGTGAGCTCTGTATTCTGGATTGTAGCTCATTCCAGGTATAGTCAAGTTGACAACCAGGGATAGCCACTACCATCCACCCCTTGTCAACTTGAAACAAATAATATCTCATGTCCACATGAAGCAATAACAAGGTCATGAATACACTTAACATGATATAACTATTCCTCGTACAATCACAAACACATTTATAAACTTACAATGGGACAATGTCCCTTGGGAACATTCTTTTTTTTTTGGTTTTTGGAGACAGGGTTTCTCTGTGTAGCCCTGGCTGTCCTGGAACTCACTCTGTAGACCAGGCTGGCCTCAAACTCAGAAATCCGCCTGCCTTTGCCTCCCAAGTGCTGGGATTAAAGGTATTCGCCACCACTGCCTGGCTCCTTGGGAACATTCTTTTAGTATCTCAACTTAAATACCAACTGATGTTAAAGAAATGGGAAGACAAATATGTTCTTAACAAAATACAACAAAAGCATGCATATCACTTTATCATCCTTGTTTCTGCAGCTGGTTACATGGTCTTAGCTGGTATTTATAACTACCGTCCTCTACTACCCATTCTGTATTTCCTCCACCCTCTGCAAGTGCCTCAGCAGATCTTGGCTCTTTTCCTGGGTGTTGTCCTTTATAAGACTTGCCTTGGTCATGGTGTCTGTTCATAGCAGTAAAACTCTTACTAAGACAGAAGTTGGTACAGGGAGTGGGGTATTGATGTGATAGGCCTGACCGTGCTTTTGTTTGGAGAAATGTTGATTTTGGAACTTTGGAAAGCAGTGGAATGCTTTAAGTTGGGCTTAATGTGCTATCCTAGTAGAATTATGGAAGACTTCGTTGCTGAGTATGATTTGAATTGTACTGACCTGGCCCAAGAGTTTTCGGTGAAGAATTTCAGAATGTGGCCTAGCAACTATTTTTATGGTATTTTGGTGAAGAATGTGGCTACTTTTTGCCTTTGTCTGAAGAGCCTGTCTGAGGCTGAGGTGAAGAAATTCGGATTATTTCCATTGACAAAGGAAGTCTCGGAATCTCCCATGATAGACTATGTTCTCTGGTAAAGTCTCATGAAGAGGATTTTAAACAAGTGTAGAAAGCTGAGAAAGGAAAAATATAAAATACAGGGTTCAAATATTAGTGGGGCACCAGGAAATGAAATGGAGGTGAGCCCTGTGTTCAAGAATATAACACATTAAGGGAGCTGGACTTTGGGGCAAGATCCTACCCAGCTAAATTTAGATCCAGGCATGGTGGTACACACCTTTAATCCCAGGAGATAAAGCCAAACAGATATCTGAGTTCAAGTCCAGCCTGGGACAGAGCAAGTTCTAGGTGACAAAAACCTTAAATCCAGGCTTGGTGGAGCACATGTTAAATCCCAGTATTTAGGAGATAGGCATGCAGATCTCTGAGTTCAAAGTCAGTCTACAGAGCAAGTTCTAGGACAGCCAAGCTTAGGCAGTGAAGGATTTGGAAAACAGAAAACTAGTGATGATGTAATAGAACAAGGGGGCCATGTTCTGGGCCCAGCAAGTAGCAGAACTTGGCAGGTTTGGCCACATGGCTCTGGCTTTAGAGTCCAGACTAGAAGGGACTACTGGGACAACTGATGCTTATTAGGTGGAGCTAAGAAATTAGTGGTGATTAAGAAGAGACCAGGATCACTGAGGTGAAATCTTCTAGGAAGTGTTTTCTGAGAGCACAAAGAAGCTGTGTTCCAGAGATAGCCAAGGTTGTATCTCGTGCTGCAGCTGTACTTGGTGATGTGTAAGAGTCACCCAGGTGGTGCTGGTTTTGAAGGCATGAAGAGTCATGAAGAACAGCTGAGGGTGGACACTCTGAGAGGCCATGGAAAGCCATGGGTGAAAGTGCAGCCTTGGTTACCATTGATGGCCCAGGAGTGAAGGGGTCATGCAAAGATTTGACGCTTGGCACCATGAAGAGAGCCCATGAGAAGCTGTTGGTAAAGCCTAGTTGCAGCAGAAGACCCCAGCACATTGGAGATGCCAGTTGTATGGAATGATCAAGAACAGCAGTGGCAGCTGGGCAGTGGTGGCACACACCTTTAATCCCAGCACTTGGGAGGCAGAGGCAGGTGGATTTCTGAGTTTGAGGCCAGCCTGGTCTACAGAGTGAGTTCCAGGACAGCCAGGGCTACACAGAGAAACCCTGTCTCGAAAAACCACACACACACACACACACACACACACACACACACACACACAAGAACAGCAGTGGCAGTAGAGTGGATCAACTTGAGCAAAGCTGAAGAAATGACACAAGCCCTTTGGAGGAGCACAAAAGATCAGGTGTGGATCCCAGACATTGAAACAAGAAGCTGTAACATTGAAGTTGCTGTGGAGACCCCAAGATGTTTGAGATGCCAGATATCCTCTGTGGGATATCCTCTGAGGAAAGCTCCTAGTAGGAAGTAGAAGCAGCCCAGGGGAAAGAAGCTTGTTGCAGTCAACAAAGATGAAAAAGTTGGAGAGCTGAAGACTGTTTTGACATCAGACACAGAGATGCAGAGTTTGGAGTTTGGCCAACTGCTCTCCTGTCTTGCTTTGGGGATTCCAGTCAAGTGATTGGACTTTGAAGTTTGGACTTGGAACATTGTTGGGACTGCTATAGACAATGGGGACCTTTGAAGTTGGACTAAACGTATTTTGCATTATGCTATGTTTAGGTATGGACCCCATAGACTCAGGTGTTTGGACAAGCCTATGGGCTTGGCTCAGGGAGTGGCACTATTTGGAGGTGTGGCCTTGGTGGAGTAGGTGTGTCACTGTGGGCTTGGGCTTTAAGACCCTCATCCTAGCTGCCTGGAAGTCAGTCTTCTCCTAGCAGCTTTCAGATGAAGATGTAGAACTCTCAGCTCCTCCTGTACCATGCCTGCCTGGACTCTGCCATGCTCCCACCTTGATGACAGTAGACTGAACCTCTGAACCTGTAAGCCAGCCCCAATTAAATGTTTTCCTTTCTAAGACTTGCCTTGGTCATGGTGTCTTTTCACAGCAGTAAAACCCTAACTAAGACTAGGCGTGAACCATCCCTTCATTCCTGCTGGATCTGAATCCTTTGTCATCCTGCTTGATTAGGCTGTTGTGGTTTCCCATTGACTTTAATCATAGGACATGGTAGTACTAAGAGAAGCCCTAAGGGATCTCCTGCACTCCAGACACAATCCTTCTTACTTCCCTTGTGGAGAGGCAATCCAATTTCCCCATGGTAATCTGGATCTATCACCCATCCTAACACTGTTATTCCTTTCTTAGCCTGTTGGTTTAAGGGCATTAGAAGCCCTAAATGACCAGGGGGAAGTCTGACCTTCCACTTCAGTGGAATGTTTGTTGTGGCTCCTGGTAGGAGCACTCCCCACTCTGCAACCAAAATTTCTAGGCCAGCAGAACCTAGAGTTATGGGGACAGGAAGCAAAAATTTTCCTAGAGGGTCACAAGGAGTGATAGTGAGTGGAACTATTCCCTTTTCCACCCCTTGATTCCTGGACCCATTGGATCCTGGCTCTGGGAGAAACTGTACCACATATCGGACACTGATTCAAAGCATATACTGCCTCCTGAAGAGCTCTGCCCCAGAACCTCCATGCTGCTGCCACCTAACTGCTTCTTCAAAAGGTTATTCCAGGGGCTGCAGTGATGGCTCAGCGGTTAAGAGCACTGATTGTTCTTCTGGAGATCCTAAGTTCAATTCCCAGCAACCACATGCTGGCTCACAACCATCTGTAATGGGATCCGATGTCTTCTTCTGGTGCATCTGAAGAGAGCAACGATGTACTCATATAAAATAAAATAAATAAATAAATCTTAAAAGACTGTTCCATCTTTCTGTCAGACCAGCTGCTTCAGGATGGGGCTCAGTGTTGGTCTCTGCTGTTGGCAGATCTGGCATTCATCAGCAGCCGTAGCCAGGTCAGCCATGGTGAGTGGAAGTCTGTGTTGTTGAGCCCAAGCATAACCTCCATCTTGGCCACCATGGCCACTTTGTTTGTGTGCCCACTGAGCAATGACAGGGATGGCTGAGGAAAGAGGCTGACTGTCCACAGAACGGGTCATCTTATCCACTTGATTATTGAACTCCTCCTCTGCTGAAGTCACCTTTTGGTGAGCATTTACACGGGACACAAATATCTTCACATCCTTTACCCATTTGGAGAGATCTATCCACATACTTCTTCCCCAGATGGCTTTCTCACCAATTTTCCAATCGTGATCTTTCCAAGTCCCTGACCATCCAGCCAATCCATTGGCTACAGCTCATGAGTCTGTGAACAATCATACATCTGGCCATTTCTTCTTCCAAACAAACTGTAATACCATGTGTACTGCCCGAAGTTCTGCCCACTGTGCAGATTTTCCTTCACATGTACCCAATGCTGCAGCTGTCCACTTCTGGGTGGTGCCTGCATAACGTGCAGAGCCATCTGTAAACCAGGTCCTAGTCTTCTCTTCTTCAGTCAGCTGACCATTGGGAACACCCCATGAGGCTATAGGCACATGCTTGGCAGCAGATGGCATTGTAACAGGAGTAGAAACCATAGGCATTTGAGCAACTTCTTCATGTAACTTGCTTGTGCCTTCAGGACCTGCTCGGACTCGATCATGGATGCACCACTTCCATTTGATAATGTGCACGTCCTACTTTATGACTTGGAGGGTCTGATAACACCCAGCTCATGATGGGCAGTTCAGGTCGCATGGTAACTTGGTGTCCTATTGTCAAACGTTCAGTTTCCACTAAGGCCCAATAGCAGGCCAAGAGCTGTTTTTCAAAGAGAGAATAGTTGTCTGCAGATGATGGTAGAGCTTGCTCCAGAATCCCAAAGGTCTCTTCTGGATTCACATCCCCTGGGTTCATATCCAGGGGCCGGCCAGAGGCTCCAAACAGCATCTCTATCTGCCATCGACACCTCAAGTACCGTCTGGTCTGATGGATCATGTGGTCCAAGTGGTAGAGCAGCCTGCACAGCAGCCTGGACCTGTTGAAGAGGCTTCCCCTGTTCCAGGCTCCACTCAAAGCTAGCAGCTTTCTGAGTCACTTGGTAAATGTGCCTGAGTAACACACCCAAGTGAGGAATGTGCTGTCTCCAGAATCCAAGTAGACCCACTAAATGTTGTGCTTCTTTCTTGGTGGTGGGAAGGGCCAGGTGCAAATTAGTTCATCATTCGGGCTCTTCCCAGGATCAGGGTTGGTTTCAGCGCTTTTAACCTGAAGAATCATCTTGCTGGCCCTATAAGGATATTTTTTCTGAGTCTCCACTCCCTTGGGATGAGAGGAAAATAGGAAGCTAGGAGGAGACTAATTATCAGTTGAGTTGGTGGAATGGGAACAGTTAGGCACAAAATTTCTAAGTTAGGAGAGCTCTATGCAGGGGTAAAAGAGGGTTGTGCTCTGTGAGGCTGGAGTTCCCAATACCCAGAGGGCACCCTCGGCACCCACATACATGGGCACATCCCCAGCTAAAGGGAGATCCTGACTGTCAAAGCAGGCTCTGGACTTTGGCTCTAACCAGCTGTGGGCAGTATGCTGGGGACACTTAAGAGGTAATGCAAATACATTGAACGTAGAAGATGGTGAAGACACTTGAGCCAATTTTTGGGGTCGGGTGGGGTGGGCAAATTCTCATGTAGCCCAGGCTGCCCTTGAACTTGCTATCGAGCCAAGAGTGAGTTTCTGATCCTCCTGTCTATTCTTGAGTGCTATAGGGCACAGTATTTGCTTTTGTTTGCTTGTTTACTTCAGGGAGGTCCTTGCATTGGAGACCAGGTCGCCCTCAAACTCACAGAGTTCCGCCTGCTTCTGCCTCCCAAGTCTGCGAGCCACCACAGCCAGTAGTGATGGATAACCTTTTGGGGGTCTCCTGTTTTTTCTTCTTCTTTTTTTTTTTTTAAATTTATTTATTTATTTTATGTATGTGAGTACACTGTCATTGTCTTCAGACACACCAGAAGAAGTCATCAAATCCCATTACGGATGGTTGTGAGTCACCTTGTGGTTGCTGGGAATTGAACTCAGGACTCTGGAAGAGCAATCTGTGCTCATAACCACTGAGCTGTCTCTCCAGTCCCTCCTGTTTCTTGAAGGATCAGTAACATCACCCCAGAAGACCTGTGCTTTGCCCTTCCTCGATCTGTGTGAGCACTCCTAAGCATACTTCCCCCTCCTTGACAGTCTTTGCTGCCTTTGCTTCATAAAGTTTGGCCAACCCTCTACTCCTCTGTATGGGCAGTGAGTCTGCCTGAATGCAGTTGGAATATGATCAGAGTTCCCGGAACTGCTGGGTACTCAAGGAATTTCTTTTTATCTTTTCTCCTTTTGAATTTTTGCAGTTTCTTAAAAAAAAAAAAAACAAAAAAAAACACTGTGTTGAACTATTCTTTAAAATCCAAACCTTGAGGCCAATAGGAGAGAATATATTACAATAATCAAATGACTGGATTTTTAAAAAATAACATAATCACAATAGATATTTGAATTAATGACATTAAAGAGTTATGCTCTGGGTGGGAGAGATGGCTCAGCGGTTAATAGCACTGACTGCTCTTCCAGAGGTCCTGAGTTCAATTCCCAGCAACCACATGGTGGCTCACAACCATCTGTAATGGGATCTGATGCCCTAGAAGAGCAGTCGGTGCTCTTAACCGCTGAGCCATCTCTCCAGCCCATGAGTTCTATTCTTGGGACCTATGGGGTGGAAGGAGAGAACTGACTCCACAGGCTGTCCTCTGACACACACTAAATCAATACATATAAAAATGTTAAAATATGTATGTTTATACACATAGACTAATCCATCTCTTAGCCTAGGGCAGAATACCTCCTTTTTGTAAAGAATCATTTAAAAAAAAAAGGTATGGAAGTGCAATAGAGTCAGGAGATGGGAGCCCGGAGTGGCCATGACCGACCATAGAGATATACCTCCTTCTGGCTCCTCCGAGCATCCTAGAGAGGAACCGGACACGGGCCCTTCCGTGGGGCACCTGCCTGACAGCATCCGCCACCCACTTCCGGTCCGCGCAGGCCCGGGCAGGTGCTGAGCGCGCAGTCAAGGCCGCGGCCCGGGCGGGGCGGGGCGGGGCTGGACGGAGCAGGCTGCAGCTCGGCGGGGCGGCAGCGGCCCGGAGGTCGTAATCTCCACGCACAGTGGTGATCCCAGGTAAGATCCACGCGGGTCGCGGTCGGGCCAGGCTGAGGGCCTAACGTAGGCTGTCCACGAACCGCAGGAAGACCTTGACCCTGGGTCTCCGAAAAGGGACGCTAAGCGTTTTTTAGATGCAGATGCAAGACAGCTATTGGAAGAATAGCCACGCGGCACCTTCTGCCTGCCAGAGGCCTGAAAGATCCACGAGGGCCTCTTGCCCCCAGGGCACCGGCAGACCGAGCTAGGCAATAGCTGGGACGTTCGAGAAAGCTCTCTGCAGCAGAAAGAGTGGTATAGATGGAAAAAGTGAGGAGTCGGTTTAACAGGCGGACAGAGAAACACAGAAACACCCAATAGAGTAAGTAGCAGAAGGTCGTGGCCTGTCGCCCGCTTGTTGCGCTAATGAGCAGAGCGCTTTAGTGCTTTGGGCTTGGGGCCCGTTTTTTGCCAGCCTTGCCCGCCCCGGAAGTAAACAAGACTGATTTTAAGGTCTGCATTGCCTCTTTTTCCTCGGGTGTACTGTTTGCTTCCCACCTGTCATTCCTTTTCTCCTCCCTCCACCCTCTTCTCTCCCTCTCTTCCAGGTTCCTTGTACCCAGGTTGGCTTGGATCTCGCCATCCTCCTGCCTTGGCCTCTAGGTTCTGGGATTACTGGCCACTAACGACACTCCTATTAATCTTTTTTTTTTTTTTTTTCCCGAGACAGTCCCCCCCCCCACTAGGTATCTCTGACTGCCCTGGAATTCACTATGTAGAGCAGGTTGATCTCAAACCCACAGAGATCCGCTTGCCTCTTGTCCCCAATGCTGGGATTAAAGGTGTGCACCAGTGCACCCAACTTTTTCTTTCTTCCTTTTTTGGATATATTTTTATTTTTATGTGATGAGTTGGGTTTTTTGTTTTTTGTTTTTGTTTTTTTCCACTGCATGTATGTGTATGCACCACATGCCTGGTGCCCATAGAGTCCAGAAGATGCGACAGATTTTCTGGAACTGGACTTGCAGACAGTTGTGAGCCACCATGTGTGTGCTGGGAAGGGAACCTGGGTCCTCTGCAAGAGCAGCATATGCTCTTAATCGCTGAGCCACCTCTCCAGTCTCACCTTTCCCTTTAGACCTCCCTTGTTTTGGGAGTGAGACGGCTATAGTTGCCTGCACATTCTCTGTCTCATCTTTTTCTTATTCTCGGGCATTTTTGTACAGGCATAGGATATGTATATTGAGTGGATCTATCCTAATCCCCCTCACACTTTCTAACTTTGTGATCTCTTCCTTTTTTCTTGACGTGAGGACTGATTTTACATGCTTGATCCTATGCAGGTCTTGTGTAGATGACAGTGGCTGTAGTAAGTTCACCAGTGCAGTGGCTGTGTCATGTCCAGAAGATGGCGTTTCACAGTATTCTTCCCCATCTTCTGACTCTTGGGTTCTTTCTGTCCCCCCTTTCACTATGCTTCCCCAGCCTTGGCTCTGTGTGTGGGGTGTTGATACAGATGTCCCATTTAGGGCTGAGCACTCAGCAGTCACTTAGTCTCAGCGCTTTGACCAGTTAGGAGTCTCTGCTGGAAGTAGACAGAGGCTTCCCTGGCCAAGGCTGAGAGCAGCACCAATCTATAGGTATAGACGTATATATTTAGAGGGTGGTTCCATACCATGTCTGTTTTAGAAATACGTTAGTAGTAGATCCTGTCTCAGGCTCACAGTCTCCCTGGCTATGGGCTTTTGAGCAGGTTTACCGTACTGGGCATGAATTCCCTCCGGTGGAGCAGCCGCAAATCCAGGCAGAAACCGGTTGGTTCCCCCTATCACCTTCATGCTACAGTTGCACCAGTGGGTGTGTCTTGTGTGTCAGGTCATTCATTACCGTAGCTCGCAAGCTTCACTGCTGGGAAATACCAGCCATGGCTCTTCTCCTCCAGGGGCCTGTCTAACACCTTCCAGCACTATGAAAACCAGCTAACATGGAGAAAATCTCCAGGTCAATTCCAGTTTGATTTTTCTGTGTCCAGATGTATTGCGTCTTCGGCAGGGTTTTACCGTCTTGTTAGGATGGGTAATCAAGAGCAGTGCAGTAACCTGAATGGCATAGCATTTAGACAGAGCACACTATCACAGTCAAGCCACTAGTGAATTTGTTGAGTTTAACCTTAAAAATCTGCCTTGATTTTGTCTGCTCTACCGTCACCACCCTGATTGACCTAAACCCAAGTCAGCTGATAGGATTTTCATGGTAGATGTCAGAATTCTGAGACAGTCACTGGTGTAGACTCGGAACCTTCTGCGCACCTTCTGTTCTCAGACGGGGTCACCCTGTTGTCATCCTCAGCCTCACTGGAGCTTGAAGATGCTGAAAGAGCGTCTGGAGATGGCAGAAGATCCTCAGCAGCAGATGGGTGCTCCAGTGGTCAAACTGGAGAAGGAGCTGCCATGGGGCAGAGGAGGGGAGGACTCTAGTCCTGAGGCCTTTCGGCTAAGGTTTCGACAGTTCCGCTACCAAGAGGCCGCTGGTCCCCAGGAAGCCCTCAGGGAGCTCCAAGAGCTCTGCCGGCGGTGGCTGAGGCCGGAGCTGCACACCAAGGAGCAGATCCTGGAGCTGCTGGTGCTGGAGCAGTTCCTCACCATCCTGCCCCGAGAGTTCTACACCTGGATCCGGGAGCACAGCCCAGACAACGGGAAGGCTCTGGTGGCCATGGTGGAGGAGCTGGTGGGCAGCACGGAGGCCAAGGCGGTGGGTGAGAAGAGGGTGTCCAGGCCTTTCTTGGTTGGTGTGGGAATCAGATGACAAGGTTAAGAAAGTGGTGAGAATAGATGAGACATGGGACCTCCTCCATTGACCCCCAGTCCCCAGAGGGCCTTTCCTAGAGAGTAGCTACATTTTAGCAAGAAGATTCAGGGGTTGAAGAGATGGCTCAGTGGGCAAGCACTTGCCATGCAAGCATGAGGCCTTGAGATTAGATCTCCAGGACCTATCCCAGCACTCAGGAGGTAGAGTTGGCATGAGATAGCAGGGTACATGAGATAGCATTTATGTGTGATCCCAGCAGTGAGACTGGTGGCAGAGAAAGGAGAGCCCTCGGAAACTTGCAAGCCAGGGAGGCAGGCATACTCAGCAGTGATCAACAAGAGTGTGTACCATAAGGTGGAGGATGAGAACAGACACTGGAAGTTGTCCTCTGATCTCCTCACATGCTCAGTGCTGCAGGTATCTGTATGCACACGCACGTGCGTGAACACACACATTCTCACACACATCATATGCACACTTAAAATATTAAAAGAAAGCCATCTCTATGAAAGATGTCCATGGGCAGAAAAGCCTGATCCTTGGTTTGGGTATCAGGGACCCCTGGTGAGCAGCAAATCCAATGGAAGCAGTTGTGATTGTTTTCCAAGTCCACTGTAAGCTCTGCAGGCCCTTGGGGAAGAGGCTTCTGTGAGTGCTTCTGCCAGCGGCAACTGGGGTTCAGGTACAACCCCAGCCTGTCGCTCCGGGATTTCTTACTTACCTTGAGGGATCTCCACTTAGGCAAAATCAGTTTGTGGTTTCAGTTGTTGCAGGAAGGAGTTGAGGAGCAGAGTGGGTGTATTAAAGACACTTATATTTTAAGGTTGGGGGCGAGAAGAGATGAGAAGGATGAGAACTGGAGTAAACACTGAGTGGGTGCTGTAGTCCACCTGTAATCCCAGCACTCAGGAGGTAGAGTTGGCATGTGCTGAGTGAGCTGGCTAGGCAGCCGGGTGACGTCAGCCAGCAAGAAATGATGTGACAGGCCTTGCCTAAATATACAAGGTGCAGATTGATAGAGAAAGACACTGAGTTAACCCACTGTACCTGACATGTGCATACATGTGTACACACGGACATGAACGTGCATGCAGCGTAGTACACACACACACACACACACACACACACACACACAAAGACATTCTAAATAATTTTTTTTTTTTTTTAAAAGCTGGGCAGTGGTGGCGCACGCCTTTAATCCCAGCACTCAGGAGGTAGAGGCAGACGGATCTCTGATTTCGAGGCCAGCCTGGTCTATGGAGTGAGTTCCGGGACAGCCAGGGCTACACAGAGAAACCCTGTCTCTAACAAAGAAAAAAAACTTTTTAATTTTTTAAAAAAATGTATGTGTATGGGTGTTTTGCCTGTGTGTAGGTCTGTGCAGCGTGTGGAGTCCAGAGCCACTGGAACTGGAGTTAGAGGCCGTTCTCATCCTCCACCTTATGGTACACACACTTGTTGAGCACTGCTGAGTATGCCTGCCTTCCCAGCACCCATTTCCCAGTGCATGCTGGGAATTGAACCAGGGTCCTCTGAAAGAGCAACTGGTGCTCTTAACCACTGAGCCATCTCTCTAGCCCTTAAATAAATACCTTTTTTGTTTGTTTGTTTGCTGTTTTTTGAGACAGGGTTTCTTTGGGTAGCCGGGGCTGTTCTGGAACTTACTCTGTAGACCAGGCTAGCCTCAAACTCACAAGGTCCTACCTGCCTCTGCCTTTTGAGTGCTGGGATTAAAGGCAGGGGTCACCGCAACCTGGCTTGAATAAGTATCTAAGGCCAGGAGTTAATAGAGGTATGCTCACGTTTTGGCTCACAGTCTGTGGGGGGAGTATGTTATCAGGGATTGAGACAGTTGGCCACACTACATCCACCTTCAAGAAGCAGTGCTGGCACTCAGCTCACTTTCACCTTTTTGTTTTAAAGATCATAATATTTTCATTTTGTTTATTTGTGTGTATCTGAATGTTAATATATGCAGATATATTTGGGTATCCACAGAGGCCAGAAGAGGACTTGGATCCCCTGGAGCTAGAGCTGTATTATATACAGGTGGTTGTGAGTCAGACTTAGGTCTTCTGCAAGAGTAGTATGCACTCTTAGTTGTTGAGCCCTCTCTCTAGTCCCTCGCTCTCGTCCTTTATTCAGTGTAGGACCTCAGCCTGTGGATCGTGGCACCCTCCTTTAAGGCGGGTCATCCCACCGCAGTCAACCACCTCTAGACACAGATTTGCTAGAGGTTTGTTTCATAGGTTATTCTAGATCCTGTCAAGTTGACTATCAGTATTAAAAACATGGAGAAGCGGGGGGGGGGGGGGGGTGGGGGAGGGAGAGGAGTGGGCAGGGCCCTTTTTCTATGAGACTGGCTGCAAAATCCCACTTTCTGTGGGGCAGCCGTTTTCATGAGCTAGTTCGTCATTTTGGGGCTTGTGGCTTTTATTTTGGGTCTGTGTAACTGTGAAGTTGTTTTCCCGCCTTGAGTCTTGTGCCCAGAGTTCCCAGCAGGACTCTGGGACACTCTTCACTGGGTGCTGAGGCAGGTAGAGGGGCGGATGTCACATGGCATGGGCTGGTACAAAAGTTGCCCAGGGCCTTGAAAAGGGAGAGCTTAGCTTTCTTCCCATGGAGGAAGAGGTCAGCAGCTTTCCCTTCCCCCATCCTCCCTCCTTTCCTCTCCTGTCTTCCTCTCCTTTTCCTATCCTTGGTTTTGGAAGCGGGGTCTACTATTGTAGTCCTGGTTGGCCCTTGGCTCACTAATTAGACCAGGCTGGCTCTTCCTGCCTCTACTGAGTGCTAGGGTTATAGGCTTGGACCACCACACTGGGTGTATGTGGCACTAGGATGGAACCCAGGGCTCCAGGCCTTCACGTGTGCTAGGCAAGCACTCTACCAACTGAGTCCCGCCCCCAGCTGTGCTTCCTTCTTCTGTATTAATTCAGCTCTCTCTTTAACAGCCTCCTAATTGCTATGGGGATTCTTCTTAGGTTCCATGCCATGCCCACGGAGAACAGCTGGTCACAGCCCTTGGCGGAGGATCTTGGCAATCAGACATCCACTTGGGGCCAGTAGAAGTCAAGCCTGAGTGGGGTATACCCCAGGGAGAAGGAGTTCAGAGCCTAGGCTCAAGCACCGCAGAACAGCTGAGCCAGGGCCCTGGAGATGGGACACAGGCCTTCCAGGAGCAAGGTAAGACTCAGATAATGAGGATGTGGGTCCCTCTTACCCACAATTCCTTCAGAAACTCAGCACTGGGCTAAGTAGTTATGAGCCAGATAAAATTCCGGTTTTCTGGGCTACCTCCCTTACCCCAGCAAAAAGCAGATGAAGCATTATTTTTACACCTTGACCAGTTTTCTGGGGTACGTCTAGGACCGTGCTCTCCTATCATTTCTTCCCCTTTCTAGAACCTCTGGGCACCGTGCTGGTGATATGGGGGAGGTATTTTCTAAGTGGGGAAGCAAACCACACCCGCCTGAGAGAGAGATTGCTGTTCTCATGAGGGACTCAGGAGTATGCCTAACTCTGAGGGGACGGGGCTGGGACAATCTTAGCCAGAACAGGCAGAACTCCTGGCTGTGGTTCACTGTGGTACTGACAGAATTCCCTGTGGTCTGTGGGTTCTGAGGTGGGGTGCCTTTGAGCTGGCAGACAACAGCCTTGATCCCTCTGTGGGTTTTGTCTCTGCCCAGCATTGCCCATTCTTCACGTGGGTCCGGGGCTTCCCTCTGTGAGTGCCAGAGACCAAGAGATGGCTGCCGGGTTCCTTGCGGCCACGTCCCAGGTGAGCTGACATACCTGTTTGGAGATTTTATTTATTTACTTTGGATATGCACACGTTCAGCCACTGCATGTGTGGGAGTCAGAGGTCAGCTTTGTGTGATTGTTTCTTTGCTTCTACCTTTGTGTGTTCTGAATAGAGCCAGGCTTTGCGTGTTCTGAATAGAGCCAGGATTGGCAGGCTTTATGTGTTCCGGGATAGAGCCTGGATTGTCAGGCTTTATGTGTTCCGGGATAGAGCCTGGATTGTCAGGCTTTGTGTGTTCCGGGATAGAGCCTGGATCGTCAGGCTTTGTGTGTTCTGAATACAGCCTGGATCGGCAGGCTTTATGTGTTCCGGGATAGAGCCTGGATCGGCAGGCTTTGTGTGTTCTGAATAGAGCCTGGATCTGCAGGCTTTATGTGTTCCGGGATAGAGCCTGGATCTGCAGGCTTTGTATGTTCCGGGATAGAGCCTGGATCGTCAGGCTTTGTGTGTTCCGGGATAGAGCCTGGATTGTCAGGCTTTATGTGTTCCGGGGTAGAGCCTGGATCGGCAGGCTTCACCTGCAATCAAAAAAAATTTGAACAATTTTTAAAAATTTTTTTTAAAGCAGCCTTAAGGTAGGACTTGAGGGGATACGCAGAGGTGGCCCAAGCTTAAGGAGGGAGTGCAGGAAACATTTGGGTGCTGACGTGGTGGGGGCTAGCAGAGCCATGGTCACATACATGGTCCAAGCAGATCAGTCACCCTGCAGTAAAGCTGTTGGGAAATGGCGGTTCTGCTCCCAGCTCATCCAGGGTCCAGTTCCTTCTGTCTGCTCTCTGCCCGAGCCTCTCTTTGATGCTACTGGTAGACTGCTTGTTTTGAAAATGTATGTGGTGAGGAGTGCACCGCAGCGCAATCATAGAGGTCAGGGGACAGCTCGCTGAAGTTAGTTCTCTCTGTATACCATGTCACGTCTAGGGATGGCGCTGAGGTCATCTGGCTTAGCAGCAAGTCGTTTAGTTTAGGACCTCAACCCACTGAGCCATTTCACCAACCCTAGGATTCTTACTTTTTTCTTTTCATTTATTTTTATTTTTTTATGTGTATGAATTGAATGTTTTGCCTGCATGTATGTATGTATGTATGTATGTACCACATGTTTGCCTGATGCACTCAATGTCCAGAAGAGGGCATTGAACTGGAGTTATAGGCAGTTATTAGCTGCTCTGTGTGTGTGCGCATGTGTGCGTGTTGGGAACTGAACGTGCGTCCTCTACAAGAGCGGTGAGTGCTCTTAGTGGCTGAGCCATCTCTGCAGCTCTCAGGGCTCTTTCTTTATCTACAGCAATCTCCTGTCGTTTCAGGGTCTGGGGCCATTTAAAGACATGACTTTGGGTTTTCCTGAGGAGGAATGGAGGCATGTAGCTCCAGCTCAGATTGACTGCTTCGGGGAATATGTGGACTCACAGGACTGTGGGGTCCTTCCAGGTAAGACTCTCTGGCCAAGGCGAGGAAGAGGAGTTTGGAAGCTGCAGCTTAAGAGTCTTGCCCTAGCCATGGTGCTGCTGACAGAATAGGGTGGGGAGTGGAGAGTCTTGGAGAAGCTGGCTTGGTACATAGCTAACACAGGGAATAGGATAGAGCAAGCAAACATAAGGCAGTGACTGGCTGTGATGAGGCAGGTTGTTGATGCCAACATGGCTGTGTGCCCGTGACTGAGGGGCATGGAGAGCTGCTGAGAAAGGGAAGGAGCAGAAGAGGGGCATGGATCTGGTCCATCCACAGATGGTTACCAAACACCCCCTGTGTGCAGGCCCTAAGAAGCAGCTTTGGTTGGGATGCGGTTAGGGGTGTGCTGGATGGGAGGGTGCAGTGTGCCCGCCCATGTGTGAACAGCTGTAGGGTAGAGTAGATGAGTGCTGACTGATGATGTCAGTGTAAAAGAGGCCAGGGGAAGAGAGTCAGCAGGGGTGTTCTTCATAGAAACCACTGAGTTAGATTTGTGTACTGTGCTGTGTACATGTATTTGGATGCGCATACCTGTGCTCATTCATGCCCAGAGGAGGGAGGGGGTACTGGGTCTCTCCCTTTATCCCTTGGCCTCATTCCTCTGAGGCAGGGTCTCTCCCTAGACCTGGAGCCTGAGTGTTTCAGGTTTCAGTTAAGACAGACAGCCCTAGTGATCTTTCTGTCTCTGCCACCCACAGTGCTGGTGTTACAGCCATTCATGAGACCACACTGGGCTTGCTATGCGCATGCTGGGATCTGAATTCAGATCTGCTCATTGTCCAAGTGCTCTTAATCACAGAGCCATCTCTCTGGCCCCACTGAGTTAGATGTTGAAGGAAGTAAAAATCTGAATTAGTAGAGCATTCAGTGGGAGAGCATTACAATCTGTCATGCAGTGCAGCATCAGGGTAGGGAGTGGTGAGGAGTAAAGAAAGGTCAGAGTTCAGAGTTCAGGGCTCATGGAAGTGAAAGGTGTCGAGGTTGTTAACCAAAGGAAGAGAAGAGGAGCCATTGACGGGACATACCAGGAGGCCGGGTGTGGCTATACAGGTCTCACTCAGGATTGCAGGAGTCTGAGGTCAGCATGGTCCCTCCTCCCCCAAAAACAAAACCCAAACCACCACCACCAAGATAAAGGGATGCATTTGGAGGCAGTTGTAGGGCACCAAGTTCCTTAGGTGGTCACTGATAGATAGAGAGGAGCTGGTTTTCAGACGTGCTTTGCTAGCAGGACCACAGTGTCACAGTGGGAGAGCGAGCCTTCAGGTCTGAGGAGGGGTGGCATTAAAAGAGCCATAGGTTGAAGGCAGCCATGAGGGGCCTGAGAGGAGAGATGGCAGCCTATAGGTCTTTCAGTTCTTTTCAGATCCCCAGAAAGAAGTGAGTTTCTGTTTTTTGAAGGTTTCAGGGGTGGTGGTGGTAAATCCATACTGTGTCTCCCAGCCTAACCCAGCCCACAAGGCCCCTGGCATGCAGGAAGCCCTAGCAAGACTTCTCAGAGGAGTTTGGCTCTGCCTGCCTGCCTGCCTGCCTGCCTGTGTGTGGACGGAGCTAGGCTTGTTCACATCTGCAAGTTGGAGTCTACAAGGTCAGACAGTGCTCTAGAGTGGCGGTTCTCAGCCTGTGGGTTGTGACCCCTTTTGGAGTCCCCTATCAGACATCCTGTATATCAGATATTTGCATTAGGATTCATAATAGTAGCAACATTACAGTTAGGAGGTAGCAATGAAACAACTTTCTGGCTAGGGTCACCACACATTAGGAACTGGATTAAAGGGGTGCAGTGTTGGGAAGGTTGACACTCACCCCCCTAGAGCTTAGAGCTGGCAGAGAAACAGCTACAGAGAGCCGGGGTGGTGCCTGATTTCTGGGCATGGAGAGCCTCACCACGGTGTTGACCCCCTTTGCCACATAGGTGCTGGGAGCAAGGAGAAGGAGGCTAAGCCCCAGCAGGAAGACCTGAAGAGAGCGTTTGTCGGATTGACTTCCGATGGGTTTGGAGAAGCCGCCATCCAGGTTCCTGGGCCGGGGGGCACCTGTGAGCAGGAGCCTGGGGGCCCTGGGACCAGTCTGCCTGGGCTTCCTGCTGCTCAACATGGGGTCCCCCTGCCCGATGCCCTCAACGCCCACAGTTCTTTCTGGAAGCCTTTCCAGTGTCCCGAGTGTGGGAAAGGCTTTAGTCGGAGCTCCAACCTTGTCAGGCACCAGCGGACCCATGAGGAGGAGAAGGCCTTCGGCTGCGTGGAGTGTGGGAAGGGCTTCACCCTGAGAGAGTACCTCACCAAGCACCAGAGGACCCACCTGGGCAAGCGGCCTTATGTGTGCGGCGAGTGCTGGAAGACCTTCAGCCAGAGGCATCACCTGGAGGTGCACCAGCGCAGCCACACTGGGGAGAAGCCCTACAAGTGTGGGGACTGCTGGAAGGGCTTCAGCCGCAGGCAGCACCTGCTGGTGCATCGCAGGACACACACCGGGGAGAAGCCCTACACCTGCGAGTGTGGCAAGAGCTTCAGCCGGAACGCCAACCTGGCGGTGCACCGGCGTGTGCACACCGGGGAGAAGCCCTATGGCTGCCAGGTGTGCGGCAAGCGCTTCAGCAAGGGGGAGCGACTGGTGCGACACCAGAGGATCCACACTGGTGAGAAGCCCTACCATTGTCCAGCCTGCGGCCGCAGCTTCAACCAGAGGTCCATCCTCAACCGTCATCAGAAGACCCAGCATCGCCAGGAGCCTCCAGTGCAGTGAGCCTACCAAGGGAATGCTCTGCCATAGGAGCGACTTGTGTTGCACCGAGGGGTCTGGGCGGTGCCCACTGAGGGATAGCGGAATGTGCTCAAGTAGGAGGAGGGCAGAGCCTGGCGTCCGGGAAGCTTGCAGTGGGCCCACACTCTCCTGAGCTTCAGGGTTTGTTACCCTCCCACAGTGGGGATGGGACCCCAAATCCTGAGCAAATTGGAGGAAAGGGCAGAATTTTATTGCAAATAGGCAGCGTGAAGCTCATTTTGTTTCTTTTTCTTTTCTTTTTTTTGAGATAAGGTCTAATATTACCTAAGCTGGCCTCAGATTACTTGTGTAGCTGAAGATGATCTTGAACTCCTGATCCTCCTGCCTCCACCTTCCCAGTGCTGGGATTGCAGGAATGTGTCCCCATACCTGGTTTATGCTGTGTTGGAGATGAAACCCAGGGTTTGTGCATGCTAGGTGGGGTACTCTACTGACTGCGGTATGTGCCCAGCCTTGAAGCTCTTATTGTCAGAGAGCTCTGTCTTGCCTGCGAGATCATTAGCCCAGGCCTGCCCTCCCTCCAGCTGTCTTTCATTTATAAATATTTATTAAACATCAACTGTGCTCCTGGCTCTCAGAATGCCATGGGAATGGAACCAGTGATACCATGGAGTGTGTGAGCCAAGCTGGAGCAGAGATTGTAAGTATCCCAAAGCACATGTTGCTGCGAGTGCCACATGAGAACTTCTGCACACTCACTCCTGTGCCAGCCTGTCCCTGGGTGAGCTCTCACACACTCCTCCCCTCACACGGGACTTCTTTCACGCAGCCTTGTTTATTTCGCTTTCTTGGCAGCCTTATTGTCATGGACTGGAACATTCTACTCGCATATGTAAAGTCTTCCCATCTCATTGTTCCTTGCACTAACCACAGCCACTAGGAAATTAATATTTTGCTACTGATCACTGAATAAACGTGAAAATATTTTAAGACAATTAGTAACTGGAAATTCCTGGTGAATTAATCTGAAAGACAAACTACTATTAATGCTCCATATTTAGTGGAACTTTAGTATATGTACTACCTCTGAGAGAAAGACAGTGAGGTTGTGTGGGGGTGGGCACAGGGTATTGAACCTATGGCCTAACTCATGCTAGGCGAGTTATATTCCCCTACAAAAAAGTTTATTTTGAGGCAAGGTCTTGATATGTTGCTCAGGCTGGCCTTGAAGTTGCTTTGTGGCCCACTGAAGCCTTGAACCCTCCTGCTCCATCCTGTCGATTGGTCGGAATTCCACATCTGTACCCCAGGCCTGGCTAACCTTTGTTCTGTCTCATTCATCCTGTAAGTGTTTATTGAGGTCCTGCAGTGTGCTAGGAGCTCTGTAAGCTTAAGGCATGGGCTGGAGAGATGACTCAGCAGTTAAGAGCACTGACTGCTCCTCCAGAGGTCCTGAGTTCAATTCCCAGCAACCCCATGGTGGCTCACAACTATCTGTAAAGGGATCTGATGCCCTCTTCTGGTGTGTCTGAAGACAGCTGCAGGGTACTCATATACATAAAAAGAAATAAATTAAAAAAAAAATAAATCTTAAGGCAGACGAATCTGAATCAAACAGGGAGTGTGCCTGAGCTTAGGGCCGGGAAGACAGCTCATTGGTTAGGAGAGTTGCTCTCGAAGAGAGGACCCAGGTTTGGTTCTGGCAGCTCACACCAGGTTGTAACTGCACCTCCAGGGTGCACTCTTCTAGGCTGACACTTCTAGGCTTCTGTCTTCTAGCCTCTTTGGTCACATACTCAGACCTCCCATAAATATGAGCATGAATACAAAATGTTACAGGCTGGAGAGGTGGTCCAGCCGTTAAGACTGGACACTGCTTTAGTAGGAGACCTGAGTTTGATTCCCAGCACTCACACGGAGTGGCTCAAAACTTCTGTAACTCCAGCTCCAGGGGATCAGACACGCTCTTCTGGCCTCTGCACACAAATGTATACTCACAGAGAGACACACGTACATGTAAATAACATTTTAAAGAAATCCTGAGCTTGTAGGACTCACTTGATTTTCACACTCCTCTGAGTCTGAGGATTTTTGTTTGTTTTATTTTTAAGATAGGGTCTTACTATGGAGACCAGGCTAGCCTCCAACTCACAGAGATCTACCTGCCTTTGCTCCCCAAGTGGGTGGGGTTTAAACCCTGTCAGCTGCTTGCCCTGAGTTATATTTACCACCCATCTTATGATACTGAATAGTACGTCTCCTCTGATCATTTGGACTCTTGTCATCTGAGACATTCAGGGACCTGAATACCAACCATTCTAGTTTCATTTCTGTTGCTGTGGTCAAATGACTTGACCTTAAGGGAAAAAGGATTTATTGTAGCTCATAGCTCCAGGTTATAGTTACTGTGGAGGCAGTCACAGGAGGAGCTTGAAGCAGCTGGTCACTTCACACCCACAGTCAAGATGAGTGAGCTGGAGAGGCAACTCAGTGGTTGGGGTTTCCTCTCCCAGAGGAGCAGAGAACCACTTCTAACTACGGCAGACCTGATGCGTACTCTTTATTAAGATTTGTAAAAATGATTTGTGTGTATATTGTGTGCTCATGTGTTCTGTCAGGTACTCACAAAGGCCATGTGTGCAGGTGGGCTAGGAAAATTAAGATATCCGTTCGCAACATTAAAATGCTGTTCACAGCATTAAAAACATTTCTTTAAAAATGACAATCTGGAGCTAAGGATGAGGTCCAGCAGGGAAAGTATTTTCTGTGCAGGCTTGGGGATTGGGGTTCAGACCCCTAGCACCCTACATAAGAGAGAGCCCAGTGGGCATGGCTGCTCTGCCTGCCTGTTACCCTGTTTGTGGGAGGTGGAAACTGGGGATGGGTCTCCAGAGCAAGCTGGCTAGCCAGACTAAAATAGCTCTGGGTTTATCAAGAGATCCACCTCAGCGTATAAAGTGAAGAGAGAGAAGAGATCTAATATCAAGTGTGTGTGTGTGTGTGTGTGTATGTACACACATTTGCCAAGGTGCAAGTATAGAAGTCAGAGGATAGTTTTCAGGAATCAGTGAGTTCAGTACCCAGAATTGATCATTAGGCTTGGTGGCAAGCACCTCTGACTGCTGAGCCGTTTTTCTGGTCCTTGCTGTTCATACATTTGTGAACTATAAAAAGTATGGAGATCCCTTGTGCCATGGCTTTGAATGTGGGCTGCCGGGAAAGCCTCTTTTTTTTTTTCCTTCAGGGTGCCTCCTGATGTCTTTTACTGAGACTTGTCTTTCTAATTTGCTTTGTAGATAAGGTAAGTAGAGACTAGGAGAAGATGGCTCAGTCATTAAAGTGTTTGCTGTGTAAGTATGAAGACCTGAATTCAGTCCTCAGAACCCATGTAAAGCTCAGAGTGATGAATTCAAGGTGGGCGAGATCCGCTGTCTTAAAATACTAGGTGGATTCCATAAGGAATGACCCTTGATGCTAACCTCTAGCCTCCATACACGTGCACATGTATCTCTATACACATGAATATGTGTGTGTATATATGTATATGTATATGCACACAGTGTGTATATGTGTGGGAAGCCGCCCGAGTCGCACCCACATTCACCATTACAAGATAGCGCCTACATCCGGCCGAGGACAAGTTGTAAACAGGCTAGTGCGCATGCACCTGGTAACTTTCCACCTCAGAGTCTCAGCCTCTCTCGTGGCGGCATCTGGCCTGATGTGTGGGGAGACAATGGGAAGCTCCACGTCCCAGGCAAGCGCTGTGACCCATATAAGGGACGGGTGTTCTATTGTTCAGGGTCTCCACTCGTGGCAAGCTTATGCTCTCCCTCTCAAGATGCATTAAAGCTTTACTGCAGAAGGATCCTATGTGTGCCGCATCGTTCTTGCTGGCGAGACTGTAGCGCGGGACATCTGGTGCCGAAACCCAGGAACTTTGTCATCATCAAGCACCTTTGGAGACCCCCTGGAAACGGGGAGGATTCAGAACTGCAGGGAGGTAGGTTCGGATAGGCATGTTGACCCTGGGTCTTGATTTGGGATTGCCCCCTTTTTGGTCTAATGCTGTTGAAGCTTTGCTAATTGTGTTAAGTGTCCTCATTTTGGTTTTACTGTCTTTGTATTGTGGCGAACAAGGTGAGGCCTGTGTAGATGCTGTAAGGGAGGGGCAAATCACCCCTGAAAGGGTCCAGGACATCATGTCAGAATCTGAACGGAGTGAGAGGATGGGTACCCAAAATCTTAGCAAAGGAAAAGGACCTCCTGGTAAGTCTAAGGACGAGGGAGAGATTAAAGACAAAATGGGAAACTGTCCCCCCGACAAGGCTGTGGGCAGAAAAACGATTCTCATACCCAAGAAAAAAGTAAAAAGAAAGGGGGAGAGCCTCTACCCAGTTCAAGACATTGAGGCTCTTCAATTGGAAACTTCAGACACTGACCCCCTTAGCTCTAGTGAGGAGTCAGAGCTAGAAGAGGAAGCGGCGCGGTATGAGGAAGATTGGCTGCCCTGTAATGGGCAGATGAAGCGGCCGCCTTCTTTGGCCCCTACGCGGACCATGCCTTCCGCTCCTCCCCCTTATGAGATGTGCCCCAACTCCTTTTCTTTTCTCTCTGACAAGGTTAGGAGAAAGGTACAAGCCGCTTTTCCAGTTTTTGAGGTAGATGGTGGAGGGTGAGTTCATGCCCCTGTAGAGTACAGCCAAATTAAAGACCTGGCTGAAGCGGTCCGAAAGTATGGGGTAAATGCTAATTTTACTATAGTAATGTTAGAGAGATTTGCCGGGGCATCCATGACTCCCGCCGATTGGCAGATGCTGGCCAAGGCTGCGCTCCCTACAATGGGCCAATATATGGAGTGGAAGGCTTTATGGCATGAAGCTGCACAAGCTCAAGCCAGAGCCAATGCTACGGCACCGACCCCTGGACAGAGAGATTGGACCTTTGATATGTTAACTGGCCAAGGTCCTTTTGCGGTGGATCAGACCGCTTTTCCATGGGGTGCATATGTGCAAGTTTCTAATATGGCCATCAAGGCCTGGAAGGCACTCCCCCCAAAAGGGGAAGCCTCTGGACAACTTACTAAGATCATTCAAGGTCCCCAAGAACCCTTTTCAGACTTTGTGGCCAGAATGACGGAGACTGCGGGGCGCATCTTCGGCGACCCTGACCAAGCGGCACCCCTTGTTGAACAGCTCATTTTTGAGCAAGCCACACAGGAGTGCCGCGCCGCCATAGCGCCAAGGAAAAGTAAGGGGCTACAGGATTGGCTTCGAACTTGTAGGGAGCTTGGGGGGCCCCTTACTAATGCGGGACTGGCGGCTGCTATCATCCAGTCTCAAAAATACCCCAATAAGGGGACAGACAAAAGGGCTTGCTTCCGGTGCGGCCGACTAGGTCACTTAAAAAAAGATTGCAAGGCTCCTACCGATGAGGCCGGAGCCCCGTCTCGACCACACGGTGTCCTTTGCCCCTGCTGCAATAAAGGTTACCATAAGGCTAGTCAATGTCGCTCTGTCAGAGATATCAAGGGGCGACTCCTCCCTCCATTAGAAGAACAACCACAGAGGATGCCAAAAAACGAGGTGCTGGGCCCTCGTTCCCAGGGCCCCCAGAAATATGGGAACAGGACAGACAGGGGCCAAGAGAGGAGAGACGAGCCCGGGTGGACCTGTGCGCCGCCTCCGACTTCATATTGATGCCTCAGATGGGTGTCCAACCGGTTCCCGTGATGCCAATTGAATCCTTATCACCTGGAACTGTGGGTCTTATAATTGGCAGAGGATCCATGACCTTAAAGGGCCTACATGTTCATCCGGGTATAGCAGATTGTCAACATGCCCTTGAGATCCAAGTCCTGTGTTCTTGCCCCGGAGGGGTTTTTTCCATCACAAAGGGAGATCGGATAGCTCAGCTACTGCTCCTCCCGGACATTGCTGGGCCTTCAAGACCCGGGCAGGCGAAAATGGGCTCCTCTGGCACGGACTCCGCCTACTTGGTTCTCTCACTAAATGAGAGGCCTAAACTAAAATTATGGGTTGAGGGAAAATTGTTTGAAGGCATCATGGACACAGGCGCGGATAAAAGCATTATTTCTTCCCATTGGTGGCCAAAGTCGTGGCCTGTAACTGAGTCATCACACTCCTTGCAGGGCCTTGGCTATCAGGCCAGCCCTGCTATTAGCTCTGTTGCTTTGTCTTGGAAAACGGCTGAGGGACAAAAGGGATGTTTTACCCCTTACCTGCTCCCACTTCCACTAACCTTTGGGGGCGAGATGTCATGCAAGACATGAGGGTTGTGTTATCTAATGAACATATTTGTTCCCCTCAGGCTAGACGTATTATGGGCAAAATGGGATATGTAGAAGGAAGGGGTTTAGGGCCTATGGGCCATGGTAGAACTGAACCCATTCAATCCACTAGTAACCCTGACAGACAGGGCCTGGGTTTTTCCTAGGCGCCATTGAGGCAGCACGACCCATCCCGTGGAAAACGGAGGACCCGGTGTGGGTTCCTCAATGGCCTTTGTCCTCTGAAAAACTGGAGGCTGCTACTCAAATAGTACAGGAGCAGTTAAGGTTGGGACATCTAGAGCCTTCTACTTCCCCCTGGAATACCCCGATATTTGTAATCAAGAAAAGGTCGGGCAAATGGAGGCTGCTCCATGACCTAAGAGCCATCAATGAGCAGATGGATTCCTTTGGCCCAGTACAGAGGGGTCTTCCAGTCCTTTCCGCCTTACCCAAAGGTTGGAGCCTAGTTATTATAGATATTAAAGATTGCTTTTTTTTCTATTCCCTTATATCCCTTAGATAAACCCCGTTTTGCATTTACGCTCCCTTCGGTTAATCATGTGGAGCCTGATAAGAGGTTTCAATGGAAGGTTTTGCCTCAGGGCATGGCAAATAGCCCCACCATCTGTCAGTTATATGTTCAAGAAGCTTTGAGACCTTTGAGGCGACAATTTCCTTCCCTGATTTTGATTCACTATATGGATGACGTCCTTCTGTGCCATAAAGATTTGACAGTTTTGTAAAGGGCCTATCCTTTATTACAGTCCCTCTTGTCACGCTGGGGTCTACAGACCGCCGCTGACAAAGTTCAGATTTCTGATACGGGACATTTTTTGGGGTCAATTATCCTCCCTGATAAGATTGTCCCACAAAAGGTAGAGATAAGAAGGGACCACTTAAGGACCCTTAATGACTTTCAAAAATTATTAGGAGATATTAACTGGCTCAGGCCTTTTTTAAAGATTCCCTCCACAGTCCTGAAGCCACTGTTTGACATCCTTGAGGGTGACAGCCACCTGACCTCTCCAAGGTCCCTCAATTCTCCAGCAAAACAGGCCTTGCAGCTAGTAGAGCAGGCCATACAGGAAGCCCAACTGACACGCCTTGATGATACATTGCCTTTTTCCTTGTGCCTTCATAAGACAAAGGGATTGCCTACTGCCGTGCTGTGGCAAAATGGCCCACTCTTATGGATCCACCCTAATGCTTCACCAGGAAAAATCATTGACTGGTATCCCGATGCCGTGGCACGACTTGCCTTGCGGGGACTTAAGGCCTCCCTCCCTCACTTTGGGAGACATCCAGAAGTGCTAATAGTCCCGTACACTTTGCCTCAGGTCCAGACCCTGACAGCTGCCTCCAATGAATGGGCCATATTGATAACCTCATTTCCGGGACAGATAGACAATCATTATCCCCGGCACCCTATTTTGCAGTTTGCCTTATCCCAAGCTGTGGTTTTCCCTCGCGTGACATCCCCTGTGCCCTTATCAAATGGCTTGGTAGTTTATACTGATGGCTCCAAGACGGGGATCAGAGCCTATGTGATTGGCACTCAGGTTGTCTCAAAAGAGTATAATGAAACCTCCCCCCAGGTTGTTGAATGTTTGGTGGTTCTGGACGTATTACAGAACTTTTCTGATCCTGTAAATATTGTTTCTGATTCTAGTTATGTAGTCAATGCAGTTAATCACCTTGAGCTTGCTGGAATTATTAAGCCATCCAGTAAAGTGGCTTCCATCTTTCATAAAATCCAAACTTGCTTGTTAGCCAGGCGGCACCTGTTTTATATAACTCATATACGGGCACACTCAGGTCTCCCTGGCCCTATGGCACAGGGGAATGACCTGGCTGACAAAGCTACAAAAATGATTGCAGTTGCCATGTCTTCCAATTTGGAAACCGCCAAGACCTTCCACGAGCGGTTTCATGTGACGGCTGAGACACTATGCCGTCGATTTTCCCTGACTAGAAAAGAGGCTAGAGAAATAGTTACCCAATGTCACAATTGTTGTCAATTTTTACCTATACCTCATGTGGGGATCAACCCAAGAGGCATCAGACTGTTACAGGTCTGGCAAATGGATGTTACCCATGTCACCTCTTTTGGGAAACTCCAGTATTTACATGTTTCCATTGATACTTGCTCTGGTGCTTTGCACGCCACTCCCCTATCGGGAGAGAAGACTTCCCATGTAATTCAGCACTGTCTCGAGGCCTGGAGTGCCTGGGGCAAACCCAGAGTCCTTAAAACAGACAATGGGCCGGCCTACACTTCTCAAAAATTCAAGCAGTTCTGCCATCAGATGGATGTAACCCACTTGACTGGCCTGCCCTATAACCCTCAAGGGCAAGGCATCATGGAACGTGCCCACCGCACCTTAAAGTCTTACTTAATAAAACAAAACGGGGGAATGATGAAGGACCTCCCTTCAGTGCCGAGGACTATGATTTCTATGGCACTATTTACTTTGAATTTTCTAAACCTAGATGAACAGGGACAAACAGCGGCCGAGCGTCACTGCTCAGAGCCAGATAGACCAAGAGAAATGGTAAAATGGAAAGATGTGTTATCTAATGAATGGAAAGGACCGGATCCTATTCTTATAAGATCCAGGGGAGCTGTATGTGTTTTTCCACAGAAAGAAGAGAACCCCTTTTGGATCCCTGAAAGGCTCACCAGGAGGGTGATAAAACAAAGAAATGAGGTGGAATGCCCAGCAGAACCAAAGGGTCCAACTGCCCTGCCTGATCCTGCTGATGATGGCGAGCACCCCGATGGCTCGAGAAGAACTGCGTTGGGGAATTATGTCCACCTTCCCACTGCCGATGCCGGTGATGCATGATGCACAGTATATGTTACAGAATTGGACCCTTAAATCTGATGAAACCCTGCGGGAACTGCGGACAGCAATTATTCAGATCAACTCCACCCGTCTTGACCTGTCCTTGACAGAGGGCCTCTCTTCATGGATTTCCTCTGCAATTTCTTATTTCAAGGAATGGGTGGGGGTGGGATTGTTTGGAGCAGCGCTCTGCTGTGGGTTGGTGTTGCTCCTATGGCTCATCTGCAAACTCAGGGCCCAGACTAAAAGAGACAAGGTGGTCATTGCGTAGGCGCTTGTTGCCTTAGAACAAGGAGCCTCGGCCGGTGTTTGGCTAATAGCAGTAGGTCGCCAGCCAGCCAGTTCTTGCACACCCGCGAGTCTAGTCTCATTGCACTGGGTAGAGTGTTTGGTCTGAGCAGCTCTTGAGGGATGTCGAGCAAAGCATCGCACAAGGCAGTCATCATTGTGGGCCACCTTGGGAGATATGTCATCTACATGAGGGTTGAGTGCCCTAGTTTCCCTCCCTCTAAAAAATGGCACTGGGCGGGTCAGGAAGACCTCGGGCGCGCATGAGCTTAGGGGTCGTCTCCTGTACAAGGCCCAACCTTTTGGTCAGGGGATTTGACCCCTGTCTCCGCCCTCTTAAGAGTGTCCTACTTTGCTTACAGAAATAAAAAGGGGGAGATGTGGGAAGCCGCCCGAGTCGCACCCACATTCGCCATTACAAGATAGTGCCTACATCTGGCCGAGGACAAGTTGTAAACAGGCTAGTGCGCATGCACCTGGTAATTTTCCACCTCAGAGTCTCAGCCTCTCTCGTGGCGGCATCTGGCCTGATGTGCGGGGAGCCAATGGGAAGCTCCACATCCCAGGCAAGCTCTGTGACCCATATAAGGGACGGGTGTTCTATTGTTCAGGGTCTCCACTCGTGGCAAGCTTATGCTCTCCCTCTCAAGATGCATTAAAGCTTTACTGCAGAAGGATCCTATGTGTGCCGCGTCGTTCTTGCTGGCGAGACTGTAGCGCGGGACATATATGTACACACAACAAAGAATAGTGTTAATGACTAACAGTTGTATTACTTGATCCACTTTGGAATGTGGCTTTATTTCCCATTTTTTGGCAGGCAGCCACTATTGATTGATTGATTGATTGATTGATTTGAGATAGGGTTTTCTCTGTGTAGCTCTGGCTCTTCTGGAACTTACTCTGTAGACCAGACTGGCCTTAAACTCAGGAATCTGCCTGCCTCTGCCTCCCAAGTGCTGGGATTAAAAATGTGCACCACCACTGCCTGGGGGGCATTTTTTTTAAAAATATATTTACTAGTCTCTCTTTGTGGGGTGTGTGTGTGTATTTCTTGGGAAGATGTGAACAAATGCTGGTCACCTCAGATAGGGAACCAACAACATACCAGAGTACCAATACCACCAAGGTCCAACCTAGCAAACAAATAAGTTTATTGGATTTACTTATAATTTGGAGAAGGGGTGTTTTACAGGCCTGAAGTGGAAATTTCTGGTTTCTTTGGAGACTCAGTTGTGTCGTGTGATTTTTTTCTGGAAACTGTCTTATAAGAGGATGTTTTATTAAAGCAGATACGTGAAAGGATGTTTTGCTGAGAACAGATATGTGTTTTTCTGGAAGCTGCCTGGAAAAAGGGCATGTGCTTGGCTAGAGTGGACACTTGAGAGAACACATGATGTTTACAAAAGGTATAAGCATAACCCAACAGACAGTTGGTAACACTGTGGTATTGGTTCACCTTGCCACTCTTTGCTGGTCTTAGTTGGACTTTGCTGACTCTGGTCACTGGTCTTCACTGACAATGCTGTGGCATTGGTTCACCTTGCCTTCTTCACTGATCATTGCTTGTCATGACTCTGTAAAGGGAAATGCACTAAAGAGCTTCTCATGATAGTTCAGCAGCTTCTTGTCAATTTGGTAGACTTGGGCCAATTGGTAGAGCATCATGTTTTTTTCTGGATTGAACTGCCATTGCTGATTCATAAATGGTGTTTGTGAATGGACTGAGCTACCACTGCTGATTGGTGTCAACTGAACTGCTGATATCCTGACAACAAAGATTGGAATCACCCCAAATAACTATTTCTAAACTGATCCACATCTCCTTTGCCCTATTAACCTTTCCACTACCTCTGTTGGGTGGTGGGTGGGAAGGCAGGTCAAATCATTTGAGAACCCTTTATTAAAGTAGGTTTGGAAAAATCTAAGCCTACTGGCTGCTCTTCCAGAGGTCCTGAGTTCAATTCCCAGCAACCACATGGCTGCTCACAGCTGTCTGCAACTCTAGTTCCAGGGGATCTGACATCTTCAAACACCTATGCACATTAAATAAATAAATAAATATTAAAAAAGGAAAAAAATCTAAGTCTACATAGGAGCATGGTAACTTAAAGGTAGTTACATGTCTGTTGCCCACTCCAGCATGGGTGAAGGCTCATGATGGCTGAACCTTGGAGCACTCTGAAGGACTTACAGGAAGCTTGACAGACTGGAGAATCTCTTCACCTGTGCCCTCCTTAAACTGATTCGATAAACGTGTGTGTGTGTGTGTGTGTGTGTGTGTGTGTGTGTGTGTGTATCTTGTGAATCTAGTACATTTTGGGGACTTCTTGAGACTTGTGAGTTGCTTCCCTTTAGAATTTTCTGAGTCTGAACATGTTTCTCTCTGGGATGGCATATTCTAGTTTGGAGGTAGTTGCTATACAACAGTGTGCAGGGATACACATTCCACTGCAGAGGTCAGAGGATGACTTGCAGGAGTTGGTACTTTCATTTTACCATGCAAGTCTAATGGACCAGACTCCAGTTGTCAGGCTTGGTAGCAAGTACCTTTATCTGAAAGCCATTTACACCACTGAATTTAAATTTTTAATTATGTATACAAGTATTTAGTCTGTGAGCCACCATGTAGATGTTTGGAATTAAACCTGGGTCCTCTGGAAGAATAGACAGTGTTTTTAACCACTGAGCAATTTTTCCAGTCTCCCATCATTATCGCTGTTTTTATGTGTATGAGTGCTTTGTATGTATCTATGCACACGTATGTCTAGTGCCTGTGTAGACCAGAAAAGTGTACTGGATCCTCTGGGACTAGTGTTACAGACTATGTAGGTGATGAGAATTGAACCCAGCTCGTCTACAAGAATAGCAAGTTCTTTTAACCACAGAATAGTCTCCCCAGCTCCCATTATTGAAATCTTACCCAGAAAACCACCCTCCTATCTTGTTAGCTGTGTCCAAAAGTCCATGTTAAGAAGGTAACATCTTTATCTGAGATACCCACAGTAAGCAATGCTGAAATCTTTGTATATAGCTCTCTCTGTTCCTGATCTCAGGCAATGCTGATGGCTACTTGTCACCCAAGCCCAACGACAAGCTTCTGATGAGAGGCTGAAGTGGACCTTTGCGTATCCTGTGTATTCCAGGCAGAGACAAGGGTTTTATACAACGGTTATGCATTTCTCTGAATGAATAATAGTAATAATTTATATATGCTTTTCACAATAGCCACAAATAGTATAAAATATCTTGGGGTAGCTCTAATCAAGCAAGTAAAAGACCTGTATGATAAAAATTTCAAGTCTTTGAAGAAGGAAATTGAAGATATCAAAAGATGGAAAGATCTCCCATGCTCATGGATTGGTACAATTATAGTAAAAATGGCCATCCTACCAAAAGCAATCTACAGATTTACCACAATCCCCACCAAAATTCTAACATAATTTTTTACAGACCTTGAAAGAACAATACTCAATTTCATATGAAAACACAAAAAACTCGGGATAGCTAAAATAGTACTATACAATAAAAGAACTTCCAGAGGTATCACCGTCCCTGGTCTCAAGTTGTACTAAAGCGTAAAAATAGACATATAGATCAATGGAATCCAATCAAAGACCCAGACATAAATCCACACCTGAGTTTTGATAAAGAAGTCAAAAATATACAATGAAAAAAAAAAACATCTTGAACAAATGTTTCTGGTCTAACTGGATGTTGGTATGTAGAAGAATGTAAATAGATCCATTATCTATCAACCTGCACAAACTCAAATCCAAATGGATCAAACTCAACATAAAACTAAATATACTGAACCCAATGGAAGGGGAAGTGGGGAAAAGCCATGAATGCATTGGCTCAGGAGACAACTTCTTGAACAGAACACCAATAGCACAGGTCCTAAGATTAACAGTTAATAAACGGAACCCCATGAAACTGAAAAGCTTCTGTAAGGAAAAGAACACCAGCAATAGGACAAACCAGGCGGCCTACAGAAAAGGAAAAAGATCTTCACCAACTCCACATCGGACAGGGGGATAATATCTAAAATATATAAAGAATTCAAGAAATTAGACATTGAGGCTATCCTGGTCTACAAAGTGAATTCCAGGGCAGCTAGGGCTGTTTCACAGAGGAACCCTGCCTCAAAAAAAACAACCAACCAACCAACCAACCAACCAACTAACCAACCAACCAAACAAACAAAAGAATCTAGATATCAACAAACTAATAAAAAAAAAAATGGGGGACAGACCTAAACAGTTCTCACAGAGAAATCTCCAGTGGCCAAGAAACCCGTAAAGAAATGATCAGCATCCTTAGCCATTAGGGAAATGAGAATCAAAACAACTCGGAGAGTCCATGTTCACCCGTCAAAATGGCTAAGACCAAAAGCATAAATGACATCACAAGATGGCGAGGATGTGGGGCAAGCGGACACTCCTCTACTATGGAAATTAGTATGTCTGTTCCTCAAGAAATTGGGACTTTATCTACCCGATGACCCAGCTATACCTCTCCTGGGCATATACTCAAAGGACACTCCATCCTAGCACAAGGACTCAACTATGTTCATAGCAACTTTATTTGTAATAGCTAGAAACTGGAAACAAGCTAGATTTCCCTTGGCTCAAGAATGTATAAAGGAAGTGTGGTACATTTACACAATGGAGTATTACTCAGTTGTTAAAAACGACATTATGAAATTTGCAGGTAAATAAATGGAACTAAAAAAAAACAAAAAAAATAAAACATTCATTTACTTATTTTGTGTGTGTGTGTGTGTGTGTGTGTGTGTGTGTGTGTAGGTCAGAGGACAACTTGAAGGAATTGGTTCTCCCCTTCCACCATGTAAGTCCTAAAGATCAAACTCAGGTCGTCAAGACTTGACTGAGGCATCTTGATGTCCCTATCTCATTGAACAAAGATACATTTTAAAATTTACTTATTTTTATGTGCATATATATGTTTTGCCTGTCTTTATGCATGTCCATGTATGTGCCTGATACCTCTGGAGGCCAGAAGAAAGTGTTGGCTCCCCTGGAACTGGAGTTATGAATTAGTATGTAGCTCTTACTGGGAACTGAATCAAGGTTTTCTGCAAGAACAATAAGGTTTTTCTTAACCACTGAGTCTTCCAGCTCTTCCATGTTGGGACCTTTCACTGATCTGGAACCCACCAGCGAGCTCTATGGATCTTCCTGTTTCTACCACACCACAGCACTGTAGTTACAAAAGTGTATGTAGGGGTGCTCAGCTTTTAACTTAGGTGCTGGGGATTTGAACTCACTTCCGGATGCTTGCACAGTCAGTTCTCTCACCTGCTGAGCCATTTCTATAGCCTTTAGATTCTGTTCTTACTAGAAATGCAGAGTAAAGGGTTGGAGAGATGGTTCAGCAGTTAAGAGTTCTTGTGCTCTTCCAGAGGACTCACGTTCAATTCCCAGCATCCACTGTGACTCCAGCCCTAGGGGATCTGATGCCTCCATGGGTACCCACACATATATTATGTGCATGTAAACAGACAGACAGACAGACAGACAGACACACATGCACAAATCTTTTGAAAGAAAAATGTGGGCTGAAGTTTGAGTTCTAACCTTTACTGACCGGTTTCTACAATAATCACCTAGTCATTTGCTTCCCGTCAGGGCATCAGGTCAGTCACTTTTGTACAGTACTTGACACAGAATCTAGGACCTTGCTCATATTGGGTGATACACTCCTAGGCAATGATTTATAAAAAAAAATCATAGTGCATTCATGGTTCAAACATTCAATATTGAACAGTCCACACAGTTGCAGAATTTGATTCTCAATATATTTCATCACCAACTAATGGAAGCCTCTTTAATCTGTCTTTGTAAAAATAAATTGTGTGTGTATGTGTGTTCACATGTGCATGTGTGTTGACCTGAAATTGATGTTGCCTTTAATGGTTTCTTACCACTTTTATTTTACTGAGGTAGGGTTCTTTGCTGAACCTAGACTTTACAGATTTTGCTAACCTTAACTTCCCAGCTTTCCTGGGGGTTCTCCTGTCTCTGCCTCCTGACAAAACATAAGTGAGCATTCTTAATTAAAGTTCCCAGATAATTTTTTGGGGGACAGAGTTTCTTTGTGTAGCCTTGGCTGTCCTGGAACTTGCTCTATAGACCAGGCTGGCCCCCAAACTCAGAGATCTGTCTTCTGCTGCCTCCTAGTACTGGAATCACCACACCTGACTCTCCAGATAATTTAATGTATACAAACTTATTATTTTTTTCAGAAGCTTCCACAGAAGGTCTTCGTTTGGTAAGTACATTTTTGGGGGGCTATTCAAGCAACTCCTTGAAAAAAGCTGGAATTGTGGGAATTTTCTAAGACTCATGTGGTCATTTAAAGTCTTTGTTTAGTCTTTAACAAGAATTATGTGCATACATGTTTTGCCTGCCTCTATGTATGTCCATGTGTGTGTCTGGTACCTCAAGAGGTCAGAAGAAGGTAATTGTTCTCCTGAACTGGGGATCAGGGTTGGGAGCAGGTATACTATCCTTGGCTTGAAAGGAATGACTATTTTAGGTTCCAGTTTGGCAGCCATATTATGAGAAAACAGAACTCATTCAAGAAATGTCAGCATTATGTGACAGGTCTAAGAATTCTTCCTAACAGTGCGTTATTCCTAAAGTATGACAAATTTGTGTTAGCCTGCCTGAGGCCATCTGAGTGTAGTTTTGACTTCCTAAGTTCATGTGGTCAGTTGAGGTCTTGGGTTGATATTTAACAAGCCAGACTGTGGGGAAGCACTCCATGTGTCATCACTAGTTCATTTGTTCTTGTCAATCAGTCACTAGCCCTGCCTTCAGTCTCTTCTGTGTCAGCAGTCTTGGAATTTTTGTTTGGTCCCCAGAATCCTAAGATCTGCAAACCAAGAATACATAATTCCGAGGGCCAGGCCATGTAACCAAGAGTGCAAATGGCTTTTCATAGTCATGTGAGTGAGAGACAAGGGACTCGGGTCATAGCTCCCTCTTTAAGAGTCCTTGCTGCTCTTCTAGAGGCCCCATGTTTGGTTCTCAGCATCTACTTCCTGTGGCTCACAACTTCCTGTAATTCCAGCTACACATACCCCCCACGTACAAACACGCACACACATACATACGCATATATATATATATATGTATATACACATACAAATACATATACACAATACATGCACACACATACACATACATACATATACAACACTCATATATGCATACACATATACACACATACACACACATACACACACACAAACTGATACACATAATAAAAAAAATCTTTAGAAGAGTAAGTGATGGATCTGGGTGGGACCATGGGATCTGGACCGATCATCTGCTGTGATTTCTTCTCAACAACCCCATTACAATTGCCCATTCATTTTCTCTACATGGCATGTGCAGTCTGTCCTTGCCATTCCTTTGAATCCCTGTCCTCCCCCCCCTTTTGTTTTTTGAGACAGGGTTTTTCTGTGTAGCCCTGGCTGTCCTGGAACTCACTCTGTAGACCAGACAGGCCTTGAACTCAGAGATCTGCCTTCTGAGTGACGGGGTTAAAGGTGTGCACCTCCACTGCCTGGCTCTCTGTCCTTTTCAAAGTTTTCTTCAGAAAGTTACCCTCCAAGACCCTCTATGAATCTTGAGAGTATTCACGGAATGAATGTATAATCTCATTGTAGGATCTGTTTTAGATGAAACTAATGATGGCCTATGCCTTAACCATGTGGCATCACCTTCTTCTAAAACCCATGTGGCCTAGTTAGCTTTAATTGTCATGTTGAGACAGAGTAGAGTCATCTGAGAGGAAAGCTTTGGTTGAGGAATTGTCTACATTAGCTTGATTAGCTTGGTCTCTGGGCTTATCTGTGGGAGGTTGTCTTGGTTACTAATGGGTGCAAGAGTAGCCAGCCCACTTTGGGCGGCACCATTCCTATTCAGGTGGTCTTGGGCAACATAAGAAGGCTAGATAAGTAGAACCCTGTGAGCAAACAAGCCAGCAAGTAGTGTTCCGCCAAGATTCCTGCCCTGACTTTCTTCAGTGATGGATTGTGACTTGGAAGTCTTAAGTCAAACCCTTTACTCCCCAAGTTGCTTCTGGTTAGAATGTTTTTTTTATGCAGCAACAGAGTGAAACTAGAATAGCATCCTGCCTCAGTGAAGAGCTGATGAAGAAGGGCAGAGTGTCCTCTAGCTGCTGTTGGAGGTTCTTGCAAGCTACTTTCTGTTCCTCGTGACTTCATTTTCCTAGAGCTAAACAAGGCTCTCTCTTCCTACTAGACAACTCTGCCTGTTGTTTTCCTGGAGGAGTATACCTCCCAAGAATGTCCTGGAGTCCATAGTGGGAGCTTTAAGCCTAAAGCAACAGCTTGCAGGAAGATCTAGGGCTATAGGCGAGGAAACATGGGCAAATGGCAGGCAGTACAGTCCCACTGAGCCTGAAAATACCACAGCGATGTCCAATTAGCACTTCTACCCAAGGATCTCTCAGTAGGCATAGTACATGGGGAGATAAAAAGGATTGTTAGAAGCTGGAGTTGGGGCTCAGTGGATAAAATGTTTAGTAACAGTGAGCAGGTCTGAGTTCCATCTTCAGCACTGCTAAAGCTGGGGTGTGGTGGTACCTGCCTGGGATTCCTGCACCCAGGAGGTAGATACAGGAGGGTCAGAAGTTCAAAGTTATTCTCTATAACATGTGATTTAAAAAAAAAAAACCAGTGTGGGTAGGAGACCCTGTCTCAGAACAAAACAAGAGAAAACCAAACCGAACCCAAACCTTTTGGCTTCTTTCTTTTAAAAAAAGAACCCCAAGATATCTCTCTCTCTCTCTCTCTCTCTCTCTCTCTCTCTCTCTCTCTCTCTGTTTGTATGTGTGTATACACAGATGAATGTAGGTGCTCTCAGATGCCCTGGAGCTGCAGTTATAGACAGTCGTGTGTAGCCCAACATGGATGCCAGGCCCCCTGGCAGAGCAGCAAGTGCTCTTAACTGCCGAGCCATCTCTCCAGCCTCAATTCTCTCCAGCTTCTCATTTACAAAACTCATTTTCCTGTGGGGTTTGTGAATATATACTGCAGTCAAAACAGACCATCAGAAAGGAAGCACTTGGTACTCGTCCATTGGAGAAGACATTTACATCTACAGCAGAATCTGAGATCTTAACTTTGGTGTCCAGGACTCTTATTGGATGTATATCATGTCTGCACAGTGTTTTGGTTACTTCTCTATTGCTGTGATCGAACACCATGACAAAGGCAACTTAAGAAAGAAGGGTTTATTTGGAGCTCATGGTTCCAGAGGAATAGGAGTCCATCACCGTCTGAGGGGAACATGGCAGCAGGCAGGCAGGCAGGCATGGCTCTATAGCAGCTGAGAGTTCACATCTCCATTCACAAAAGAGGAAGCAGAGAGAGCTAGATTGTGTAGTGGTAAATAGTTAATCTGCTCTGAGCCCCCAGCAAGTGTGCACATCTTACCACCTGCCAGAGTTCTCTGGATTTGCAAATGAAAGATACACACACACACACACACACACACACACACACACACACCATTTATATTTTTATATGACTTGACTAGCTCAATGGTTGGGCACTTCCACACCTCCCTGCGGCTAGTACACACTCCCCAATATTCCTGAGTTAACAATTTCAAAATCTATATTTTATCTTTACTGCCCTGTTTCCTTCAGGGCAGCCTTCCCATGGGGTTGCGTTCCCTTTGCACCTACATTTCAGCTGTCTCACCCTCCTGCTCCTTCATGGTACGTGGTCTAGCCTCTGCCCCTCTCATGGCAGAATCCCTTCTCCTCCTCCCTGTGTTTCTTGCCTGGGTGGGATTCCAATAAGTTCCACCTCTTTCACCCTGCTCAACCACTGGCAGCTGTCTCTTTATTGATCAATCAAAAACCAATTGGGGACAGGGATCCTTGGCGTCTTTGTAGATTTCCGCGTGATTTTGGGAGCTGAATTAAAACATTCCCCAACAGCTTGGAATGACCAATGACACACATTGTTTGAGCCCTCCAAAACTTGTCTCCAGTGGCGTATTTCCTCCGGGAAGGCTATACCCACTAATCTTCTCCTGTCACCAACTGAGTATCAAGTATACAAGTGCCTGAGACTTATGGCACTACCTCATAGGGAGTACACACTTGTCTGATTTTTTGTTATCAGTTTCTAGTCATTTCTTTGGAGTATGAAGGGTTTCGACCACCCAGACAGTGTTAACCCTTCCCTGCACATTCCCATCTCTGTCTTGCTACTGAAAGATCACACAATCAAGAACACTTAAGACCAACTAACTGGGATGTGTACACTGTGTATTGCCTACAATAGCCTAAGATAGCCCATAATTCACTATGTAGCCTAGATGGGACTGAACTGTCTGTCTCAGCTTACTGGATGCTGCATATTACAGATTTACACTACCATGCCTGGATGATTCTTTTCTTGTGTGTATGTGCACGTGTGTATTATGTGTATGTGTGCAGGTATACATATGCTGTAGCATGCATGAAGAGGCCAACCCCTGGTGTTGGCCCACATGTTCCACCCTGGGTTTTTTTTTTTTTTTGGTGTGTGGGGGCTCTTACCACTGCATACACTAGGCTAACAAGCACACAAGCTTCCAGGAGTTCTCGTGTCTTTGCCTTCTATATCACTGAAGGGGCCCTGGGATTGTAGACTTCACAACCATGCCTATCTTTACGTGAGCTCGGGGGGGGTCAAACTCAGATTTTCATGATTCTGCATTAAGTGTTTTTCCACTCAGCCATTCTCCTGAGCCCACAATTCATTTAGCTTTCTAACTGGATGACATGGTCTACAACCAAACCATCACTCTCAGGCTCATGTGTTTGAACACTTGGTCTTCAGCTAGTGGTGCTATTTTGGGAGGTCGTGGAACCTTTGGGGTGTAGAGCCCAGCAGGCAGATGGAAGGTACTAAGGGCTGGTCTTGAATGTTGTGGTCAGTTCTGTTTCTGGGCTAGCTCTCTGCTTCCTGACTGCCTCCATGGTGTGACCAACCACCGACTCCTGTCACTATGGACTAAGTTGTTCCAGGTGCTGTGTTTATACAAAGATAAAGAGAAGGGGGGGAATAGGTTCTGTGTAGGTGGGGCGGAGGGGGTGCCTCGGCGAGCCCATGCTGAGGTATCCCTTCTCCCTGAGGGATGAGCCACAACTCAGGGCATGGGAAGGGGAGTTAAGGCAGAGAAAGGCAGAGAGACAGACAGACAGAGAGAGAGAGAGAGAGAGAGAGAGAGAGACACAGAGAGACACACAGAGAGAGGATAAATAGAAGAGAAGAGGTGTAGAAGTTGGCCATGAGAACATGTGTGTATGTGTGTGTGTGGGGGGGAAGGGATGCAGAGAAAGAACGAGAGAGAAACAAGAGAGAGGAGCAAGAGAGCAAGGAGGGGACAAGCAGCCCCTTTTATAGTGGGTCAGGCCTACCTGGCTGTTGCCAGGTAATTGTGGGGCTGAGCATACCTGGCTATTACCAGATAACAGTGGGATGGAGCTTAGACAGAATGCTAACATTCCCCTCATTTTGTTTTAATTAAAAAAAAATTGAGGCAATGGTAGATCAGGAATAGGGTGGTCATGATATTTCGCTACTTCCTGCTGGCATTGGAGCACTGTGTCTCTAGGGAACCTAGAAGAGTGGGTGTGGAGGATGTTTGCCCAGTCTTGGCTGTTTCCTTGTTGTCCAGGGTCTGTGGAGCCATTTGAGGATAGATCAGAAGGAACAAGTCCAATAGAAGCGTCTGTGAGAGAAGGTCAGAGCATCTGTAGGTTGCTTCTCTGGAGCTGTCTTGGATGTGGTAAGTGCCTGGACTTGACAAGATGCTGAAACATTTATGTATATATTAGAGGTAGAGAATAAGATTGCATTTGGGAGAAAGAAAAAAAATTTTCTTAGATGTACATTGAAACCCAGAGGAATACCACCATCTGGAATAGCTAGTGAGTGGGAACTTTAGGCAGATGTACTTATCTGGGTAGAGCCTATTTGGTCTGTGAGAGGTAGATCTGAGTGGGTTTACAAAAGAGATAATAACATGAGGGAACAACACGAACAGTCTTTAAGATGAGCCTTTTATGGAGCAGAAGGAGAAAGAATTTGTGATTAAAAAGTTGGACTGAGCCAGGCAGTGGTAGCGCATGCCTTTAATCCCAGCACTCAGGAGGCAGAGGCAGGCAGATTTCTGAGTTCGAGGCCAGCCTGGTCTACAGAGTGGGTTCCAGGACAGCCAGGGCTACATAGAGAAACCCTGTTTCGAAAAACAAACAAACAAAAAGTTGGACTGTATAGTGGAATGTTTCATTAGCGTTAGGCAAACTCATAGGAACTTAAATAATGTTAGGGTGGGGTATAGTAAGAAGAGGAAATATGAAGCATTTAATCAACCGAACCCTGTTAGGAGCCAGGCCCAACACCCTCCCTGGGAATCTGCCTGGGCCTCCACACTGCCCTTGGGAATCTGAGACTTTCTGAGAGCCAGCTGCGTTTGTACAAGATAAGCTAGAGACATCGGAGTCAGGCCCTTCATACCTTCCCTGAAGATCTGAGAACTAGCTGTGTTTCTGTAAGATAAGCCATCCTTCCTACCTCCAGGAGATAGACCGACCATGAAACAATTGACACCACATGGTCTGACAATCGGGGAGGGCCATGAGCTTCCTTTCCCCTCCCCTCTACATTCCTTTTTCTTTAAAAGCTGTATGTGTCAAGAATAAAGCTGAGACCTTGACAAAATTCTGCTTGGTCTCCCTCTTCTCTCTCGCCCATTTTCTTTTCAGGCTTAGTCCTCCTCGATCCCGCGGAGCCGGGACAGAGTGGCGCTCAATGTGGGGCTTGAGGCATGGATTTTTGCCAGACGGATTCTGCCCATAAGAGGCGTCGCTGCAGCTCCAGAAAAGTTGAGGACCCCTGTGAAAGAGTTTTTCGTCCTCGGTAAGTGATTTTCATCCCTCTCATAAAAATGGGCCAAAAGTTGACTAAAGAAGCAGTCTTTATCAAAGACTTAAAGGGTTCATTCAGAGAGAGAGGAGTTAAAGTTAAAAAGATTTAAATAAGTTTTTTATTTTCATAGATAAAGCCTGTCCCTGGTTCATAATAAATGGGCCAGAAATTCAACGGGGAAAATGGCGAAAGGTGGGACATGATCTTAATGAGAAACTGAGTCACAAAGGGCCGGACTCAGTCCCTGATACAGTCTTTACATATTGGGGTTTAATAAGAGATATAGCTGAAGCTGCGTCTTCTGATCCAGACAAACAACAGTTACTGTCTGTTGCGGAGTACTGCCTCCTCCCTCTTTCTAATACAGAACCCTCCGCCTCCCTCCCAGATAAACAATCGGACACCCGAGTCCCCGTTAAGTCTCCCTCTGTAGTTATAGATATGTCCAGGTCCGCAAATTCAGACATCCTCACCTAGGAGCCTAAGCCTTTGGGGGCAGAGGCACCCCCTCTGAGACCTCCTTATCCGCCCTACCCCAGAAAAAGCCTTCCTCCATTCAGCGGACTTTCCCCAGGACTTTCCGATTTAAAAGCAGGTCTTCCCTGCCAAAACCAATTAAGAAATAAAATAAACCACCCTCTTTCTCAGGGTCAGCCCCCTCCTTCCCACCCCCTAGCTGCCTTGACATTCCCGATTGTGGCCCGGGAACTAAATGATAATCCCTTGGGTCCTGCGGAGACTGCGATTTTAGAAGACGAAACTGCGACATGTTGTAACCCTGGCAGGCCGCTGCAGCCTTCGGCTCCGCCCTACGGACCTCCTCCTTGTGCTTCCTGGCAACTACATATGCCTGCGTTCTCTGTCCCTAGCTCATCTCTCCTTGAGTCCAAAAAGCAACTCTCGGCACAGATAAGCGAACTAAAAGAAGTCCTAAAGTTACAGAAGCAGTTCGCCCAGCTTTCCGCCGAACTCAGTTCTTTACAATCCGCTCTTCATGAGACTGTTCTCGCCCCGATTTCTGGATCAGCAAATAAGCCCCTCCTCAGTTTCAAACCCCCTAAAAGAACTCAAGGGTCCCATAGTGTTTCTTTGGCCTTCCCTGTGGTAACCCGTTCTTCCGGGGCACCTGAACACTCTTCCACCTCCTTTGATCCCTCTGAGGATGCACTGAGCAACCCTGACGGTGAGGGGGTGGGAGCCCGCTGGCACCTTCCAATGGACACGGCGGGTTCCACAAACTACATTTTAGAAATTTATAGGAATTGAATGCTACAGTTAGGACTTATGGGCCAAATGCCCCTTTTACTCTCTCAGTCTTAGACTCCTTGTCTCGGGGTGGCTATTTGCTCCCAGGAGAGTGGATTCGTGTAGTTCAAGCAGTTCTCATCTGCGGTCAATTTCTAACTTGGAAGGAGGATTTTATTGACCGATGCCAGGCAGTTGCAGCCACGAATTTAAGATCCCCACAGTCGCCTTCTGGGACATGGACCATAGACAAACTCAGTGGCCAGGGAAAGTATTCAATGGAGACACAACAAAAGCGCCTGCCCCTTGGTCTCTTGGCACAGACAGCTAACGCTGCTCTTGGTGCATGGCGGGCTCTTCCGGCTGCGGGCTCAGCACTTACTCCTCTAAAATAACTCAGGGAACTCAAGAGGATTTTAGTGAATTTGTGAGCCGCCTCCTAGAGGCTGCAGAGAGAACCTTGGGTCACGAGGCTTCTAATGATAAGATTATCAGACAGTTGGCTTATAAAAATGCAAACTCAGCCTGTAGAGCCGCCTTCTATATAGACAAAAAGGTCTCCCGATTTATGACAGACTTCTCCTCAGCACAGCTTGTTGAATTATCAGCCATTATAAAGGTGTTTGAGGTTTTGCGAGATCTGCCTTTTAACTTGTATACTGATAGTGCTTATGTAGCCACCTCTGTGCCTCTTCTTGAAACAGTCCCATATATTCACCCCTCAACAAATGCCTCTCCCTTATTCTCTGAACTACAAAGATTGATTCTCACCCGTGATGCCCCTTTCTTTGTGGGTCACATCCGTGCCCACTCTGGTCTGCCCAGCCCCTTAACAGAGGGAAATGATATGGTGGACGGAGCCACCCAGCTGATTGCCTTAGGGAATATAGATTATAGGCCTGTTGAGCCTCTTGATGCTGCACGGCTGGATCATAATTTACATCACCTCAATGCCCATACCCTGCGGCTTAAATTCTCCATCACCCGTGAACAGGCACGCCAGATCGTCCGACAGTACAAAGGCTGTCTGACCCTCTTGCCTGAACAACATCTGGGGGCTAGTCCCTGGCAAACTATGGCAAATGGATGTTACACATTATCCTGCCTTTGGAAAACTTAAATATGTTCATGTCTCTATAGACACCTACAGTGGCTTCCTTTATGCATTCTTACAGACCGGGGAAGCTACTAAACATGTTATCAACCACGTCCTTGCCAGCCTGGCAACCACCCCAATACCTAAAATTCTTAAGACGGATAATGGCCCAGGATATACCAGCTCCAGCTTTAAACAATTCTGTGCTCAAAAGGGCATCAAACATATCATGGGCATCCCTTATAACCCCCAAGGACAAGGGATTGTTGAACGAACCCACCAGACATTCAAAAACATGCTTTTCAAATTACAGTCTGGGGGAGAAGCACTCTATCCCAGAGCAGGCAACTTTAAGACTCTCCTCAATCATGCTTTATTTGTTCTAAACTTTTTTACATACGACTCTGCGGGTAGATCTGCTGCAGACCGCCTCTGGCACCCATCCACAGCTGATAATTATGCACAGGCGCTGTGGAAGGACCCCCTATCCAACAAATGGCAGGGCCCAAGCCCAATCCTTATTTGGGGAAAAGGGCATGCATGTGTCTATGATACAGAGGCACAAAATGCCAGATGGCTCCCAGATCGCCTTATAAAACCCTATAATCCACCCAGGGACCCCCCTGAGAAGACTTCTCATTGTGCTTAATTTCAGGCAAGAAAAAGGACAAAGAACGTCCCTCCTTCCAAAGATGTTTCCTCCCTGGATTCTCCTTGAGGCCTTGCTATGCTTCAACATCATGAACAGCTCTTCCTCCCCACATCAGCTTTTTAACTTTACATGGGTAATTCTTAATGAGGCAGGAGACATAGCTAATTCAATCTCTCGGCTCTCTGCCAATATCCCTTGGGACCCCTTACAGGTTGATCTATGTGTACTAGCCCTGGGAGCCGCCCCTGCTTGGGGACTCCCTGATACTTTTTCACCACAACCTAAGCCCCCACCAAATAAGGGAGGGCTCCCACGATACACTCAAGGATGCCTATATCAAGGACACAGGTCTGTCCTTCGTGGGACTCCCATATATGTCTGTCCAGGGGACCACCACCCTCGTGACACTGCCAGGTGATGCGGTTATACCCCAGAGTATTACTGTGCCTCCTGGGGCTGCGAGACCACTGGAGACACTTATTGGAATCCTTCCTCTTCCTGGGATTATATCCAAGTTAAAAGACAGACCACTTCTGCCCCTGGTACCCTTGTCTCAGTATGCAAAGGGCAGTGGTGCAATCCCCTTTCCATCACTTTCACTAACGCTGGGAAAAAGGCCTCTTGGGATAATTCCAGAGGCTATGAATGGGGACTGAGGCTTTACATGCAGGGATATGACATGGGTCTCACATTTAAAATTAAACTTATCAAGACACTTCCACAGGGCCCTACAATAGCTATTGGACCTAACACAGCCTTACATCCTGGACAGATGAGCCCAAAGGTCAAAACAGGGGCTCCCTTAGTTATCATAAGGCCAACTTTAAGCCCCTCCGCTAACACTCTCTTCCAACCAACTCTCCCTGTGGGACCTCCTTCGTCAGCTGACATTATTCTTAACCTAGTCAATGCTTCCATTAAGACCTTGAGACACAACAATCAGACAGACTATTTAGAGTGTTGGGTCTGCTGCTCTTCTCGGCCTCCCTTCTATGAGGGAGTGGCTATTATTGGTAAACCTCTTTTTACTAATGACCCCAGTCAGTTAAAGTGGGGCAATACTGAGCGCCTTGGATTGACCCTTTCCCAGGTCTCCGGATTGGGCCTCTGTTTATTAGCCCCTAATATGCTCCCCCCTCATCAGTTGAGCGAAATTTGCAATCAATTACTGTCAACTTTACCTTTCAGTACATTCAGGCACCCAATAGCTTTTATTTCATTTGTTCCACCAGGCTCACTCCTTATGTAGTTTTGGCTTCTTTATTGACACACAGAGATTACTGTGTTTTGGTCCTTCTTATTCCAAAAATTACCTTTCACCATGCAGAAGACCTACTTACATTTTGGGAGCAGGGTACAACCCGTACCAAAAGAGAGCCCATTACAGCCATTACACTGGCTGTCCTTTTGGGCCTAACTGCCACAGGGGCTAGAACAGGTATAGTCTCCTTGATTTCTTCTACTCAACAATATAATCAACTTTCTATAGCTGTTGATAATGATATCCGTGAATTACAACAAGGCTTAAAATATCTTAAAGAATCTGTAGCATCCCTATCAGAGATAGTGTTACAAAACAGAAGAGGGCTGGACCTCGTCTTTTTACAGGAGAGTGGTCTATGTGCTGCCCTTAAAGAGGAATGCTGCTTTTATGCAGACAAGACAGGGTTAGTTGATGACAGCATAGAAAAAATAAAAAAGAGCTTAACAGATAGAAAGAGAAAGAGAGAACAAGCTGAGGCTTGGTATCAAAACTGGTTTTCCACTTCTCCCTGCCTTTCTACATTGCTCCCTAGCCTCCTGGGACCCCTTGTGGGCCTCCTGCTGCTTTTGATATTTGGCCCTTGGGCTTTTAATAAACTAACTTTGTTAAGTCACAGATTGATTCTGTCCTCCAGAAGCCGGCTGCTGTTCATTACCATCAACTCAGTACCCAAGAATCCACCGAGGACCCTCCCTCTGATGTTTCGTCTGACGGTCTACAGTTTTCAGCCCTAGCAGCAGAGGCAGAGATTCCCTGGTATCTCAGGCTGTGGAGGCTTTCCTAAACAGCCTTCTGGCTCCTGACAGCCCTCAGTCATCAGGAATAGCTTTTGGGCCATAAGCTGTGGAAAGGCCAATGACGGGAGTATTGCAGTGCCATGATTCTCAACGCACGCCCTTAAAGGCTGCAGGGTAGCTCAATGACGGGAGTTATTATGGATCCATTATCCAGGTGCACATCGAGACTATAAAAGGTCGATGCCGGAAATGGGGGCCATCCATATAGCCTAAGACAGGGCCCCTGCCCTAATAAAAGTCGGGCATGAGACATGGGTGCACACTGCATAGCCTAAGACAGGCCTTCCACCGACCCTTCTTAGCTGCTCCTCATTTATTGTAAAAGAAAGGGGGATATGTTAGGAACCAGGCCCAACACCCTCCCTGGGAATCTGCCTGGGCCTCCACACTGCCCTTGGGAATCTGAGACTTTATGAGAGCCAGCTGCGTTTGTACAAGATAAGCTAGAGACATCGGAGTCAGGCCCCTCATACCTTCCCTGAAGATCTGAGAACTAGCTGTGTTTCTGTAAGATAAGCCATCCTTCCTACCTCCGGGAGATAGACTGACCTTGAAACAATTGACGCCAGATGGTCTGACAATCGGGGAGGGCCATGAGCTTCCTTTCCCCTCCCCTCTACATTCCTTTTTCTTTAAAAGCTGTATGTGTCAAGAATAAAGCTGAGACCTTGACAAAATTCTGCTTGGTCTCCCTCTTCTTTCTCGCCCATTTTCTTTTCAGGCTTAGTCCTCCTCGATCCTTATGAATAACTAGGTCCCGCGGGCCGGGACAGAACCCGAGTTTAGGTAAGGAAGTGACCAACTACATCTGTGAAAGCCTTTTCTAGCTGTCAAGCTACGGTTGCCTTGGCTGTCAATGTAGTCAGAAGTCTGGGGAAGAATAAACCACAATCTAGCAGTCATATATTATTTAAAAAACGACAGAGTTCACCTATGGTCTAAACACTTCCCTGTGGTCTCTATGGTCTCCATGGCAACTTGAGTGATGTCAGTCTGACTTTCAAGCCCAGAGGACGGAGGGCTTTTTTCCCCTCCTGTGGAATGGATACACCTGGTGTGAGACTGCTTTCCTTGATTTAGACAATGAGGGTCATTTGGCTCAGGGTATCCGGTTTTGTCCACTGTGTTTTTCAGTGATTACCACATCACGTCCAGGCAGTATCTTGAAGCTGTGTCTATGTCTTCTGAGACCTTGTGGGAGTAAACTGTTAATGACTTCGGAGATCCTGTCTGTCGTAAACTTAAACTTAATTATATTCATAATTAGCAGACTTCTGACAAGATTGAGGATTAAACTGATTGGTTATATCTGAATAGAGCACACCATAATTTAATGACAGTAGAACAAAATCATCATCTATCAAGACAGGATAGGAATGAAAATCTTAAGTAACTTTGACAGGCTGTTTAAGTACAGAGATAGTGGTGACAGAGAGTGAGTTTGTCCAGGCGGGTTCACGCCTGTGATGCGAACTGGGCGGGCAGGCTGGGAGAACAGGCGGGGGACGTATCGCTGATGAAACGGATTGTAAAGAGAGCAGGCTGGTCTGAGGAGACAGGCACGCGTGTATATGCAGTTGAGGCACCAGGTGCTCGCAACCCCGGCTGCGTGGGATGGGCAGGGCCAAGGATGCTGCTGAATGCTGGTGACAGCGGCAGTGGCTGGGGTGGGACGTCTTCCCAGCAGCCAGAAGTCTCATCCCAGTGCTTCCGGCTATTGGAGTCCTCCGTGGGCAGGGAAAGGGAAGCACCTGAAGTAGCATGTTCTGTATCCCAGCAAACTGTATGCTATTCTTGCGGCGTGCAACGTGGCTAGCCTTCACTTCGTAAGTCCCGGGCAGAGAGGGAGAGAGGGAGAGGCTCGCTTGGCTTCTCGGACAAGGCGAAAGCTGTTTTTCTCATGGCTACAGCAGGACATCTAAAAGCAACTACAATAGTGGTCAAAGAAGGTCGTGGCGACAGGGCAGATAGGGGTGGGCAGGGCCAAAGCTGCTTTTAGCAGGCAGGCAGGGCCCAGTGGCAGCTTTGGTGGGCAGAGCGCAGGAGACCTTCGCACGAGAGAGCAGCAAGTGTAGGGGTAGCAGATGGTCGCACAAGTGGGAAAGCAAGTCGCAGGATGCAAGGGGCGGGGCCAGACCTGCTTTTCAGGCCTCGAACTGGTGGAACCAGTGGCTGCTGCAGCAGGAGCCAGCAAACCAGGGAGGAGGGAGGGGAAGCCTATGCTATGGGTCGCTAGCAAGAAAGTGTCAGTTTAGTGGCCATGAAGAGATACTGCTTTCTGCTTACTGTGGATTAGACTAAGACATCCCAGTTAGTAGGGACAAGGCGGCGAAGACAGACCCCTTGAGGGAATTATTAACTGCCCCTACCAGCATCCTGAGGGCATAATTAACAGCCAGAGAGATTCTAGCACAGGCCAGACCACCAAGTTGTCATGTGGGGGCCGGTGCTCCTGAGCCAGAGAACAGTTTATCTGGGCCTGGGAATTTCTCTGCAGTGAGAAATAAACTTTCTTCAAGGAGAGGAAAATCTCACCCGAGGGAAAAAGTCATGCTTTCCCACCATTATGGATCTAGGCAAACATGTCTTCCTTAGGTAGCTTCTGTCAGGTACTCTGTCACAGAGATGAGACAAGTAGCTAATACAATGTTCATTAATGGACCTGAGAGATGACTCAGGGGTTAAGGGCAGTTGTTCTTGCAGAGGAAGGGTCCAGTTTCAAACACCTACATGGTGGTTCACAGTTACCTATAACTCCAGGTCTGGGGTGCTAATGCCTGTTTCTTGACCTTTATGGGCACCAGGCATGCACATGGTGCACAGACATGCATGTCGTAGGTCCCCAAAGCAGGCCCCATGGTGGCAATGCTTATGGTGATGACTTGACCCCTCACTTGAGCTGGCTTTCACTAGGAAGCAGAAGCCTAAAGCGTTTTTCAGAAGGCTTTAGAAGCTGGCTGAACACTCCTTACCACCAGTAAGCGTCTCCTCTGCCTGAAAACCCCAGCTAACCACTGGACTGTTTCGCCTTCTGAGCCCCCTCTCCTTCATCCACCCATATAAAACCCAACACTTCTGTACTGGGTGCTGTTCTCTACCATTCCAGGCAGCTAGACAGTGATTGTTGCTGTTATTAATTAATTAATTAATTAATTAATTAATTGAGACAGGGTTTCTCTGTGTAGCCCTGGCTGTCCTGGAACTCACTGTGTAGACCAGGCTGGCCTCGAACTCACAGAGATCTACCTGCTACTGCCTCCTAAGTGCTGGGATAAAGGCTTGAGCTTATTATTATTGTTATTATTATTATTGTTGTTGTATTATTATTATCATTATTAAACTGTTCAGTGGTTTCTTGCTTCCAACATGCATGCACAACACACGCATATGTCAAATAAAAATGTAAAAATCTAAAAGATATTTAAAACATTATGTTTATTTCTCTATGTGTGAATGTGCATGAATACCATGAGGTGCCTGTGGAGGTCAGAGGACCACTTGGGGGCATGTTTTCGATCTTTCTACTGTGTGCGTTCTTAGGGATCAAACTCAGGTCATCAAGACTCAGCAGCAAGCCACCTCTCTGGCCAATAAACTAGATTTAGGTTCCAAGAAGGAAAGACTATTTTCTATAGACTGAAGTATTCTGCCTTGAGTTTCAGTACCAAGTGTCCCACTTCCACTAAAACATACACATGGTAGGTTTAGGGAATGGCAGGTACACTGGTTGTTTCATGCCTGCATACCTTCCCGGGGCATCACTCTTAGGATCCATGAATCACCATACTATTTATCTGACCCGTGTCCCTTCCCTCTTCCCCCATCCCTGCTTAAGCTTGTGCGTTTGCAACATTGGCTTCGCTAGAGCTGACAAGCCAGAGTCTCTACGAGCTGTGGTTGCCTCACAGACTACCTAACCATAGCAGGAGTTCACAGGCAGTCCAGGAACGGGACTTACTTAGCGTCCCCATCCTTTCACTTCCCAGTGCCACTGATGTCCTAAGGGTGGCACTGCACATCACAGCACTTCATGTGAGCGTGCTTGCACCCACAGCTAGGTGTAGCGCCCACCCCTCATCAGCAAAGCTTCTCTTCGCAGCAGATGGAGATCCACAGAGATCCATAACTGGTCAAAATGCAGAGCAAGCGACCCTAGAGTCCCCAACCCTAGCTGGGACATTGGTAACGTCTCCTCTACACTTGAGGCTCAGGAGACATTGCAGAAGAGGAGGCAGAAAGATTTAGGAGCCAGAGGACGAGAATGACTGAGGCTAGATAGTGTGGGTGCACAGTCTGACTGCTTAAACGAGACCCACATACCACTACCAGCTAACATTGCCAATATGGGTGGGGAGAGTTGCACAAGGGGCCACCCCTAGAGGAAGGGCTACGGCCATCAATGGCTGCTGAGAGAGGAAGAATCAGTCTTCTTCAAGGTTGAGCCCTCTGGCAGGTCATCCAATGGGAAGTGGTCAGCCCTAACCACACGTACACCCCAGCAACTCTAAATGGACTTAGTAGGATGTGTGTGTGTATGTGTATGTGTGTGTGTATGTGTGTGTGTAT